>CAWVRF010000174.1:1067200-1489200 GCA_963932465.1 Maratus speciosus | reverse complement strand
TAAAAGTTAAGTTCAAACTCAAATACAGTTTGACCTAAATCTTTATATTGTTAAGCTAACACTTCCAAAGTTGGCAGATATGTAAACAAACTTCGGAAGCATCTGTACCTGAAATAGACAAATATAAGCATCATATTTTTAAGGCAACTTCATTACATGAGTGGGGATCAAATAAAAACCACAAGAGTCACTAAAATCATGTTTTTCGTTCTAGGTGTTGGAAATTGGCAGACAGTCCATGAGTTCTTCCCAAGCTGGTAGTACGATGCAGTATCGGTAGATAAGGTGTGGAGCAGCTGATTAAAGATGACGGCACCATTACACAGTTGCACCAAAGAGGAACAACATGCAATTATTTGATTTTTATGGAGTGAAGGCATGAAACCGGTTGATATCATCTGCATTCTCTTATGGATATCAAATGATTTCATGCCTTCACTCTATAAAAATCAAATAACTGCATGTTGTTCGTCTTTGGTGAAACTGCACAGTGGTGCCACCATCTTTAACCAGCTGCTCCATACCTCAAACCCTACCTACTGACACTGCCTCGTACTACCAGCTCTTGGGAAGACTTTACTTACCACCCCAGCCAATTTCCAACCACCTAGAACAAAAAACAATTTTAGTCACACTTTTGCTGTTTTCATTTGTCCTTTCTCCTATAAAAACAATGAAACAGAAAAATTTCGAACAACTAAAATGTTTAAAATGTTAAATCCTTACTTTGTAAAGCTAAACCTTAAAGTTGGCAGATATGTAAACAAAATAAACTCTAGAAGCATCAGCACCTGAAATAGACAAAGAAATGTAAGAACTTTTATTTTTTAGGTAACTTCATAATATAAAAACAACGAAAGAGAAAAATATCAAACAATTAAAATGTTTATAAAACTGATGTTAAAAATTTTAATTCTGTATTTTTAATTGTAAACAATATTCATTCATTACCAGGGGTGGGGAAATACATCACTTTACTCGCCACTGGCGAGTAGATTTTCTGACAGGGCGAGAACTTTTTGGTAGTCTTTGAACAACTGCGGCTATAGAGATATGACAAAAAAATTTTTTCATTAGTTAGCTAAACATTTTTGCATCTTTCCAAATTACTACATTGTAAACATGGTACTAATATAGGTGAAAATTGGCGGTCGCCACTCGCCACGTGGCGATTAAAGTTGTAAAAGTGGCGATTAAAAAATCGGCCATCAATCGCCAAATGGCGATAAAAAATCTGTTATCGATCGCCAAGTGAAATATAGCTTTTTTCATAGAAATATGCATCTACTTTGATTACATCTAATTAGCAAACTGGTAAATTCTTTTTTCTACCGGATGCAAGCAGATTACAGTGATTTAGCTGTATTTTCAATGTTTCGGCTTTTTGCCATTGCCCTTCAGTTGGATTATTTTTTCAAGAAATACAGTTTTATTCTGCAAAATATATTCATCAGCTTTGATTCCACATGCATTTCAAATAATTTATTCCTTTTTTTTCCCCCCGGATGCAAGCAAGTTTTAAGAACATTGCAGTATTTTCAATATTTCGACTCCTGCCACATACTCACCAGTTAGATTATCTTTCTTCAAGAGATATTGTTTAATCCTGCGAAATACACTCACCAGCTTAGATTTCAGCTGTATGTAATTAATGCGTGTAGTATGTTAATAACACATTTACTTATTAAATAAAATACAAATAACATTTTATTGTGTTTTATTTGATTATTTTTTTATTGTATACACCTAACTGTTGGAATTTTGATTTAGTTATTTTTTATATAAAGAAAGTAATAGTAACTTGATTGATAATAGTGTTTATGAACATATACAAATAATCTAAAAATATATTCTAAAAAAATCAATATGATAATAGATTTTGTGGTTTTAAAGTGTAATTTTCTTGAATTTCGACTGCTTCCCTATTCTTATCACGAATAGTTGGCTGGTATAAAACTGATTTATAGAAAAATGCATATATATACAACGATTATTGTTTATCTAGATGTCAAGAAAGTTTGAAACATTATAGTGGCCACTAACTTTAAAAAGTGGCGACTAATGAAACTGAGTCTACCGGCCACTGGCTACAAACTCAATTTCCCAGTTTTCACCCATAGGTACTAAGTCAGAGGTCGATCCAGTATAGGTGAAAAGTGGAGATCGCCACTCGCCAAGTGGCGATAAAAAATCTGTTATTGATCGCTAAGTGAAATATAGCATTTTTCATAGAAATATGCATCTCTACTTTGATTACATCTAATTAGCAAACTGCTTAATTCTATTTCCTACCAGATGCAAGCAGTTTACAATGATTTAGCTGTATTTTCAATATTTTGGCTTTTTGCCATTGCCCTTCAGTTGGATTATTTTTTCAAGAAATACAGTTTTATTCTGCAAAATGTATTCATCAGCTTTAATTCCACATGCATTTCAAATAATTTATTCCTTTTTTTTTTTCCCCACCGGATGCAAACGTGTTTTAAGAACATTGCAGCATTTTCAATATTTCGACTCCTGCCACATGCTCACCAGCTTAGATTTCAGCCGCATGTAATGTGTGCAGTATGTTAACACATTTACTTATTAAATAAAATCCAAATAACATTTTATTGGGTTTTATTAGATTATTTTTTTTATTGTATACACCTAACTGTTGGAATTTTGATTTAGTTATTTTTTATATAAAGAAAGTAATAGTAATTTGATAATAGTGTTTACGAACATATACAAATAATCTAAAAATATATTCTAAAAAAATCCATATAACAGATTTTGTGGTTTTAAACTAATTTTCTTGAATTTTGACAGCTTCCCTATTCTTATCATGAATAGTTGGCTGGTATAAAACTGACTTATAAAAAAACTATATACAACAATTATAGTTTATGTAGATGTCAAGAAAATTTGAAACATTATAGTGGCCACTAATCAAACTGAGTCTACCGGCCACTGGCTACTAACTCAATTTCCCAGTTTTCACCTATACGGTCCAGACAGCCCTGGACATGGTACTAAGCCAGGTGCCTGTTATAGGGCCCTTTCACAAAAATCTAATAAAATAGGTCCCTTCACAAAAATAAATTTAATAAAATGGGTCCCTTCACAAAATTCCTTTTAATAAAATGGGTCCCTTTACAAAATTCCTTTTAATAAAATGGGTCCCTTTACAAAATTCCTTTTAATAAAATGGGTCCCTTTACAAAATTCCTTTTAATAAAATGGGTCCCTTTACAAAATTCCTTTTAATAAAATGGGTCCCTTCACAAAATTCCTTTTAATAAAATGGGTCCCTTCACAAAATTCCTTTTAATAAAATGGGTCCCTTCACAAAATTCCTTTTAATAAAATGGGTTCCTGTGTAAAATTCCTTTCCATAAAAACTTTTAAAATGTAATTTTGTAAATAAAATTAGTTCACCAAGAACAAAACTTTAACAAGAGGATTTGAAGAAGTTTTTGTTAATGAATGCTTGGTTTGAATTTGAGTTAAATGTATTTCAATTTTCGTTAGAAAATGTTAATTTTCACAAAATGGGCCCCAAGAATAAAAACCTGCATCGACCCCTAGAAGCTATCTATCCTATACTCAACTTTTCTCTGTCGTACATTTCTTCATTTTATAGAAAAAAAATGAAAATGCATTGTAGTAATAGTAATTAACTATTTTTGCAGCTGACACATTTTGCCATAATTTTCTACTGTTATGTTGCACCTTGTTGGCTGGTACAACTAATCCTTGGCTGACAAGATTTTCTGAAAATTTTTCAACCCTGTCCATTACAGATCTTACAGCAGCCTTTTACAATCCTGAGCAACTATACCCAAATCATAATTATCAGAACTTAGGAGTCTTCGGCATACGTCCATCATTGGCACTGGCTCTTTAGGCATTAATTTTGGCTATTTTTTTTTTTTTTTTTCAAATAACGTAACCCGGAACAACTTGTGAATTTGCCCGGAGTCTGCCATCTTGTTTCTTTGTTGGTCATTTATAACCACTTTATACTTAATTTAACAACATAAACAAAAATAAATAACAAAAATAAAGAAAAATTTTAAATCGGCGATAATCAACAAAGAAACAAGATGACGGGCTCTGGGCGAATCCGCAAGTAGTACCGGCAACCCAACAGCCAATTTTTGTAGCAATGCAAAGTTTTCTTTTTTCTTTGAGGGGGGGGGGGAGTTTGTACTTATTAGAAATAGGCTACAAATCATTTTGGAAGAGGATCTGCATGTATGTGGTCAAGTTGTATTGTTCTTTCAATTGTTTAACTTTCATCTTGCTTAAAATTGTTTTTAAATGATGGAAAAAATATGTTCATATGAGATTAAGTGTTTTTAAAAGATGAAAAAAGTATTCATGCAAATTAAGTGTTTTTAAGATTAAAAAAGCGTTAATTTTCCTAATATGCTTATATTCTGTTTTCTTGTGTTAATTATATTTGTTATTGGGGAAGCTACAAAATTTAATGTAATTTTCTAATTTCTTGAATGCATTTCTATCTTCTGATAAAGGGCAAAACTGGGAAATTTCATTAGTAGCCAATGGCCATTTTCTTTAAACTACTGTCCACTTTTTTATTTAAAAGTACTGTAAACAGTAAACTTTTGTTAAAATTTCTATTAGTATTAATCTAAAATGGAATAGCTCAAATAAATAGGTATGTTACTATAAACATATTGCAACCAGAAAAAGTAGAATCCTTGGTGGAATGCGAGAAAATTTTACTCTCTTCTTATCGGGAAAACGGCCATAGAGTGGCCGCTGACAGACAACTTTTCAATAACCGCTTTTTCTCATTTAGAGCCACTGCAGACAGTGCTAATTCTGCCTTTTATCTACTGCTTATAGTCTTAAATCTGTGCTTTTACCAATAATTTTGATGTTCAAAAATATTTTAATTCAGAATATCTTCTTTTTTTTTAAATATCATGTTGCAGTACGCCATGGGAGTAAGTAGATGCTCCTATGGCATTTCTTTGCCGCAAAATATTTTGCTTCAATTTAAAAAAACAAGATGGCAGCAAGTGTGGGCATAAGGGAAAGAGATGCCGCAAATATTCTCAAACATGGCATCCATTTTTTGTTAAAATTGCAACTATTCTAACTTATAAGAGATGTCCTTATAAAGGATCGTTAAAAATTTTTACATTTTTCTTAAATAAGACAGTTGGATAATAAATATCATTAAAACTTTGAATTGTATAAAATATTCTTTACATCTTTCAGTGTCATAATTTTAGGCACAGTGTGTACATATTTTAATTGTCAGCCATATATCACATTTATTCTAGTTACATCTTTAATTTTACACAAAAATTTCTTAAGAATGTTACTATGAAAATGAAATGAAAAAATTAATTATTTTTGTATTTTTCCCATAAATTTTGTAAATTGTATGTTGCTGATTGTTGTCTGGTTAATCTAAAAAATCATTGTATGGTAAAACTTTTAAATTCTAGAAATTTAGTATTTTTTTCTTTTGTGACACAATATTTAATTTTCTGAGATAAAACTAAAGTTTAGTGATGAATCATTTATTGCCATTACGAAAAATGAGTCTACAAACATCAAACAAAATGAGAGAAATATGAAGCAACATAATTTCCTTTTAGGATTCATATTTTCATAAAAGAAGTTTAACATAAATACTACTGGCATTTATGTTATAAATCAAGAATGACTGAACAGATCAAGCCTAGGTGTGAAGTTTCACAATTGCCAGCTGTTCATTAACGATGATTTACTTTTATCTCCGATACCAAAAAATCGTAAACGATTGTCAAAAATTATAACTTTAGTAATTTTTGTGATCGGAGGGTATCCTGCTTTTGAGAAACTTAATTTGCAAACATGTAGTGATGCCTAAGTTTATCTGAGATAAAGGCGCAGTAGAGTTAAAATATGACTGCAAAGGGGCGTAATGCGTAATACGTCGTTAGTACCAGACTATGTCGCCTTTCTTTCTCTCCCTCTATAAATATATCACTTATGTTCATAATTTAAAGCGTAATAATTGTACAACATACTCACAATATTCATAGCAAGATTTGAGTTGAGCTGGCAGAATTGCGTAAAAATGGCTAAACTATGTTACGCAAGCAGAAATGTACCCGCGTACACTGATAATACTGAGACAGTACTGATTGATAGGGGACAAGTCCCTGCGATAGGCGCGAGTAGGCGATAGCGTCTTCCTTGAGTTGAGTTAAAAATGAACTGCGGAACTCCGAAACTCCTGGCCGGTTTTTAAAAAAATGTGGCTCTGCTGCCGGCCGACAAGTCTTATTTCAGGTAGCGTCCTCTATCGGCTGTTGGCTGTTCTGGAAAAAACGGCCGTGTCTACGAAACCGGGTGGTCGGATTCCGTAGAATTCTCACTGGAAAACGGGCTGGTTTGTTTATTCGGATAAGCGCCCTCTATCGTCGTCCAGCAAAACAACTAATATTACGGCCGTAGCCTACGATGATGCGACGGCGATACTCCAAAGTGTATACACTTTCAGCAATCTCGTCGCCAAGTGGAAAAGCTCGGCAAATGAGAAATATCGTCAATGGCAAACTGCGCATGTTACACTGAATATTACAACCATAGAAGCTCCTGAAGTGATTTGAACGTGAACGCAAAACGAGTCGTTCTCGTGTATTTATTTTGAAACATTTCTATGAAGAGAAAGGTTAGTAGATTTGCAATATATGTCTCGTAATTTTGTTGAAATATTATTTGTAAAATAAATTCAAAGATGTAGAATTTTTATGCTGTTTTTCAGGAATGATGAGGTAATGTTGATTATACCAACATCTATGAAACGATATCGATCTTTATATTTTCTGGATCCCATAGTTTTATTAATTTCACAGATCTGTTACGATAAATAGTGGTGTATTGTGTACGCAGTCAATAGAATATATTTTGTAGAATTTATTAAAACAAAATAGATTATTCTTATAAAGTAAAACATGTTTGTTTGGCCTCAACTGGATGATACTGGTTTAATTACATGCAAAATTTTTTATAACCTAATAATTTTATAAACGTGGTAACTTATCATTTAATATTATTATTTTAAATTAGAAGTTTTTATGAAATCCATAAAAAAAGAATACCCCCCCCCCCCAAATACTAAAGTAATGTTTTTTTTTTTTTTTTTTTTTTTTTTTTTTTTTTTTCAGTTATTTCATTTTTTAAATATTCTAATGTAACACATAAAATTTGTTAGTGATTAATGATGCAGTATTCAATTTTTTTAAATGTATTTCACACAATCTAATCTCTTAAATATATACTTCAACCTACTTATGAAAAGCAAAACATTTTTAAATTGTTACTTAACTTCAAACAAATATACATATCGCTCACCCGCAAAAAAAGTGACACATCTCAACAAAGTAAATTTCATGGGAAAGGCAAAAGAAAATTTGCATGACTTTACTGTAACATGAAATTATAGCCCTTACCTCTGCATGCAGGAGTAAAAATGTGTATAAAAGCATAAAACCCTTAAGAATGAAGACGTATGATGAGGTTTGGAGGGTTGGATAATTTTACCTCCCTACACAATCCACCCTTCGGCTGTGGTCACTAATGTACATACAGCGTAATAAAGTGATTTTCCGTATAACTACACTGATAAATACTGTTTGTCTAGCAAGATGCACCTATGACAGACTTATTAGTGGAATAAAATGCAAAATGAATTTTTGTGGCATGTGCCACTTTTCTTGCGGGTGAACGATATTATAGAACAAAATATTTTCCTTTATTCCATGATTTTTAAAATCTCAGTATGGAAATCTTTGCAGAAAGAAACAACCCTTTTTTAATGCACAGAATTCAGATATAAAAAATGTTATAATGTGTTTAAGAAGCCATTTAAAATGTTTACTCCTTACTAGGTGCATGTCTGATCACACAAAATGGTTATAGGGATGTTGGGAATAAACCTTTTGTTCACACTTAGTTTGTAACAGATAAACAGTGTTGTAATAGTAAAAAAATAAAAAGTGAGAGTATAAGCTATAGCTTTGTTAGAGAAACAGAAGGTATACTACAAAGCTTGTTAGTAAAATCAAAAAGATATATGGTATATAACTCTGTATTGTCTCTACCACACCTCTGGAGATAAACTTTTTTTTTAACTTAAAAGAAAAAAAAGCTGAATTGGTTGCATTAAAGAATATATTTAAATGATTCAAGTGGTAAGAAATAGAATATTTTTTCACTTAAGCCTAACTGCTCAGTTCTTATACCTTATTTTGTCTTGTTTTTCAAAAAAAGTATATAAATTTTGCATTATTTTGAAGAAAAATGTAGAACATTTATTAAAAATAAATATTGTATGCAATATGAAGAACTAAAACTCACCTTCATTATTATGATTATCCAAAGTTTTTCTTACTAAGCATAGCCAAACTTTATCAACAAGAAAATTCAAAATGGCTACTAAGCATAACAGTACAGCAGTAAATATTTTACTCTTGAAAAAAAGAGAAAAAATGACTGACACATATAACTTCTAAAAGTAAATAAAATTACCATTTGTATTAATTCATTTTTTCAGTTATTCAACCTAATGTAAACCAAATATAAATTAATAACTAAATTCCTCTTTCTTGCGTATGAGTATAGCTTGCTTTTACAGTTAAATGGTTAAAGCACATTTATAAAATTTTCATCAATTCATTCATCAGTTCTTATACCTTATTTTGTCTTGTTTTTCAAAAAAAGTATATAAATTTTGCATTATTTTGAAGAAAAATGTAGAACATTTATTAAAAATAAATATTGTATGCAATATGAAGAACTAAAACTCACCTTAATTATTATGATTATCCAAAGTTTTTCTTACTAAGCATAGCCAAACTTTATCAACAAGAAAATTCAAAATGGCTGCTAAGCATAACAGTACAGCAGTAAATATTTTACTCTTGAAAAAAGAGAAAAAATGACTGACACATATAACTTCTAAAAGTAAATAAAATTACCATTTGTATTAATTCATTTTTTCAGTTATTCAACCTAATGTAAACCAAATATAAATTAATAACTAAATTCCTCTTTCTCGAGTATGAGTATAGCTTGCTTTTATAGTTAATGGTTAAAGCACATTTATCAAATTTTCATCAATTATCCCATTATTTTACTCTGTCTGAGTTTATGGTCTTTAGAATATTAAATGTAGATCTTGTGCATTATTATTATTTTCTTTTAGTGTGTGCAGTAAGTAGTTAGGCATATTTTGATTGAAGAAGATAATTACTCTTTCATTGTATGAATTTTAAATATTCAACATCAACTTAATCTGTTTCTCCACTTATGTAAATCAAAATTAATTTATTTAGTGGCGTGAACCTACTAATATGAAAAAAAAATCCACTATAATTCATCTATTTTTAGTGATAATTAAACGTAGTTTTAGTAATAGATAAAAAAACAATTTTATGTATTACTCGTTAGTATTTAAAAAAAAATTATGTGAGAAATTTTGAAATAAATATACAAGCGTACAATATTTTGTACGAAATTTTAATTTAACGATTAATACTTTAGAGATATCCTAAAATTATCTGTTTCGTATGTACATATATATTGTGTATTGTTATTATTAAAATGAAAATTTTATTAAGTATTTGTTTTTTAAACTTTAATTTTCTTTTTTTTTTTAGATCAAATTTTGTTGTTGATTTGTGGCCTCTGGAGGACTGTCGACATCAGACCAGCTCCTGAAGGCATTGGTTTCACCCAGATGTACAGCTTTAATTTTTTTAGACAATACCAAGGCAGAAGTCTGACGTAGCTTGACACTTGTTTTTCATCCATCGACCTCCAAGTGAGAGTACTCTCTGCACCACCGAGTTTGCTTCTATTTCATTGCCAGGAGCTATTAGCTAAAGAGTTGATCACAGCTTGTGCTGCTTAACTGCAATGTTCTAAAGGGAACTTCTGCTGTGTATTCATTTTGGTACGGTTGAATAAATATTGCCTGCTGTATATTGGTCCATTTGAATCGTATACGCAAGCAATATTTTTCCGACTAATGAGGAAATATACACTAGTGTGCTGTGTTTAGCAACCCATCTAGTAGGGATTTGCCAAAAGTATGTGTTTATTATTATTGTTTGATTCTATCATTTTTATTAATATTATATAAGATTTCTGATACTTAATAAAATGTTGCATTAAAAATTATAGCATAAATATATAAGTAAACTATAACGCATTAGGACAAACCAGGGCCAAAACTAAGGGGGGGGGGGCAGACAGTGTATGTCAGAACAAAGGGGTGCCAAATGAAAATTTTGTTTGTCGATTTTTCTCACATCTATGTTTAGCACGGTATTATTAAAATCGTCCTGCCTCGGGTATGGCAGTGGCAGGACATAATATGCCTGCATGGTATGCCAAAGCATAGAAAAATCTAAGGATGATACGGCATAAGGATCCTGTATAAAGAGGATTCTTTTTCGATTCTGCTTTCAAGATTTTAATAAATCAATATTTGACAAAGAAGATTACGTAGTTCAGTATTGCATATTTTTAATTTTAAAATTAGTTGGCTATTAAAAAATTAATAAAATTCACTTTGTAAATATTCTTTGCGAGGGAAGGAGACCAAAATCATGTTTGCCCCGGCTTCAAAAAAGGCTAGTTTCGGCCCTGGGACAAACTGGAATAATAACTCAAAATACATAAGGATTTAAACATGGCTTGCTCGTGACAGAAACATGGTGACATTGGAACGTAACAGACCCTTGCAGAAAACTTTCATCCTTGAACTGCTAAAAGCAGCTGATAGAAATATTTTTTTTAGTAGTCAAGGATGTAGTGGAGGGTATATGCCGTATACCTTTTGGGTTTTTTTAAGGAACATCGTATACCCTCTGTTTCTCAAAAAAGCTATAATATATACACTGTAGGGTATTACCCCCTGCCTTGAGTGTATGCCCTCTTCTTTTTTACGACTACACCACTGTTAGTAGTTTGATTAAGCATATGTGTACAATAACTCCTCTCATCCCCAATAAATTGATGTACTGTATATTTCCATGTTTACACATGGAAATATACAGTAGAGTACATGCCGAGTACACGACTTTTCAGTGAAAAATCATCCAAAATTGGAAACCTGTATATAAGCCGATGTTACAAAAAAGGTGATGAAAAATTAAGTGAACAATAACTAATACAAAAGCTAAATCGAAAAAAAAATTGCTCTCCGAAATTATTGATATCTCCTGTTTTAGCATGCTAGCAAATCTGCTTGATTGGGTTCCGCTTTGGGGACTTTTTTATTATAAAAGAATGGAGTGTAAAAGTATTTTTAGAAATTTGTGAGTATTTTTTATGTTTTTATATTTACTATCTTCTTTTATTTAAGAATAGAAACTTTCTTAGACTCGTGTATAAGCCGACCACCCATTTTCAAGCCAAAAATATGCCCAAAAAGACTCTGCTTATACACGAAAATATACGGGAATTTTCAAATCTGTGGTGCATTGCTAGACATTGCACAATTTAATCTCGTACTAAATCAACAAACCCTAATAGTCCAAGAGCCGACAGCACAAAAACCTATGTTATCAAGCACAAGAAAAAAATCTTTATTTTATGGAAGAGTAGAAGTAGGGGAATCTTATGATACATGTCTGCTGGAAGTGAAGTGGTGCTTTAGCCAAAAAGTAATACCACCAGTGGTTTACCCGTAGGTTTATCATTGTGTTTTCCTGCTCCCAGTCCTCCATGTTTTCATACCTTTGTTTGTAGGACAAATACAATGATAAACCTATGAGTCAACCACTAGTGGTATTAATTTTTGGCTTATGCACCACTTCACTTCCGGCAGACATGGATCATTAGATTCCCCTACTTCTACTCTTCCATAAAATAAAGGTTTTTTTCTTGTACTCGATAACATAGGTTTTTGTGCTGCCGGCTCTTGGACTATAAGAAAAGCATTGGAACAATTTATCTTTACTAATAAAACAAACTTTCATTCCCTCAGTATGTGTTTTTGTCTGTGTGTTGGCGATGGCTAACAAAATCTACTGCACATACATGCCTGAAAATTTGGATGAGGGTAGTCAAAGGCAGGCACTTAAGGTTCAGATTTTTATTTTTATTAATAATTAGCCAAGTTATTAATTAAAAACTCATCAAATATGTGATTTTTTTTCACAAAATGTCAAAAGTGCACACTCATTTGGACCAGATTTCACAACTGAAATGGAAAAAATTAAAGAATTTTTACTAATTAGCAAAAATTAAGAAAACTAAATAAAATATAGATTTAAAAATTTCAAAGCATATACATAAGTACAAAAATATTTTACATCAATGTATGATTTTAGGGTTTCATTCATCTGACGAAACCCTATCCGTCTCACTCCTCTGTCTGTCCGTCTATGTGTCACAGAGCTCGTTCTCAGAAACTATATATATTGGAGACTTGAAATTTTGCATACTTATAGCTGAACACCTGAGATCAAACAACAAATCATAAAATTTTAAAAAAGTCATAATTAATGGTCATTATTAATTAAAAAAATTCCAATTAAAAATTGGAACGGGTTTCATAATTCAGCAAAAGCATCTACTTTTTGAAACCTCAAGATTTTCTCACAGAAATGATTGAAACAGGTGTGGTATTAACGGAAAATTAAGACTGGCGACTAATTTAAGCTGCAATAACTTTTCTTCTAGTCATCCTATGGATTCGAAATTAGGACCACAGGATGTGAAAAAAAAAAAAGCTTTCAGAAATTCAAAAATTTATCTTGATCACATCATGAAAAATCCTTAAAAATCAAGTAAGAAATCTTTTATTTTTACCTGACTGCCAAGAAGGGTTATGTGTTTCACGCGTATCTGGGTATGTGGATTTCTTTATACCCTCAAAACATCCCAATGGCTGGATGGATTTTAATTAATGAGGTCTCTATCGATTTGTCTTAATCGTCCGATGGTTATAGGCTAAGTTTTGTTTTTATAAATTCAAAATGGCAGTAGAGATGAAAAAAAATTTTTACGTCCCATATTGAGTGACATATCATTGGATAGGTCTTTCAAAATGAAGATGATGTTTCATTGACTATTTTACAGTCAGAAGCTCTGTTTAAATATTACACAGCCTGGAAGTTGTGTAGGTAGGATCTCTAGCTTTACTGCAAACTCTAACATTCATAGACATATATAGGATGTTATATCTTTGGTTATGCAAGGTTTCATCAAAACAGTGTTTGTAGATAGGAACTAACAATTAAACACAACTTAAAAGTCATCAATACAAATAAATAAAAAAATAGGTAAGTAATATAAAAAATAATTTCACATTGATGAGAAATAAGTAATTTGTTCGCTTTTTACACAGTCGGGTTTTTTGATTTTTTAAATTTAATTTTTACTTGTTCTTTGAGAAGGTGATAGACAGACATCTGCAAGTTTAGATTATCTGCCATCAACAGAAGTTCCAAAACAGGTGGCTTTCAACATACTAGGAGATTTTATATTGTTTTTATATCATTAATCTGAGATTTGCGTCTTTCAAACGGCAGTTCATGTGATATGATACAAAAAACAGAAAATTTTTATGCTGCAGTTTTTAATACCACCTACAATTTTTTAAAAATATTGCTTTTAGAATTTTAGTTTTTGCGCAACCAGATGTAAAATCGTATGCTAATTAATAATATGTCAATTAAAAAAAAATTCCGTCCACAATTTTTGGATTTATCAAAAAATTGATTTTTAAACTTTATAAAAAAAATGCGTTTTTGTATAGATAATGAACGTATTTGTTAAAATTAAGAAAACTAAATATCTGATTGCTTTAAAACTTTGAGATAGTTCATAACAGATAATAACAATAATATAAAGTTAGCATGCGTGAATTTTGGTGAGGGGATGGGGTGCTCTTTTCTATTTTTTTTTTAATCGGCTGGTTTTTTGTTTTAAATGTAGTTTTTTCACTGAGCCTGCGTTCTTTTCACCTTTAAATATTTTTAAATTTAAATATTTGAAAGATAGAGATGCCTGATTTCATACCACTTTCTTCTATAATTAAAAATTTCAGTTTCTTCAAACTAATTTTTCTCTATTAAAAAAGGCGTGGAGAGGCTCTGAGATAGTTTATAACACATAATACAAAATTTATATAGTGAGGGTGCGTGGAATTTGGATGGAAGGGGAGGGGCATTTTTTTCTTTTTTCTTCAGATCAGCTGTTTATTACGTTTAGATTGCAGAGTGAGCACTCAAATAAATATTATTTTTTAACATTAAATATTTGAAAGAGTGGGAAATTCCAGGGAAGGGGAGGATTATTGACACGAAATTGTTAAAATTAAGAAAACTAACTAATTGCTTTGAAACTTTGACATAGTTTATAACGCATCTTAAAAATTTTATAAAGCGAGGGTACATGTGATTTGGATTGGGGGGGGGGGGGGGGGGCTATTTTCACTTTTTTCTTCAGATCAGCTGTTTATTGCATTTTAAATGCGTTTTTTCACTGAGCCCTCATATCAATATTATTTTTTAACCTAAAATATTTGAAAGAGTGGTCAATTCCCGGGGTAGGGGAGGGCTACTTTCTGAATTTTGAGTAAACCCCTCATGTGACATATCGTTAGATAGATCTATGAAAACTTATTCATATTATACACATCCGATGCCCCCCCCCCCCCGTTTTAAATGTGGTTTTTTGACGAAGTCCTCTTATAAATATGATTAGTTAAATATAAAAAATGGAAATAGGTCAGTGGTTGATTTGAGGGGGGGGGGGGGGGGCATTCCTAAATGTAGTGGTGCTCCGATTTATGTAAGGAATTAACAATTTTGATTTGTTAATTTAAGGATAAAGTGTTTTAAAAGAGATATTAAACAAAACACTCTGCGATCACACTTACCCACTTGGGTTTTTTTTTGTAAAAATTGGACGGTTATTTTTAGCTCACAGGCTATCAAAGCCTGAGAGCTTATGTGCCCGCCGGTTCTGTATGTGTGTACGTAACAGGGTTCGCGAAGCTGGGCCCAGTTCGAAAAAACCCGGTGGGTTTTTTCAGAATGGGCCCACTTGAAAAAGCCCACTGAAAAACCCATAATGTGGGTTTTTTCAATTTTCAGAAATATTTAAAAATTTAAACAACATATACATTTAATGAATTTAAGTCATTTCAGTTAATTTTGAAAAAAAAAATTATATATAAAAGCCATTACATACACACCCGAAGTAAAATAAAATGTATTTCCGCACATTGAAATACTTTACTAACATAGAACCTAGTAGGCAACATACATAGTACATAATTATAGGTAAAGGTATATCATAAGTATGTCTTTATATAAAAAATTCAAATCATCTATATTCATGGAAATTAAAAATATGTATTTTTACTTTCTTCTTTCTTTACAAGAAGTATTTGATTCGTAAAAAATTTTGCTTCCAGTTTATGATGGATTTATATGTTTTAAAAAGGTCCTGAAGACAATTTGATGGTTTTTAGAAAATGTGTCTGTATGTGAAAAACATTGTGGGTGCTCTATCTCAAACTAATGCACAGAAATTCACAAAACTTTAGATTGAGTTGGACCTTGATGTAAACTGGTTCTGATTCGTTTTTGGTATATATTTCCCAACAGGTGGCGCTGCTATGCTGCATTTATCTCAATTTTTGCAATAGCTTTATCTCAAGAACTAATGCACAGATTTTCGTAAAACTTCAGATTCAGTTACAAGTTTACTTTGCTTATTAAGTTTTGGTGCATATCGTCCAACAGGTAGTGCTGCCATGCTGCATTTTTTGCGATTTCAGCAATAACTCTTATCTCAAGAACTAATGTACGGAATTGAATAAAAATTTAGATTCAGTTAGACTTCCAGCACAACAGTGGCGCTGTTGTGCTGCATTTATCTCACTTTTTGCAATTGCTTTATCTCAAGAACTAATGCATGGATTTTCATCAAACTTCAGATTCAGTTAGACGTTGACGTAACTGTCACTGATCAGGTTTTGTTGTAAATTGCACAACAGGTGATACTTATATATCTCCTTGTTAAATGCATACAATTCAACAAACCTATATTTTACCATCCTCATGATGGGCATAAATTGTCATTTAATTTTGGCACTGTGCTAGCGAATTTTGAATAACATGTATGAGACAGAAGAAAGTTTTGGGATTGGCACATCCGACTAGTTTACCCCTTTTTTTCTTCCTACTTATATATTTTAAATTTTAATATTCTATTCATTATTTGATTTTAAAGCAAATTAACAATTTTATATCTTCTATTATATTTAAAACTAATTTTAATTTGTGCGAAACACTGACATTTAATTAATTCATATAATTTATACAATTTATAACTTGTAAAATAGCATTACAATTATATTGCATATAAGGGAACAGTGTATTTTTTTATGTATAGTGTATATAATATATAAATAATATAGTATACAATAATGTAATTACGCATATATTATACTTTTGAAAAAACCCGATTTTCCCCGGGGAAAATTGGGTTTTTCATGAAAAAACCCATGTGGGTTGGGTTTTTTCAAACCCGGGTTTTTGCAAACCCTGGTATGTAATGCGATAACTTTCGATAGAAAATATCCGATTTGCTTCAAATTTTTTTTCTAGGTTCTTTCTGATAAGGCGCTTCCCTGATTAGTTTTTGGGGTTCATTGGTTAAGGATAAAGGGGGGGCTAGTCCCCCCCCTTTATTTAGATAAATGGGTTTTTCATGTAAAAATATTCGATTTGCTCCAAATTTGGTATACTGGTTTATTATGTTAAGGAGCTTCCATGATTTGGAAGCTCCTTACTTAAGTATAAAGGGGGAAAGGAGGGCTAACTTAGATAAATGGATTTTTCATGTAGAATTATCCAATTTGCTCCAAATTTGGTCTATCGGTTTATTATGTTAAGGAGCTTCCCTGATTAGATTTTGAAGCTCATTACTTAAGTATAAAGTGGGAAAGGGGGGCTGCCCCCCCTTAATTTAGATAAATTGGTTTTTCATGTAGAATTATTCGATTTCTTCCAAATTTGGTATACTGGTGTATTATTTTAAGGAGCTGCCTTGATTAGATTTGGAGGTTCATTAATTACATACAAAGGGAGGAAAGGGGGGCTAGCCCCCCCTTAATTCAAATAAATGGGTTTTGATGCAGAAATATCCGATTTGCTCCAAATTCGGTATACCAGTTAATTATGTTAAGCAGTTTTCCTGATTAGATTTGGAAGTCTATTACATATGTATAAAGGGGGGGAAAGGGGGTTTGCCCTTATACCCCTACCCTGCCCTTATGTATATAAATGGCTTTTTCATGTAGAATTATTCGATTTGCTCCAAATTTGGTATACCGGTTTATTATGTTAAGGGGCTGCCTTGATTAGATTTGGTAGTTATTAGTTACATATAAAGGGAGGAAAGGGGGCTACCCCCCCCCCTTAATTTAGATAAATGCGTTTTTCATGCAGAAATATTCGATTTGCTCGAAATTTCATATACCAGTTTATTATGTTAAAGAGTTTCCCTGATTAGATTTGGAGGTTCATTAGTTAAGTATAAAGGGGATGATAGAGCCCCCCCCCCCCTTTAATTTAGATAAATGGGTTTTTCATGCTGATTTATTGGATTTGCTCCAAATTTCGTATATCGGTTTATTATGTTAAGGAGCTGCCTTGATTAGATTTGGAGGTTCATTGGTTAAGTATAAAGGGGGACGGGGTCTAGTTCCCCCCCCCCTTTAATTTAGATAAATGGGTTTTTCATGCAGAATTATTCAATTTGCTTCAAATTTATATATCAGTTTATTCCAATATGGATTTCTTCATTTGATTTGGAAGTTCATTGGTTAAGTATAAAAGGTTGAAAGGGGGGCAAGTGTCCCCTCCCCTTAATTTAGATAAATAGACTTTCATGCAGAATTATCTGATTTAGTTTAATTTTTTTTTCTAGATTCATTCTGATAAGGAACTTTTCTGATTAGATTTGAAGGTTCATTGGTTCAGCATAAAGGGAGAAATGGGGAGTTAATACACCCCTTAATTTAGTAAAGTGGTTTTTCATCCAGAATTATCTGATTTGCTTCAAATTTGGCATGCCAGTTTATTATGTTAAAGAGCTTCCCTGATTAGATTTGGGGGTTCCTTGGTTAAGTATAAAGGGGAGAAATGGGGGCTAATCCCTTCATCTATTTTTCGAGGGGCATTATTCTTTGAAATAAGAGTATAAAATGCAATTAGTGTGAATAGCCTGTGAGCTCAATGCCATCAGTTTAACTGGACAATTTTATTTTTATTTATTTATTTCTATTATTAGAAAAAGCTAGTGGCACCAGAGGTATTTTCATACAAAATCTAAGAAATGAAATAAGGATGTGACATTAATCAAAAACTGATCAATAAAGCTATTTTTTTTCACAGATTGGCTGGGATCTAGATAGATTTGGCTCTGTTAACAAAATGAGATTGACCAACCAGAAGCCTACATTTTTGCAAACTTTTTGCTGTTTTAAGTGAGTAGATTGATTTATCAATCTCATTTCACTAACAGCACAAAATCTATCTAAATCCAGCCAATATCATTTCCGAAATGAAAGGAATTAAGAATGTCTACTAATCAGGGAAAAATAGAAAAATAATTTAGATATCAATTAGAAATTTTGAGAGCATAAGTAGAAAAATATTTTACATATGTGTGTGTAATTTTTTGTGAAAATTGGATGGGAATTATTCTTATTAGCAAGAAACTCATGGTGTCATGTCTGCATATATGATGCACCTTCAAAAGATCCATACAGAGTTCATTTTTGGTACCACTAATAAATAAGGGTAATATTTGCTTTATTATAATTGCTTTAGGGTGATTTTGCTTTGTAAGTAAAAAAAAAACTTTTTAAAAAAGTGGTGACAATCCAAAAAAATTTATGGGTGTTGGTTGGTAGATGCATGATGGCCAATTATGAGCATGAGGGATATAGGCTCTAAGGGGGGAGTGCCCTCTGTAGAGGTCTTTCTAAGGGAACCTAACCTGTATTTATGCTTGGAAAACCATGAAAACTCTGAACGATTAGGCCGACGGAGGCTATTGGAATCTAACCCAACACCTCCCGTCTACCAGCTTCAAGAGCAGAACCTTTCGGCCACTGGTGGGGCTAAAAAAAAAAGTTATGTAAGAGACACCATTCCCAAAGGGGTTTAAAGATTAAGGGACTTTAATCAGGCCAAAACATCCATTCACTAACATTAATACAATAAAGATATCTCGTTTGCATTTTAATATTTTAAATGACCTGTTTTTTGCATTGGATACCTGAGGTAGATCTGTAGAAAAGCCACTTTGCACTTTTCTGATTTTGTTTGCAGGTATTTTTTTTTTTTTTTTTTTTTTTTTTTTATGAGAATGCTTTCACTTTTGGAACCAGTTCTGAAAATGAAAGTGCCACAATTAAAAATACCTGTAAACAAAATCAAAAAAGTGCAAAACAGCCTTTGTACAGATTTACTTCAGCTATCCAATGCAAAAAAAAAAAAAAAATTAAATGCAAACGAGATATTTTAAAATTTTTCTCCCGTTGGATTAACATCAGTGAATGGGTGTTTTTAGCTGACTGAAGTAGCCCTTTGCCGGACAGGGGCAAAAAGAGAGAATCTAAAATTTTTGTCTGGTTAAGGGTCGAAAATCTGCCATAACATAGAAGGCCGTCACCTCTTACTAATATCATTCTGCAGAACTGAAACTTATACAGAAGATCCTTTTGTTATTTTATGAATCTTTTCACATCTCCTCCAAAAATTTTTTTTCCAAATAGAATTTTTTTCAACAAAAAATCTTTCTCATTCTACGGCACTGTCATTGCGATTCTACCACAGGGTTGAGAGAGATAAGGATAATTTAAATAATTGATTATTTAGTTATTGTTACCAGAGAACAACAAACAGCATATTTTTTAAATAAAGATATTTAAGGCTGTTCTCAAATCCAAAGAGACAACTTTATGACATAAGTTTTAATTAATTTTTGTTAGGAAGCACATGAAACTGATAGGCGCTGTTATTCAGAAACTATGTAATCAAAAGACTTTTTTCTGTAAACGTAATAGATCTTTCAGAAAATACTGTCAAAGTGGGTGTTTTGAGTCGAATTTGCCAACGGAAGCAGGAAAACCAGTTAATTAAGGGAGAAAACATCTCGTCACATGATCAGATTCGCTTATGACTCGGTAGGTAATTTATTAATAAATAAATGGAAAAATCATTCCGATTCCAAATAGCTTCTAATGTCAGTTCTGCCAACTTTTTACCTTTATGTTTAAAAATGTGTATGTCATTGTGTCAGAATGTTTTGCGCTTGTTGAGCAGTGAATTTGAGATCAGCCTTAAAGATAAAAAACTTTATACACCGAGGATGTGAAGCTATCTCCACTATGAGGGTGGAACGAGTTAAGCATTCTCCAAAGCTATTAGAAGCAGCATAAATTTAAAATGAATGGTAATTTAAGATGATTGATATTTTACTTGTTGAGGCAGACTAATTTAAGATTCTCAAGATTTATAAAATTTTTGTACTGGAATGGGAAGAAAAAGAAGCTGGCATTTCATGCAAGATGGGGGGGGGGGGAAGGAAGCAATTTCATCCAAATTGCATAAAAACAAAAGTGAAAAGCTGCCAATAAACAATAAATATTCTCTCCTTGGTTTTTTTTAATAAATTTTTTGTAACCAAGCACAGTTTTCTTTCTTTTAGGAAGGAGGTGGTGTACTGAGGTTACAATAATAGAACCATAATTAGCAATAAGTTGTTAAGTAATCATAAACAGAAAATTATCAAAAGCAAGTTTCAGACTTTATTTGATGGAGAGTTCAGGGTTGAAACTAGGGGGTAGCAGAGGGGGCATGGACGCAAGAACAAAAGGCGAAGGAACCAAATGAAGATTTTGTTTGTCATTTGATACAAAATTGCATATGTATGTGTGAAATTTGGATAAAAATGTCTTGCATCTGGAAAATCTGAATGGAGAATTAACCGAAAGTAATAATAATAATAAAAAAAATCTGCAACCAAAAACTAAATACTAACCTGAGCTATTTTTATAAAATAGTGAATAATAGAATAGTGAAAAAAATAAATAAAACTATTAAAATGCAATCGAGAAATTTTAAAAAGAACACTCCCATAGATTTAGCATTCCAGTTTATTTGTGTGTCTAGTGTAGATCACGATAAAACAGTCTCTTGCTAATGTTAAACCTATGGGAGCATTCTTTTCAGAATTTGCACTTGAATTTTAATTAATTTTTTTCATATGATACCTAATAATCTAATGTTGTGTGTTACTTTTTCGATTTTGGTTGTGTGATGACACCATCTTGCACGGTCAATAAAATGTGATTCTCGCAGGAAGCGATAGAGCTAGCCTTTTGCTCTGCACTAAAGATCTCATCTTCTGACCATGGGTTCTCTGGTTCGATCCTTCCTGCCACTCATTACCTGCATTAGTGACCTTGGACAAATTAACATACACTTCACCATCTCCACTCAAGAACAACAGATAGCAACACTGAAAACACACGTAACAAACAAAGCCTGTTAAACACATGTGGCATGCAAAGCCCACGATGACTCTCATACCATAAAGCCTGTCATGTTGCACATCTTTGGGGACCACATATGTGCTTGACAACATGACACCATCACAATGGCAACTGCCACCGCAACATTAATGCACAGTGCTCGTCCAACATGAATGAGACTTCTCACTGGGGCTGGAATTCTGTGATGACACCATCTTGCATGGTCAATAAAAGGAATTTCTTGCAGAAGCAATAGAGCTTTTTTGCTTAGCTCTAAAGATTTTGCCTTCTGATTGTAGGCTCTCCAGTTCGATCCTTGTCGGTGCACACATCTCTTGCAGTTGCATTTTTGTATATGAGGAAACTTTAAATTATAGAACTGGTTCCAAACAGTTTTTCAAAAATGAGTGTTTTAATAAATAATAATTTTTAAAAAATGCATGTAACCAAACCCGAAAAAGTACAAATGCACAACATTAGATATCAACTTCAGGTATCCAATAAAAAAAATTATTTTAAGTACTAATAACCATGAGATATTTGTCAAGAATGCTCCCATAGGTTCAATATTAGCTTGTGAATGTCTTTGCGTGACTAATGTAGTCTCTTAATATTGTAATATTACAACTAAAGTAAAATCTGTGAAAATAAAATCAGTCTATAACAGAATTCTGTCTTAAATGAAAAAAATTTCAACAAAAAGAATATCAACAATTATGTCTGCTAAGATGGAAACCTGTATAAAGTGAAATATTTTTCGGTTCATTTTGATTACGTTTTCAGGTTTTAACAAATTAATATTTGACAAAGCTGATTATGTAGTTCAGTATTACGTATGTTATATTACATATTTTAGATTTTAAAATAAATCAGCTATTAGTAACTTGATAAAACTCCCTTTGTGGAGAGAGGGAGAGGGCCAAAATCCTTGCTCGCCCCGGGCACAATAAAGGTTAGTTTTGGCCCTGATAGAGTTAGCTGGCAGGAAACTTTCCTCAACAGCAGCTTTTATTTTTTGTGTACATAAATAAGACTTGTGTAGAAATAAAATGAATGAAAAGTTTATCTTTTAAACGATAGATTACAATATGAATGTTGCTGATGGAAAATAATATTCAGCAATTTATAATTTGCACTTTGCTAACATAAAAATACATAGGTTTCTTATATAAAGCTAGGTAACATTCAAAATATCTATATTTTAAAATAAATTAAAAGAATTTAATTTATTATATATCTAAATATAAGCATTTATTAGTCATTTTCAATAAACAGCCACTTTGAAATTATTAATATCACAGAAAATTTTGTTTGAATGCAAAATAGTTATTTCGTGTAGATTAACACTTGGAAAGAAAGTGATCATTTATGAGTTTCTGAATGTTTCAGATAAAAAATAAAGTTTAATAACTGACAATTTTGATTGATGTTCCTTTTAAAAACCAATATTATTAATTTTAATATACTACATTGCATTTTTTCAAAAGAATTTGTGTTAAAAAAAAGTTAGGCCTAGTGATACTTGATACTTAAGTAAAAAAAATACTTAATTTTCAACTAAAAAAGTTATAATTTAATAAATAAGTAACCAACTATATAGTTAACATTGATGAGAGATTATTAAAAATACTTGCCATTTATCTATGGACTCAATAATTAAAAAATAAAGTATGTAATAGTTTTGTTTACATTAATAATACTACCACGTCAAGAATTGTGATGATTTGTTTACACTAAATAGGAAAAAATAATGCATCATTCAGCTTTATTATCAACTACAGATACCAAAACTTTTATAGTGTTTATAATAACTCCCATGAGATGCATAAAAAACGGACATCAAAATTCAACTGTTTTATAAATATAATGATAGAAGAAATACTTGTATTCTCATATAATTATAATGTATTGTCATAATATCCTACATTACAAAATCTAGTCTAGGTGAAAAGCTTTGGGAAGAACTTTGTCAAATCAGATATTTTTATTTTAAATTTCTGTAATTTAAAATAACCTAACAGTTAAATATACATAAACACCTTAACAAATACATTTCATTATACTGATGTTGATGCATATGTTATATATCAATGAGATTTTTTTTAAACATTGAATATGTGCTCAAAGTTCAAAACATTAAATAGATATTAATCAATTTGAAAATCGTTCATTAATAATACAAATTTAAATTACTTTTATTCTTTCAATGGATGCTAGCATTTAAATTTTAAATACATAAATAACTGTTTATTGTTATTAAATATGCACATACACAAATGGAAATAATACACAGGTGCTTTAGAATTGTTCAAGAAAAATAAACATAAACTGACAGAAAAAGCTATGCTTACCAAACTTGAAATTGCTTTCTTTTCATCGTGGATCCATTTAATGAATTTTTACAGCGGGTTCTTCAGTGTTTGGCTAGCAAGCACACACTTTCAAAGCAGAAGAAATTATTTCACTTACTGCTTCAAAGGTGACACCAGCTGACCAATTAATTCATAAATTAAAATAAAATGTCCGTATTTTCTTTTATATAGAATAAGTCTTGCATAAACAATCGATCTGTTTCGCGAAGCACATGGCAGCTACATAAATTAAAATTACAAAACTAAAAATAACTGCCAACTAAATTATGACACCTTTTGTTTAATACATAATAGAAAAAAAAATATTTCACAAGTAAATCATTCAAAAAATTAAAATAAACGTATTTTTAAAATATCTATACTGTACATCAACAAACATCTCGCGGTCGCGCTGAAAAGCAGTACTTTTAGTTTTGTAGCATCGCCGGGGAGAAATACGCCAAATCCTTTGGCGAAATATTTTTCGCCAAGGACGAGCTGAAAGTGCATACACTTTGGAGTAACGCGGCACCGTAATACCAAGTTACGATCGATTGCAGGATCGCCCATCCTACGATCGAGCGTAAGATTTAAGATTGCGAGGCACCGTAATCCCAGTCTTAGTCCCTAATATAAATTTGTGCTGACTAGTTTTTGATGTAAATTGTCCAACAGGTGGCGCTGCTAATGCTGCATTTTTCACGATTACCGCAACGACTCTATCTTAAGAACTAATGCACGGATTTTTATCAAATTTCAGATTCAGATAGTCCTTCATATAAAACGATGCTGATTACGTTTTGGTGTAAATCGTCCATTAGGTGGCGCTGCGATGCTGCATTTTTCACAATTACCGCAATCTCAAGAACTAATGCATGCATTTTCATCAAACTTCAGATTCAGGTATACCTTAATAAATATTCTGCGCTGTATATTGTGATAAATATTGCTGATTATGTTTCGGTGTAAATTGTCCAACAGTTGGCGCTGCTGTGCTGGATTTTTCACTATTTTTCAATAGCTCTATCTGAAAAACTAATGCATGGATTCACATCTAACTTCGAATTCAATTAAACATTGACACAAGTTGTTCTATTTAGTTTTTGATGTAAATCACCAACAGGTGGCGCTGCTAAGCTACATTTTCCAGGATTTATACGATTTTAGCACATCGGCTGATAAGTTCCCGGTCTAATGAAGAAAACACAACTTTTTTGGCAAAATTCGATTTTATTAATCAACATAGTCTCCTTTAAGAGTGATACGCTCATTCCATCGCCTCTCTAACATTTCAATACCTTTCTTGAAGAACGAATTATCTTTAGCCTCAAAATAGGCATTTGTTTCGGTGATCACTTCCTCATTCGAGCCAAATCTCTCGCTGGCGAGCATTTTTTCAGGTCTGTGAACAGGTAAAAGTCGCTGGGAGCCAAATCTGGAGAATAGGGTGGCTGCGGAAGCAATTCGAAGTGTAATGCGTGCAATTTTGCCATCGTAGCGAAAGACCTGTGACAGGGTGCAGGGGGGGGGGACTCCCACTTCGAAAACAGCTTTCTCATAGACAAATGTTCATGCAAAATAAAGTCTACACGTTCTTTTGATATGTTTAGAGTGTCCGCTATCTCCTGCAACTTCACTTTACGGCTTTCTAAAACGATTTTGTGGACTTTTTTATGTTTGCCGGTATAAGCTCCTCTTTTGGGCGACCCAGAGCGTTGCGCATCATCGATGTTCTTACGACTATGTTTAAATTCAGCAAACCAGTCAATAATTAGATTTTCCTGGTGCAGAGTCCAGATAACATTTATCAAGCCATGCTTTTCTTCCCATGGTGTTTTTGCCCATCAAATAGC
Organism: Maratus speciosus; assembly: GCA_963932465.1. Classification (NCBI taxonomy): domain Eukaryota; kingdom Metazoa; phylum Arthropoda; class Arachnida; order Araneae; family Salticidae; genus Maratus; species Maratus speciosus. Next base: position 1,463,410 of record CAWVRF010000174.1, on the reverse strand, counting down.
AATGTTTCATGAAAACACGAAATTTTTTTTTCCATTGTTTTGAAATTAGAAAAAGTTGTTTTACTAAAACCACTGTAGCTTTTGAAGCAACCGTCAGATCGTCATAAAATGTTTACAGATACCTTTTTAATGTTAGTACTTACTAAAAAGAATATTAATTCTGTATTTGTGGCGCCATCTGTGTGTCAGACCGGGAACTTATCAACCGATGTGTTAGCAATAGTCATACCTCAAGAACTAATGCACGGACTTTCATATCTTTAGAATCCTCATGAAGGGCATAGATTGCCATTTAATTAAGGCACTCTGATAGCAAATTTTGAAAAGAAAGTTTTGGAATTGGCACATTCAACTAGTTTTTTCTTCTGTTATATTTGTTATTTTAAAAATTTCTACTGACACCCGCTGAAATCCCCCCCCCCCCCCCGTTTCCTGGCCATTTGTTGTATGTTTAAAACTTGTATTTACAAAAATGAAACCCTTTATTAAGAAATGCATATTATAATTTATTAGTTTATTTAATTTGTAGGTCCTTACATTTTATTGCTTTTGGTCCATAAAGTCCTTGATTTTTATTTAAAGAAATGTATACGAATTCTGTAAGTAAAAGTAACTTAATTTCACCTCCTCCTTTTTTATCAGGGCTGAGACTCTCAATAAATTTTTGATTTTTTAAACATTTATCTAAATTCAAACTTTTTTGAATTTTTGCTTTTCTCCTTTTGCTATTCTCCCTCTGTACTCAAAGTTTAAAATCTTTAAAACTCTTTAATTTTGTATAATATATTTGTTGTTTTATTGTAACAACAATTAATTTATTCGAAAAATCCCCCCCCCCTCCAAAAGGGGGAAAGGAGAATTTTATTTCCCCTTTGCTCTCCCTTATTATCAAGCAGAGAAAACTTCAAGCATTTACATCTCGTTAGTTAAAAAAAAAAATTATCCTACTTTAAAGAATTTGTATTCAGATTCTCCCCGTTTACCCTCCACCCCCAGCTCACAAATTACAAAACTTTAAAAGCCTTTTTTTAATTTTTTTCTGCTTGGAAATTCGATACCATGCCATTTTTAATTACAACTTTCACCCCGTTTTCTTTTTCAATTTTTTTTTCTTAAGTTAGGCCTTTTTTTTACTTTTTGGATTTTATTTTTTAAGGATATGGAAATTCCTTAAAATGATATTTTAAATACATATATCTCAAGATATTTTTATGTTATGGCTTAGATTATAGTCCGTTAAATTCTTCTTTATCCAAATGGTATATTTATAGAAAAAAGTCTGTTAACTATCAGTGGTAACTATCAAATATGGCGTTATTTCCCCCTAATATTGAAAAAGTGAAAAAGAAATTTCACTAAAAAATTTATTTTAAAAAATGAAATTGCCTTTTTGTTTATTTATCTACTTCAAAATATTTGTATTATGCATATTTATGTTTTATTTAAAAGAGTATGAAACATATTTTGGTATTTTAAAGTTAAGTGTTAAATAATAAATTTTGTCGAAAATTTGATTAGTCTTAAATTAAAAATTTAATACAATTTGTAATTTTTTCAACTGTGTGTAATATGGCAAAAGTGCCGTGGCTGAGATTTGAATTTAAGACTTGGCATAGTCTGTCAACACTCTTCCAACTAAGCCACCCCTGACAAATCCGGCACACATTTAACTCTGAAAACACTTCCATAATGGCATCTGGTCTGTTATCGGAAACATTTCAACAGCATAAACCACAGGTAAAGAAACTCCCATAAATATTGGATGTCTGATTACACCAGAACGTAAAAAGATTATTTCTGTAGCTGTTAACTCCTAGTATGCTGCTAATAAGAAAGTGTCACTTTTAAAGAAACTTGAACACTCTGTTTCAACACATTATTAATATTTTTCATATAAAAATGCTTACCAGGCAGGAGAGTCTATTGCTCTCTTCTAACAAGCAATATCAAAGGTAAATTTAGTTTTAAAATCATAGTTCATTAAATTATGGTTGTTGCACAGAATCGACATTGAACTTAACTGCAGACCTTCTGAAAAATACTGTGATACCTAAATAAATATTTGTGTTGGAACCTATGAAGTTTTTTTAGAGATATTTTTCTAGAAAAAATAGGAAATATTTTTTAATATTCAATTTTTTTAGTATACCTGTGGGCAGTGGCCATCACTAATTTAAGGTTATTCTAGCGACATATACTAGTTGAACCAAAAGTTCGTTAAAACTTTAAAAACTCACAAAAAATGAAGAAATTATGATAAAGGAGTGCTGTTTGCAAGAAAGGGCTCACAAGATAGTCTGGATTTTTTTAGAAGCAAAAAAAAAAATAGTTTATAAATTACATGTAGATTGCGCTGACGACCCGAAACACAATGAACAGGACAACAATACGACCCATTCATTTGTTCTTCCAATAACAAATATTCAACATGACCTCCAGAACATTCTACGACACAACTGTTGTCCTGTTCATTGTGTTTTGGGTCTTCAGCGCCCTCTACATGTGATTTTTTAACTAATTTTTTTTACTGCTAAAAAAAATCCGACTACCTTATGAGCCCTTTCTTGCAAACCGCACTCCTTTATCATAATTTCTTCCTTTTTTATGAATTTTTAAAGTTTTAACGAACTTTTGGCTCACCTGGTATATAAATTTTTCCATAAAACTTTGCCATTTATATCTTTAATTATTTTATTACTTAATTTTATGGCATCGGGAGGCCTGTTGGCAAAGTTACTAGAGTAAATAATGAAAACTGTAGTCACAGAATACATGTAGTGTGCAGCAGAAGAGGCAAGCACAGAAACTTGAGTTGTAGGCTATTATCTTTTTTATCTATAAAAATACCTTGTAAAAACTTTATTCGTGCTAAGTTTCTTTTTAAAACTAATTCTCACAAATTAAGAACATGTTCAACATAATTTAACCAGAAAACAGAAGAAATTTACACAAAAACAGTAAGAACCTATTGTAACAGCCGATACAACATGCAAAATTAACTGAATCTGCAGTAGCAAAAGAATTGGTCAGCATCAGGGTCGTACTGGCCCACCGGGCAACGAGGCAAATGCCCGGTGCGCCCATCGTCACTTTTTTTTTTTTTTTCTAAGCACGCTTAAAGTTCTGTATTCTGAAAGGCATAAAATTTTCAAAGATTTTCATTTGGAAAATTAAAAAGTAATGCTCTTTTTTTTTTTTTTTTTTTTTTTTTTAAGTATACATAAGCAAACTATGTGTGATCAAAGACAATTAGATAACCCAATTTCGAAATAACATAAGTTATCGACAATCAGATGTGCCATTGTTAAGCATGGTATCCTGACCAGACCTTGTTTCAAAGCCTGTTCTAATGATAAATTCTAAGAAAAATATTAAGTATTCATTTATTTAGATATACGCCTAAATAAGTTCTGCTTTAAGAATGCTTCTAATAAGTGTCTAATAAGTCTGCGTCTAATAAGTTTGCATATTTTCTGCGTCTAAGTATTTAGCGCCCCTGGTGTTGCCAGGTATTTTTGTATTTCTGCCTTTTGCGCAAGTATAAACGACGAAACACTGTATAAGAAACAGATTCTCATTTTAAGTGGATTCATTGACAGAAACTTCGATAGTCATGGCGCCCAGGTCCAGATTTTATTCAGTACCCCGAAGAATAGTAACTTCCACATAAATTAATATTAGAATTAATGGCGTATTTAGCATATTTTCTGTCAAATGTTTAGCGCCCTGTGTGGCTGCCCGGTAGTTTGATATTTCTGCTTTTTGTGAAAGTACAAAAGACAAAAGATAGGAATTAAAAAAAAAAAAAAAAGGAATTCCAATTTAAGACAGGAGATTTTGATTTTAATTTCATTTGGTCCCAATGTCAGAGCGGCGGCTTCGGTAATCATGGCGCCCTTGGTCAGATTTTTTTTAAGCGTTTCTGTAAAAAATAACTTTCAAAAAACTAATATCGTGTTTTTGTAAGCATGGCGTCCTTGGTCAGATTTTTTCAGCGCCTCTGTAAAAATAACTTTCTAAAAATTAATATCGTGTTTTTTAATCACGGCGCCCTTAGTCAGATATTTTTTCAGCGCCTCTCTAAAAATGCCTTTCAGAAAACTATTTTCTCTAATCATGGCGCCCTTGGGCAGATTTTTTTTTAGCGCCTCTCTAAAAATAAATTTAAAAAACTAAACTAATATCGTGTTTTTGTAATTATAGCGCCTTTAGTCAGATTTTTTCAGCGCCTCTGTAAAAATAACTTTAAAAAAATTAATATCGTGTTTTTGTAATCATGGCACCCTTGGTCAAATTTTTTTCAGCGCCTCTGTAAAAATGCCTTTCAAAAAACTATTATCGTGTTTTTCTAATAATGGCGCCCTTGGACAGATTTTTTTCAGCGCCTCTGTAAAAATAAATTTCAAAAAACTATATTGTGTTTTTGTAACCATGGCGCCTTTGGTCAGATTTTTTCAGCGCCTCTGTAAATATAAGTTTAAAAAAACTAATATCGTTTGTTTTGTAATCATGGCGCCCTTGGTCAGATATTTTTCAGCGCCTCTGTAAAAATGTCTTTCAAAAAGTTATTATCGTGTCTTTCTAATCATGGCGCTTTTGGTCAGATTTTTTTCAGCGCCTGTGTAAAAATAAATTTTCAAAAACTAATATCGTATTTTTCTAATCATGGCGCCCTTGGTCATATTTTTTTTCAGCGCCTCTCTAAAAATGCTTTTCAAAAAACTGTTATCGTGTTTTTCTAATCATGGCGCCTTTGGACAGATTTTTTTCAGCGCCTCTAAAAATAAATTTCAAAAAACTATATCGTGTTTTTGTAATCATGGCGCCCTTGGTCAGATTTTTTTTCAGCGCCTCTGTAAAAATAACTTTAAAAAGACTAATATCGTGTTTTTGTAATAATGGTGCCCTTGGTCAGATATTTTTCAGCGCCTCTGTAAAAATGCTTTTCAAAAAACTATTATGTTTTTCTAATCATGGCACCCTTGGACAGATATTTTTCAGAGCCTCTGTAAAAATGATTTTCAAAAACCTATTATCGTGTTTTTCTAATCATGGCGCCGTTGGTCAGATATTTTTCAGCGCCTCTGTAAAAATAACTTTCAAAAAACTAATATCGTGTTTTTGTAATCATGGCGCTCTTGGTGAGATTTTTCGATAGCTAAAAACGTTTTCTGCCGTTTTCTAAAACCCGATCTGCTTAACCGCTTTAAACTTCAAACACCATCCCGATTTATAAATTGAAAAATACACATGTAATTAAAATAAATAGATAAACCACTAAAATTGTAAAAGTCGTTTTACAAAAGAATGGATGAATATAAGTAAAGATAAGTGCAAATGTGTTTGTGTTCAGTTTTCAATGCTGTTAGTCAATAACGTGGGAGTTCCTAAGGTGACAAATTACCATTTCGGCGGAGTTTCAACTATTAGATATGGGTTCTATCGGGGCCGTCGCGAACAGTGTTGCCAGTAGAAAATTTGCTATTTACCCTCCGACTTCGAAAAAAATACCCGCAAAGTACCCTCAAGCTTTGAGTTTAGAAGCGCCATCTAGTGATGTAACACCCAACTAATTCATAAGGTAAGGGGATAATAACAAGGGCTAAGGGCATATCATTTTGGCCGGTGCAGATCTCTAGGAAAAATCTGAAATGAATTACTAATTTCATTAAACATTTATGTTTTTTATTTTATTAATTTTTTTATCATTTGAGTAAATACTTGCTGTTATATTGGTTAATTCTTAAAAACTGTATGATGAAATCGGATAAGCATGGAGGTCATGGGCGTAATCTGGCGGGGGCAAGGGGGGGCATATGCCCCCCCAGTTTCTTAAGAGCAGGGGCAAGACATGTATTTTGCCCCTCCAGTTTTTTGTCTTGTTTTCAAATTTCTGTATTTCCTTTTTCGCTTTTTTTTACCCCTTTAGTTTAATAATTTATATTACTATCTTGGGTTTGAACTAGAATTGGATACAACAAAATCAAAACAGCCAGAATTAATGTTTTCACGTTGACATAAGTAATTTTCCTTATGTCTTGACAAAACCATCTGCTATAATAACAGTTCAAGAGATTCTTTTTCTGTCTCCCTTTTTTTCCTTTTTGTACAAAGTAGAAAACTTATTTTCCTCTTCATTTCCAGGGATTTTTTTTTCGGGGGGGGGGGGGTGCACGTGTGGGAAGAGGTGGGAATAGATATCACGATTACTGTGTCTTGACTCTGACCATTGTCCTTTTCCGTAAGATAATATAAGCACAAAACAAGAACTTCCTGGCCCTCAGGGCTCTCGACTATAGTGACGCTCCTTGAATATACTCGTAGCGTCATTCCAGTACTGGTCAGCTGAGGAAATTTTCGTGGAGTCTGGATATACAGATGCACACACATTCCGTTCTCTCGCGTACATACAGGGACTAGAGTCTTGCACATGTCGCGTTTACCCGGTTGTACTTTTGGGCGTAATCTGGTGAGGACAAGTGGGGATCACATACCCCCTAGTTTTTCAGGAACAGGGCAAATACCTTTTGCCCCTACAGTTTTTGTATCGCTTTGTAGTTAAAGCCCAGCTTTGTATTTCATTTTTTTTTATTTAACCATTTATATGGTACTTTGCGCACGAACTGGCATAAGCATTGGATAATTCAAAATAACCAGAATTAACGTCTTCACGCTCATAGAAGTAATTTCTGATGCAGTAGTCAAAGCTCAAGTAAGAATATTTCCTCTCCTCTATTTTTCAGAAAAGCGGAACTATTTTTCCTTTTTTATTTTCATAGAACTATTTAAATGCACATGTGGGATAGATCTCTTGATTACTATCTTTTGATTCTGACTATTGTTATTAGGGTTTCCTTCATCTGACGAAACCCTATTCGTCTCACTCGTCTGTCTGTCCGTCTGTCACAGTGCCCGTAACTATATATGTTGGAGACTTGAAATTTTGCATACTTATAGCTGAACACCTCACATCAAACGAGAAATCGTAAAAATTTGAAAAAGTAGTAATTAATGGACGTTGTTAATTTAAAATACCCAATTACAAGATCTGAAAGGCATTCATGATCCAACAAAAGCATAAATTTTTTATCGAATTATAAAAACTATCTCTTCCATCGATTAAAACCGGGTGTCCTTTTAACAGCAGATAAGGACTAGCGATTGCTTTAAGGCGCTTTTATTTCTTTTCTACTCATCCCAGAAATTCGAAATTAGTACCACAAGACGGGGAAGAAAATCAGCTTTCAGAAATTCTAAAAATTATCTCGATCGTACCATAAAAACTTTGAAATTCGTTAAAAATCGAGAAAAAAATCTTTTATTTTCCTTCATTTGTGAAGGCGACAGATGTCTGATGAATTGAATTTCCGGCGATAACCAGAGAATATAAAACAGGTCTTGCGGTCAGAAACAGACTCAGAATTCAGAATTTTTATATAAGACTAAATTTAAATATCGATTTTCGAGCTATGATTTTTATGCCATCCGACGTAAAATTTCATCCTCTTTCAGAATATGTCTTTATTTTTTAATTTCGACAATCAGAAGCGAAGATAATTAATTTTTTGGTAATTAAAACCAGAATTGCATTTTTTGCACGGCAGGTCAAGTGACACGGAAAGAAAAAGAGTTACATTTCTACCCGGTAGCAAAAAGAGAGTGACGTGCGTCGCAGATTTATTTTGGACCTTGCAGATAAATTTGCCAACTTGAAAAAAAAAAGGTATTTCCTTTAAAAAAAAAAAAAAAATAAGTACGAAAATTCTGACAAAAAATATCGTGAATTCGACAAATGGTCGCAAAAAATCGGTAATTTATAGCCAAAGGGTCGCTGCAAAAACACAAATTTCGTCAAAAGATCCTGGACATAAACATAAATTCCGTCCTGGGGTTGTGGAAAAAATACAAATTTCCGTCACAGAATCGCGGAAAAACGCGAATTTAGTCAAAGGTTCGCGGAAAGAACCTGAATTTAGTCAAACGATTGTGGGGAAAATGTAAATTTAGTCAAACGATCGCAAAAAAAAAAAAAAAAAAAAAAAAATGCAAATTTATGTCAAATGATCGTGAAAAAACGCAAATTTATGTCAAAGGATTGCGGAAAAAACGCGGAATTTCGTTAAAAGATCCTAAAAACCGTAAATTTCTGCCAAAAGATCGCTGTTTAAACTTGAATTTTATCCAAAAATTTCAGAAAAAACATGAATTTCGTTCCATGGGCGCGGAGAAAAAAGTAAATTTCTGTCACAAAATCGCAGAAAAGGCTTGAATTTCGTCAATAGATCGAGGAAAAAACACGAATTTAGTCAAACGATCGCGAAAAAACGCAAATTTCTCTAAAAGAATTGCGGAAAAAAGCGGAATTTCGTCATACAATAGCGAAAAACGCAAATTTCTGCCGAAGGATCGCTGTAAAAGCGTGAATTTCGTCAAAAGATCTCAGGAAAAACGTGAATTTCTTCCCAGGGGTGCCGCAAAAAACGCAAATTTCTGTCACAGGATCGCGGAAAAAACACGAATTCCGTTAAAAGGTCGAGGAAAGGACTCAAATTTAGACAAACGATTGCGAAAAAACGCAAATTTCTGTCAAAAGATCGCGGAAAACGCGAAATCTCATCATAAGATCGCGAAAAATACAATTTTCTGCCAAAGGATCGCGGTAAAAACTCAAATTTCGTCAAAAGGACACCTGATGGATATACAGAATTCCTAAATTTTAACTTAGTTTATTCCTGACTCCTACTCTTGTAATGATAAATTCTTATCATTAAATGAAATATCTTTTTTTTTCCCCTTTCAGTTAAAGAAAAAAATAAAGCTGTGTTCTCTTAATATATCTCTTATTATATATGAAAGATCTGATAAGATTTCTGTGAAATAGATAATCAGTGTGGTCACTATTTTCCTTATGTGTTATTCTATGCCATTTTTATGCACGTATCTAAAAGTATGCTGGAATAGTATTTGTTCTCGAGTATATGAACCATGTTACATATTCATTATTATTTAATTCTTCATAAAATATTAATTTTTGCTATTTACTTATTTAGATTAATATTATAGTTGGAATATAGTTCTATCTATTTATAGTATTAATCAGTAAGAACCCTAATTATTTTAACACTTATAATGTTGTACATAATCGCAGTACAGATTTTTTTAACTATTGATTTTACAAATTTGGTTCTTTCGCATCCGGATGTTATTTCGTACGCTGATTCGTAAAATCTAAATTTTAAAAAAATCGAACCACAAATTTCCGGTTTATGAAAAAATCGATTTTTAAACATAAAAGGGATGCTTTTTCGTATAGACAATTGACTAGAATTTGTTAAAATTAGGAAAACTAAAGAACCGATCGATTTTAAACTTTGGCATAGTTCATAACACATAATAAGAATTTTATGAATTTAAGGTGAGCTGAATTTGTGTGTGTGTGTGGGGGGGGGGGAGCAAATAAGGGCTCCGTGAAAAAAATGGCTAATCTATTTTTTTTTTTTTTTTTTTTTTTTTTTACTTTACGCATTTGGTTACGTCTATTTATTAATTACATGCATTATCATTTAGCTTTTATTACCGTTTATTTGTTAGCTCCCAGACTATCAAAGCTTGATAGCTAATGTGCCCGCATGTTCTGTATGTACGTATGTATATACGCACACGTAAGGCGATAATTCTTGATAGAAATATCCGTTTTGTTTTAAACATTGTATAATATATAAAAAATTGAAATATGGGATGGACAATTTTCATAGGGACGCATTCCTAAATATAATAGTGCTACCATTTATGCAAGGAATTATTAATTTTCTATTAACAATTTTGATTTGTTAATTTAAGGATAATGTGTTTTGAAAGAGATATTAAACGAAATCCTCTGCATGATCTGCGATCACACTTACCCACTTGTTTTCTTTAGGATAAAATAATCCATAATTGCTGATTTTTTTTATGGTTTTCTGGCTGGTTTTCTCCTTACGTCCGGAAATTCGATTCAAAACTCCAATTGATGGTATTTTCTGAAAGATCATTTACGTTTACCAAAGACTGGAAAACGTATTTCGATTACATAGTTTCTGAATAACAACACCTGCCTATTCCATGCTTTTCCGAACAAAAATAAATGAAAACTTGTGTCATAAAGTTGACCCTTTGGATTTGAGACCAGCCTTAAGTACAATTGAAGAATATGGTAAAAAAGGAAATATGCTTTAGATAAATCGAAGCAGAAAACTTGACATTTTTTTCTTCATTCTTCCATCAAAATACTATAAATTACATAAAATTTTGTATTTAATATTTTGAAAGTAAAAACATTATATAAAAATACTGAATATTTTTATTTAGGTCTTCCCACTTTGAAAATGTGAAAAATTAAAAACATTCGAATTAAAATAAACATTAAAATCAGTGTTTAATTTAAATTTTTGTATTGCTAAATTATCTGGATTCGTCTTAAACCAGAATGAGTGGGATCGTATCAAAAGTGTTTTTCGCTAAGAATGGCGGTTGACTTTCAGAATGTTTCTCTGATAACGAGCTCTGAACTCCCCAATTAATTACTTTTTTCACACTACATTTGAGGTTGTTTCAGAGCTTTGATAGTCAAGAACGAAAGGAGTGGGAAAAACGAGTTATCTGGAATTTCACTGGAAACTGGTGATGGTGACTATAACAGTTTTCCGCCAGTTGAAAAAAAAATGAACTATTAATGTTACTAGATTTAAACAGCTCTAAAATATAACCGATGATTAAGATGTCGCATACGAATTATTTTTTCAATCAATCCCTTTCAAATTTCTCCTGTATGCTAATTTTGTTTTTTTTTTCCCTTAATAAATGTGTATCAGTATGAAAAAGAAGAAATAATTATCAAATGAATTATTAAGGGGAAATGTCAAAAAAGCTCGCCCAATTTGAGGACAATCTATACTAATAAAAAAAAGTTTCGCTTTGTGTGTGTGTGTGTGTGTCTGTCTGTGTGTATGCGATGGCTAGCAAAATCTAGCGTAAGTACGAAGCTGACAATTTTTGTGAAAGTAGCCCAAAGTCTCTTCTGATGCACCTCAGATTCAGAATTTTAAAATTCTAATAATTAGCTGAGTTATTAATTAAAATTCGCAAATCACTCTCATTAATAACTCATCTCGGCCCTTGCGAAAGGGAAAAAGTGATGGTGCATGCGCAGAAGCCTTATTTATGCATCAGGAGAAAATGAAGTTCGAAAAGAAGGAATTTCGGGAGCATTTTGTCATTTATTAACTTACATCAGTCAAACTGCTTAGTAAAGTTAAAAGCGGATGACATATTCTATAAGATCGTACTCTTATGTCTCAAATGCCGCAATCAATTGAAAAAAATATCACAGTTAATCCTTTGCATTTTTTTTTCCAAAAAGGCTCGTTTTTTCCATGAAGCGTTTTTCTGTGCTGTTGCAGCGCCCCTCGAGGACGCAATTTTAGAGGTACCGACAAATTAAAAATGTGCTCTCAAAACTAAAACCTTCTAATCGATGGTTTTAAAAAATATGAATTTTAACCTTTTCAAATACACTGGCGAACTCAGGTCACTTCGCGTTTTATGGAGACGATATTTTTTTAACCCTAAAAGTAACAAAACGTCCATACTTTAACACACTTTACTTTTTACTTTACACACCATACTTTTTTTTTCTGTTTAGAGCATCTCTATAGACCAGATTTACATAACCTACAAAATTTTTGAAACGTTCGGACGGGTATAAAATATTTTTTAGAAGATAAAATATGTGAAAAATTATATGGAAATAAAAAATCTGAGTGTTTCGTCGCGGTTTCGCCCCTTCAGGGCACAATTTTAGAGGTACTGACAAACCAAAAGTATGTTCTTAAAGGTGAAACATTCTTCTAATCGATGTTATAATGGGCTTTTAAAAATAAGAATTTTAACCCTTTCAAATATACCGGCACGGAGGTCACTTCGCGCCTCACGGTGACGATATTTTTTCTATGCTAAAAGTAACTAAACATGCGTATTTTGACAGAAACTTTTTTGAGCATTTGGATAGACCAGCTTTACGTCACCTGCAAAAATTTTGAAACGTTCTGACGAGTATAAATATTTTTATAAACTAAAATATATGAAAATATCTACGAAATCAGTAAAAACCTGGGTGTTTTTGTGCGGTAAAAAAAGACGTCTTAATTTAAGTGTATGTGTGTGGTGATAGGGAAGGAGGGTATAAATATTTTTTTAAAAATGGCCTTAAAATTTTTGCCCCCCCCCAGTCTTAGAGCCCAAGTTACGCCTATGATGGAGGTACATTGTCTTTTCTTCAATTCTACTTCGAAACGGAAAGGAAATTTTCCAAGAAGAGAAGGAAAAAAAAAAGAAGAAGGAAAAAACCCCTTTAAACAAGATCAGAAAATTAATCGTTTACCACTCCTCCCCAGCCCGAGCGGAAAATCTTTTAAAGATCATAATGCATTCCAGTCTGAATTTAATAAAAGTATTACCATATGTGGGTGGTAATGATTTTCCCCTTGTAGAGCACACCAGCGTTTGTTAATCATTAGCAAATCCGCACTTAATTACTTACAAAGAATGTGAGAAAAAATCATCGCGCACTACCCCTCAAAGTTTCCCTAACGCTGACAAAGACCCCCTCCCCTCTAAAAACCATTCCCTTTCCCTCTCTTTCATCTTCATTTATCATCCGATGACTGACTGAAACACATTTACGAACGATATGAAACTCTGGGTGCCAGTGAGAAAACACAAACTGCACTGAGTAAAGTACTAAAAAAGCCAAAACTTGTACGTCGAGTTAAAAAAAAAATACCCTCAAATACTGCGTTCGAAAATACCCCCAAAAATACCCGCAAGCGATCAAAATACCCGCAATTCGGGTAATTACCCGCAGATTGGCGTTTCGCGACGGCCCCGGTTCTATACCCAGTGGTTTCTGTAGTAATACCAGATGTGACACTTTTTATTGATTATACTGTATTCTGAGATTTCTGGAGAAAATAGAAATCGGATGTGGACTGCGGAGGTATTTTCCCATGAAATACTAATTAATACACGACACACGCTCGGCGTACAGGTATCTGTGAAGAATGAATCGTTAAAAAACGAAAAAATAAAATATTGAATTAAGCAACTGTTATAGCAGTTTTATAATGTTTTGTGTAATAACACAAGTGGTGTATTACACAAAATTCCTCTTCAGTCGAGAATTCTTAATTGTTTTACATCTTTTTTAGCCTGCCCAAAACTTTTGACGACATTATTAAATAATTTTCATTGATACATACATCAAATTTTTAAAATTTGCCATTAAGGTGAAAACGAAAAATAACTTTGTCAATAAAGCTTATAATTTTTTAGATACGTTTCTTTTTTTCAAGATATCGAGTAAAAAATAACTGAAAAATAATGAACACATATAAGCTTAATTGCGGTAGGAAAAAACGTGTTATTCTTCTTTTCAATTTTTTTCCACATTACGCAATTAAGGTGGCTGGTCACTCAGCTTCCGATTTCCCCTCACTCATATAAAGTCTATGAGCATTGGATGCGATATCTCCACGGGAAATGAATATTTTTAACTTCTATTTTTTGTGTACACTTCCTAAAAAATGTCCCTTTTTTTTTTCTTAGTTCTCAAAATATTTCTAAAGTATAAACTTAATTTTATAGGAAATGTTAAAATCTTACGAGTGGCTGAAGTGTTAAAATCTTGTGTACACACATAGCTGCCAACTCTTCCGCTTTTTCAGACCACAAAAATTTAATAGAAATTTTTGCCTTATTTAATCGGCAGACTACGGCGATTTAAAAAGATAAAATTTACTATAAAATTTTTGTGGTCTGAAAAAGCGTAAGATGTTGGCAGCTATGGTACACAGAAAAAAGATGTTAAAAATGTGAATTTCTTGAGAAGATATTTTAAATATACGAATGCATCAAAAATCCATAGACTTAACATTACGGAGAAGAATTTCGAAGCTGAGTGACTAGCTCTCTTATCCCTTGAGGGGCGGTGGGATAAAATATACCCTACCTAATTTAAACAAGATTCTGTCCAGAAAATTTTAACTAAATTTTATATTTAATTTTAACTTTGGGGGGAAATCGATGAAATGTTGCTTTTCCTTATTTAAAAATAAAATTTTTCGATTATTCTGGTGAGAATTCAATATTTAGAAACATTTTTGCTTGCCCCTCAGGGGGTTAAGTGTTTCTATTTTCTTTGACTTTGTTTTTTATTTTGTAATACAATGCTTTAATATAATTTTGATAAATATTACTTTAAAAAAATGCAAATATATTTGAAGCTATTGTCGCTCTTCTGGTGTATGGTTTTTTTTTTTTTTTTTTTTTTTTTTTTTTTTTTTTTTTTTTTTTTGTGCGCGTGAGTTGCGGCGGCCATTGTAGTTTAAATTTGGCTTATCTGAAATTAATTTTTAATTAAATATGACTTATTTTAGGGACTAGACGAGACAAAGGATGGAAATATTCAACTTTTATCGTAGAAAAATACTGACTTTTGATGTCTGAAAAAAAAAAAAAAAAACCTTAATGCACTGCATAATTATGTAAGAAAAAAAGCTGACAAAATTAGAAGTGAAACAATTCAGTATTATTAAAGTAATCGTGTCGTGGTCATCTATTTAAAAATGCAATTTTGAGAAAAACTAGTTTTAATTTTATGTTATAATTATAATAGAATGCTTATTGTATTTTTTCTTTCTTTCTTTTTTTTTTTTCTTTTTTTTTTTACTTACATAGAATCGTCTATACCAGATTTTGGCAACATAAAGAAATCTTAATTCCGTTGATTAAGCCGCTAAAATAAAAACTCGATTTTCCGAAATTTATAAGTTATGATTACGTGTAAATCCTTAAACCGATCTCAAAAAAGTATTTTTTAACGTTCAATAATGCGAAAATTTCTGCTCATTTACAAACATAAAAATAGTGTTCGACAGAAATCGAATTTCGGTTATCTTCCTAGTTTTGAGCGAAAACGAAAGAGAAACTGTTTTAAAAATAAATTCAAAGTAATTAGCATAAACATACATATATGCACGCTATCTGAATAATGTTTTGCGTAGAAACAGCAGTAAATAATTATTAATTAAAAAATAATTTGATTGAAACAAAAATTAATTAAATATAAAGTGCTATAAACATAAAAAAAATATTAAAAAATAATTTAATTTAAAAATAACGAATTTAATCCATATTAGCAATACCTTCTAGATTTATCACCTTGCAAGGGCGGATCTGGAGGGTTCTCAAGGGGGGGGGGGACGATTTTAGAAATTTGGAGATTCCTATCTGATGCGAGGGTCGGGGCTAATTTTTTGCACTGTGGGTCGTGTTACTTCTACTTTTTGCTGGGGGTCGGGTTTGGGTCCGGCTGACTTGTAATTTTTGCTGCTGGTCTGGTTAACTTATAATTTTTGCTGTGGATCGCGTTTGGGTATGGTTGACTTCTACTTTTCGCTGCGGGTCGGGTTTGGGTCCGGCTGACTTCTAATTTTCTGCTGCGGGTCGTGTTGACTTCTACTTTATAGCTGCACCTAGCGCTTTGGGTTTGGGGCAAATTGATATACATTATTTCGAGTTTGGGTCAATTTGGGGCGAGGGTTTTCACTCTTGCGAGAAGGGACCCTAATTTTGAATAGAAAGTCAAAATATTTTTTAAGATAAAAACTATATGCAGTACAAGCTCCATAACGGACACGCCCAAATAATTTTTTAGGAATACTTTTTAATCTTCTGGATTATGTAAAAAATACTAATTTGCTTATAAGACTGCTTGTCTCTTTATATCTAAGATCAGTTGCAATTCAGTAAAGAATGCTTCGGAACTTATTAAAAAAGCACGATGTGCTAAAATGGACTCACTGAGTTTAAAATTCTTTAATTTACAAATGGTGACAGGAATTTAAAAAAGTCTTTCAGGAGCGTTATGTAAGTTGTCAAGATATTTTTTACTGCGATTCTTGATTTTACTTTACAATAGCAACGATAGTGGCGCTCCAAACAGTACTCGTTAAATTGGGGCCCGATTTCTGTCCTTCCTCCTCCGGGAATCGATTTAGCGCCTATTGCTTGCAGCACCATCTATCGCCGCTATTTTAAACTAAAATCAAGAATCGCAGTTTAAAAAAAAAACTCCTGATCAAGGGTGATTCTGAGAAAGAAAAAAAAAATCTGACATTCAAAGCAAATTTCCTGAAAGGTTACAGTAGAGGGAGTGGGATTCCCTCCTGCCACTAATTATTTTTGTTGCCGGCCGGGTTAGCTGTTTTCGATCCGGGTCGGTTTCAGGCTGAGTGTAGATTCCTACAAGCCGGGTTTGGGTTAACACGTTTTCTTCAAAAGTTAGTTCAGTATTTTGTTTCAGATTAAAAACTATACCTATAATAATAAATATAGATGTATGTATGTGTGCTGTTTTCTAAAGAGATCACTGCATTTTCTCCACGACTCCTTGATGAAATTCGCATTTCTTCCACGACTCTTTGACGAAATTCGCATTTTCTCCGCATCTCTTTGACGAAATTAGCATGTTTTCGCAGCCCTTTGATAAAACTCTCGTTTTTCCTCAGCCGTTTGAGGAAATTCGCATTTCTTCTACGATCCTTTGTTGAAATATGAGTTTCTTCCGCAACCCTTTGACGAAATTAATGTAATTTTCTAGCCCTTTGATAAATTCCGCGTTTTTTCCTCGATCCTTTGTCGAAATTAAAGTTATTTCCTGCGAACGATTGACGAAATAGATTTTTTATGGCGACCATTTGTCAAAATTCGCAACTATTTTTATGTCCGAATTTTCGGATCGATGAATTTTTTCAATTTTCGGAATCGAATGCCTTAACCCTCTCGCTGCGTAATTCTTTTTTTTTTCTTAAATCAAAATAGATTCAAAAATTGCGCATTTAATTTATTACATGTTTCAAATGTGCATATAATTTACAGGTAAAATATATCCAAAATCTTTGTGAAAGAGTTTTTAAAAAAAATTGATCTTTAAAAAAAATTTGCTGCAGAAATTGCGGGTTGCGCAAATTTTGCTACACTGTAAAAAAAATCCATGGACTTTCCGTTCTGGAAAAGGCAACTAGTTGCCTTTTCCGAAACGGAATAGATTCCTTTTGAGAAAGAGAAGTTTTAATTTACAACACGATTAGTTTCACATCTGCAATGAAAGTGACATCTTTCATTGCCAAAAGATTAAAGACCAAAAAGATTACTTTCATTGCAGATGTGAAACTAATCCTGTTGTAAATTAAAACTTTTCATTCTCAAAAGAATCTATTCGTTTCAGAAAAGACAACTAGTTGCCTTTTCCAAAACGGAAAGTCCATGGATTTTTTTTACAGTGTATTTTTACGTTGGCCGTGGAAATCGCAGAATGCGCAACAAGAGAGTTAAATTTTCAAAGCTTTTGGAAAATTCGGAATAGAACCAACCCTGCTCTTGACGTCTTACCTAACCCTCTGCAAATATATATAAATTTTTTTAATAGCTGCATTTGCAAGTTAATAGTAAGTTAATAGCTGCATTTGCAAGTTAATAACATTTGCAAATTACTGAATTTTAAAATCAGTCAGAACATTTTAGGACATCAGGTATATTCAGTAGCTATGTGATGATGGCTGAAAGAAGCATTTAAAAAAATTAAAGCTGTCTTCGATATGTCAGTTAGGATTTTACCCGGGCTGAAATTTCCAGGCCCAAGCCCAGGTCTAACCCACACAAAAAAATTATTTGCCCGACCCGGTATAGAAACTAAAAAATAGACAGCAGACCAGCCTGCATTTTGCAATTAAAATTATTCATAAAGCGCACTTACTTATTCTTATATTTTATTTCCAGATTATGTTCGAAATTCATGACAACAGAAAAACAATAATATTAATGACTATTTAGGCAATTATGTATATAAACACTACGTAAAAATATGTCTTAGACAATGACATTCAAATGAAAATCCAGTAAGAAAATCAGTTTAGAATGAAATAAACGAGTGATAAAAGAACGTTATAATTTTAAAGCTCTACAAAGAAAAAAAAGTAGATTTTTAAAAATGTATCTCTGTAACTTACCAAATCAAATTAAATTTCTAACGATTACGCTAAACAAATGTACAACATAAATATAATTTTTACGAATAACAAATAAGTAATATGCCAGACCAACTTGGCCTCGTGGGGGGGAGGGGGGGGAGAATTTAGAGGAGTGCACGGTAGAGATCTGCACGGGCCGGGCTCGGGCCGATTTTCATTCACGGCATTCGGGCCTGGTCTCGACTCTCTTCGGGCCGGGCCCGGGACATACTTTTTTCTGAAGGCTGGGACCGGGACGGGCCTAACTTATTTTTCCGTACAGAGCCGGGCCTGGCTCCATTCCTAGCCTTCACGGCCCAAAATTTTCAGTCCTAGTTTTGACCCAGCTCGTATGAAAATCATTGTCTCAGGGTGGCCTGGTCCATTTAAAGGTCAGTAAAATTAGGCGTGGCCCAAAAATTTGTGCAAAAAATGCATACATTTTTAAACTGCCATTATTCTACACTTAAACATTAAAATTTATTCTTTTTAAAGAATTATAGATTTCTACGCTTAGTAAAATATAGCTAAATTAAAATCTAGTAAAACGTGTGAAAAAGAACCTGCCTATGACGGAACCCTGTTTTAAATTGAAAAACGTGTTGATCCATACAAAATTAATATACTAATACGTAAGAAAAGAATATATAATACATTTACACTTGCTAAGAAGTGAATGTCTATAACGCATTTTTTCCCCTTTTCTATGCAATTCCATTTTAGAAGATTTTACTGCATAGCATTTTTCAGATTTTAACACTTCAAAATATGGAATATGGATTAACAATATTAATGATATCTGAAACATTTACATATATGAAATAGAGATTCATTAAAAAAATTAATATCTCAGCCTGCGGCACTTCTATAAAAATGAAGATTATAAACATGAAAAAAATAATGTTAAGATAAATATTTTTGGTGAGATCTCCTCGTACAAGACAAGTTTTTAACCAAATCGACGTAAAAAATCAATGTTTTGTAGAAAATCACTCGGGCCGGGCCAAGATTTAAACTTTTTTCCGGGCTCGGACCAAACTTTTGAGTTTTTTACCGGGTCGGGCCGGACCAATATTTTTTTCCTACGGGCGGTGCCGGGCTCGGGTCGAACTTTAAATTTTTGTATCGGGCCGAGCCGGGCCGAATTTTTTTTCTATGAGTCGGGCCGGACCCGGGCTTGGAAATTTCGACCCGTGCATATCTCTAGTGCACGGGTCGCGGACTGGACAATAATGCTTATCATACGGGCTGACACGGAGCGAACGTTTAGATTTTATTCTGGGCCGAGCCCCGACCTGGAAATTTTGGCCAGTGCGGACCTCTAAGAAGAATGAAGTTCACACCAGGCTCGACTTGGACGAAAAAGAAATCTGCCCCAACCCAAATCTGCAGAAAATGTAAGATCAGGGCACGGCCCAGCTCTAAAAGAGAGAAGACCTGACCCAGCCCGTGTCTCATGGATTTAAACTGGCGCGACCCTTGGCTCGAGCTTCGCCCCAAGTGATTTCCCGTGAGGATGCATAAAGTCATTTTGCAAACCCTTTATTAGACCAAGGGGGGGCGATCGCCCCCCCCCGCCTTAGATCCGCCATTGTCACCTAGTATGTTAATACATAGTATGTGCGGCTCTTTGGATGGGAGTGTCGTTTGGGGGAGGCTAGGAAGGGGCAGTTATAGTAATAACGAATATTCGGCAGTATTTTTTTTTTTGACCGGGAACAAATAATGACGATTTAATTCATTTATCTATTTCTTTGAGAGTTTCCTGACAGAATAGGGCAGGAAAGTTTATTGACCGTCATTCTTAATTTGTCATCAGAGTTAAATTCATTGTCTAAAAAAGCACAAAGGTGTTTAAACACTTAAAAGTTACCGGAATTAAAAAAATCTAAACTTAGTTTAGAAGTTTGATGAATAATGCGCTCTCCGGAATTATTTTTCTAATAAAACCTTCTTCAAGCGACCAGGAAAAAACTGAATTTGTTTCATTTTCTTCAAAGAAATGGGTCACTCATGGAGGGAGCTCAACTGGGATGGTTTCTGAGCGGGGGTAAAATTCGTATTGAGCCTACGGAAATAAATTTCGTCCCATGCAAAAATGGTCGTTCTGGGAGGTGGTCACACAAGGAGGTTTTACTGTATATATATATAGATAGATATAAGCATTTGCGCCCTTTTGTAAGGCAATCGGCGCCCTTCTTATCCATTTTGCCACCGCCCTCTAAGTTATGCCAGTACGACCCTGGTCAGCAAACTCCGGAGCTTTGTAGATCTCTCAACTGAGACTCCTAGAAGACATCCCAATTTAAAAGTTTGATTGCCAGCCAGCAGCCAATCAGAACATGAATCATGAGTCATTCGCGAAGATTTGTGTGCATATGCAAATTAGATGATTAGTCTACATGATATTAAATATACATACAAAAAATAACCACCTGCAAAAATATTAAATTCACCTGCAAAAATTAACTTATGAAAAGTTTTAGAAACATAGAATGTAATGATAATCTTTCAAAATTGTCAAGTTCACAGTTTGCGAACTCAGCAGGTAAAACAAATGCATGGTGGCGATTTCAGCAAATAAATTAATTCAAGTTTTTTTAATGGAAAATAATTCCCAGGAATAAAATAAAAATCATAAATTTAAAGTAGATAAGTAATTAAAATTTAATAAAATGAACAAGAAATTATAAAAAAATTAATATATGTATAATGAGATTAATAATTTAGCAAAGATAGAATCCTATAGGCAAATATTTCAGAAATATAATATTACTCTCTAATAATAAGCTGAGAAATTAATTAAAACTCCCCAATTAAAAGAATAGAAAAGTACTCGTAATTCAACTAAAGCATAGATTTTTATCAAACTGCAGAAAATATCTTCAAAGAACTCGAAGAGAGGGAGAGGGTTTGCGATAATTCCAGGGTTGCTAGGACGGTAAATGTACCGGGCATTTGGAAACACACCCATATATTAAAATCTACCAGTTCCAAAAAACTTGAAAATTGCGCAGCCAGATGAAAAAAAAAACAGAATTTATAATTTCTTTTTTCAATATTCAATCTGGAAATGGAAAAATCCATTAAAAATCGAATTATAAAATTTATTTTATTTCTTTTCAAAGACTGAGAGTAGAAAGCATGTGTTTTTATGGTTAGATGGTTGTCGCCAAGGAGTATATTCGTGGCCTATAACATTTTTCCAAATATTGCATTTATAGATTTAATTTTTGTGCATCTGTGTGTAAATTTTGATGCTGATTCCAAACATGTAATTTTCGTTTAAATCAGATAATTACAAGCTTAGGAATTATTATTTTATTGATTATATAATTCCTTTGAAAGCCTCAATTTAAAACCCAGAATGTGATCGTGAAAAAAAACCACAAACTATTTTTAGACTAGGATTTTTCTGCACGGTATAAAATGTTTACAAATACTGCATTTAGAGATTTTAAATTTAGTATCTATGCCAAATTTTTCGCGCTGATTCCGAATATGTAATTTTCGTAAAAAACGATTTTTAAAAAGATAAAGAACTGCTTTCGTACCGTACACTATTTAAATCTGAACTTTTCTCCACTAATTATTATTAAGTCTGATTTTTTATTAGAGGCCAGATAAAGTTATTAAAAGTATATATTAGGATAGAGGTGGAGTAGTTTTTTTTAGTTAAGGGGGGTGGGGGGTGGACGAACAAATTTTTAAAATAGTTGCGCTTTCTACAATAAATATAATTTTAGATCTTATTTTTTTTTTAAAGAGCCCGCTGATACTTTTTATTTATTAAATATAAAAATTTCAAAGAGGAGTGCCAGTGAATTGTGGGCGCGTGAGAGTTGATACAGGGGGGGGGGGGGGACGATAAGAGTTTCTCCACTAATTATCATTATTTTATGTTTTTTAGACGGAGACCCTGATAAATATTATTTATTAAATATCAAAGATTTTAAAGAGAGATGTGGGTGAATTCCGGAGGCGCGAGAGTAGACCCATGCAGGGGAAGGGGACAATTTTCAAACTTTTTCTGAACCCTTCATGTGACATATCATCGAGAAGCCCTTAGACTACTCTTTCATATCAGGAAACTTTCTTCTCCTTTCTCCCCCAATTTGTTCCCCTGGGGCTATTTTCTAACTTTTTTAAAATCGTAGCATTTTCTACAATAAATATAATTTTAGATAGGTTTTTTTACGGAGTCCTCACATAAATATTATTTATCTATATACTAATAATAGAAATTTTCACTCTGTCTGTTTGGGATAGCTAGCAAAATCTACGACGTGTAACAGACTGAAAATTTTTGTGAGCTAAGTCCGAAGTCTCTCCTGTTACACCTGAGACCCGGACTATGCCGTTTATACCGATCTTCAGTGTAAAAATATAAAATCAATGGAGATTGGAACATGTGCAGTATGTCTGATGTTACGCTGCGAAAGGTGATAGGGATGCCAACTCTTATTTGCTTTGGATAAATTTTCATTTAAAATTAAAAATTATACAGAAAAAAGGGTTAGATTGCTGAAAGTATGGGACCTTTTACATTATGATCTTTTAGAAAGTTTTTTGGATAACATAAAAACATTCAACATAAATTTAAGGTTACTATCACTAGCCCGCGCAACATTGGGCGGGTGAGCTAGAATATTTATAAGAACACGAGCTAAAATTACGTTCTTTATTGTGTTCTCGCCCATTACACTGTCTCATTAGAAATACAGTTACCCCCAAAGTATACAGTTGGATGAACCATATTTGAAGTTGTAGAAAAATATTGATATTTTCCAAGTTATTACAGTTGAAAAAGTGACATTGCTTTTAAAGTTATAAAATATAATAATGCAATAGAGGTTACATTTAATAAATAAAATTTTTATCTTCAATAATGCGTGCAAATAAATGGTTTTTCATACAAACGTTACCTATTTTTATAAAATTGCAATAGAACACTTTATCGTTAAAACAATTAAGCTAACAAAAGCTTTAAAAAAAAAAAAAAAAAAAAAAAAAAAAAAAAAAAAAAAAAAAAAAAAACACCAGAATTTGTGCATGGTAAAAGTGACACCGGATTTATTTTTCAAGAAATGTTTTTTACAATGACGTTTAATAGTGCTTTCTGGTAGTTCTTATATATTTAACTAAATGGAAATACAATAAAAGATATTTGCATTTATTTCTCTAGGACATATAAATTAATTCCATAGAGTTAAAAGGAAATAAATATTTAAATAATTAGAACAGATTTATTTAAAAAAAAAACTGTCATTTAAATTAAACAGCTAGGGATTATGTTATGGATGACATTTAGACGTATTCTATTTAAAACTATAGTCATTTGGACTACTTAATTTGATATTTTTAAAAGAGGAAGATAGGTAAATTGCGAGAAGGATTGGAAGTTTATTTAAATTAAACGCTTCTTCTTTTTTTAAAGACAAACAAATATTTAATACTCTTGCAAATATAAGTATACAGGGCGTCTCAATAACATTGACTTCAGCTTTTATTCCTTAAATATTGATCATAGACATATATTATAAATTACAAAGTTACAGAAAAATATTTACAGAAATTTATGAAATCTATCATGGCAGACGGTAGTATTCCGAGTGGCGTGGCCTTAAGCCTAAAATCGTATCGTATCGTATCGTATCATAGAATTCGTAGATGGCGGAACTCATATATACAGCTAACTCGCCATCAAAGAAAACGCGAAAAGCCGCCTTTTAATAACTCAGCAGATATAGGTCTTATTATAGATTAATATTAACACAATTATTCTAATTGGTAAACAAATCATATTAGATGTAAATTTCCAACGGGGCGAAAAATGTCCGGACCATGATTCGAACCCGGGATCTCCTGGCTGAAGCCGCCAGTGCTCTGTCATCTGAGCTATCCCGGACGATTCTGGTCGAACTTTTTCACCCAGCCAACCTTGATGATTACAGCATCTGGTCTGAAACCTGGTTCAGCTCAACAGAATAAATCTCAGGTAATGGAACTCCAGAAATCGCTGGATACGAAATTACAATAGATTAATATTAACACAATTATTCTAATTGGTAAACAAATCATATTAGATGTAAATTTCCAACTGGGCGAAAAATGTCCTGGGTGAAAAAGTTCGACCAGAATCGTCCGGGATAGCTCAGATGACAGAGCACTGGCGGCTTCAGCCAGGAGATCCCGGGTTCGAATCCTGGTCCGGACATTTTTCGCCCAGTTGGAAATTTACATCTAATATGATTTGTTTACCAATTAGAATAATTGTGTTAATATTAATCTTTTGTAATTTCGTATCCAGCGATTTCTGGAGTTCCATTACCTGAGATTTATTCTGTTGAGCTGAACCAGGTTTCAGACCAGATGCTGTAATCATCAAGGTTTGCTGGGTGAAAAAGTTCGACCAGAATCGTCCGGGATAGCTCAGATGACAGAGCACTGGCGGCTTCAGCCAGGAGATCCCGGGTTCGAATCCTGGTCCGGACATTTTTCGCCCAGTTGGAAATTTACATCTAATATAGGTCTTATTGTTCTGAATTTTCTAGAACAGTCTTATATCTGCAATTTAATCGTATACTGAAATTTTTACATTTCTACGTGCAGTATATTTTGAGATCTAAATAGCCATTTTTAAAGTGAAAACGTTGGTATGATATCGAGGAAGTTCCTAATTTGAAAATCTCGAAAACGGTTCTAACGATTATCTTTAAATTGATACATAATATAAATGTGATTAAGGCGAGGTGAATAACACTTTTCTTTTTTCTGGGAAAACTCTCGATCGTTAAATAATTCGATTTTTTTTTCTCTCGAAAATGACACGGGCGATTTTTTAAAAATCAAATAAATATGTTTCAGATGAAGCAAATATCAATTTACTTGTTTCCAGCAAGATTCTTGTTCGTTTTATAATGCGCATGAAAAATCGGACTATATTTCTTCGCCATTCTATGGAAATTTCACCGAAAATGCATGACACTGTATTCATACACATGCTTTCTTTTTAACCACTTTTGGGGAGAAAAATTTTGTCTTCCCAGTGGCTGAGTGGTTAAGGGCCATCGTCTACTGATCTTAAGATAGGCAGTTCGATACTCCCTGGTACTTGTTTTCGCATGTGAATGTGTTTTTTTTCTTTTAAAGTCTGTTAGTTGACCATTATTCTCAGTTCCTTTGTAATTTTTTAATTGCGATTAAGTTAAATAAAATTACAATTATAATGACGCCAATTTGATGATGATTATTTCTTGGAAAATTTTATAAATATATTTAATTTCAATCACTTTACAAAAAATATACATTAATAATTATTATTTGAATATAAATCACACGATCAGAAACGTAAAAAAAAATTCATTTCAGCTCTTCTTTTTATAATATCATTTTTTATTATTATGACGGTCAATCAATATATAATCACTGATATCGATAATATTATTATTATTATAATTATTATTTTCCTTGCATAAAAACTATTGTGATGTAATAATTCTTTTATAATAAATTATTTAGTTGAAATGTTTTATTTATAAATAACAATGACGTTTGATAACCCCGAGACAATTGTTTTTATTTAACTTTGCAATATTTACAGTTTACATAATAAGCATATCAGAATTATGGTGTCGCCATCTTTTGACGCAATTGCGTACTACATTTTGTCTCTTATTCGGGGAAAAAAAACTAACGCTCTTCGCCGCTTTGAAAGAATCTCTTGTGACTAGAGGTCTATTTCGCAAATATTAAGAAAATTACTGCATACAAAAATATTAAAATGGGTAGTATTATAGAGAAATGTTTGATAAAAACGTTGAAGTAGACAGTTTTTAAATCGAAGAATTATTTAAAAAGATATTTAATGTTAAATCTGGATAAAATTGTCTCATTAAAAATGTCTCATAGGAAAAAAATATATACATGGGAATTTAATCATTCAATAGAAACTCGAAGTTTGCAGAGTGCATTTATTATTTTTAACTTGCCTAATTTTTTGACGGTTTATTTCAATTTTAAATTAAAATTTTCAGAATTTCCAGAGATATTTTTTACATATTTTAGAAAAGGTTATTTTAAATTGTTGCCAATTGTTAAAACAGCGCAAAGAATAATATATGCTTTAAATTAAAAATTTATTCACACGTGACTATTATAAACCGAAAAAAATCCTTTTAAATTAGAATTAAATGATAATGTGTTAAAAGCAGGAAAATATTAAACATTACGTCATAAAAATTGTTTTTACACATGCTTACTTAAAATGAAAGAAAATTATAAAATAATCAATTATTTTCAAATTAGAATTAAATGATTACGCATTAAAAGCAGGAAAACATTGAAAATTACGTCATAAAAATTATATTTACACGTGAATATTAAAAGAAAAAGAAAATTTTTAAATAAATTCATTGATATGTGTTAAAAATCGTAAATGGAGGAAATTACGTCATATTGGCCAAAGTGGCCAAATAATAATATTGAAAAAAAGTTTAAATTAAAAACTATATTTATATGAGAGATTTATTTCAAATTTCGAGATGATATTTTTAACTATAGTTGCCGATTTTAAGGTAGCGCAAATAATAATATTATCTTTCTAATAATAAAAATATTTTCAGTTGAATGTTACAAAGAGAAAGGAAAGTTTGGTGAAAATTATGTCAGTTTTAAAACGTTACATTTAAAATCTCTTATTTAAAATCATTTTCTTATAGCGTTGTTAAAAAATACCATAAAGCAAAGACTCTGTTGACTTAGTTCCTTTTATATTTGGTAATTTTCAAATGTTTAACTAATCTTATTTAATCAAGCACGGAAACAGCAACTAACATCAGCTGATTCGGTCTTGAAATCCCTCAGTAAAAGGGAAACCCGTTTACAGTAAGATCGCCATTGATTTTTTAATTATACAGAGCAGCCTCGATTATCCGAGCTAATTGGGACTCTTAGTAAATCGGAATCGGAAATCTCGATTAATAGAAACTGTGCGTAAAAACTCGCCGTGTTTGCGAATTTAACATCTCTTTTAAAAAAAATATATAGAACGTTTTTTAAATAATAAAAATAAATATATGTAAAGTTCTGTTTCACAGCTTAACAAATTTAAAAAGAAAATCAACTACCAGTAGTAAATTTTAAAATGCAAATTGAAAAATTTACGAAAGTTCGCACAGCCACTGGAAACAAAGCATTGTTCGCTATTGACTTCTCAGGGTCCAATGTTTCTTTGGAGTTGAGTGCTTTTGGGGGCAGAAGGGCCTGTATAGCACGGACAGTGAGCTAAAGAGTGTGGTTATTTTTAAGGCTCATTCAAAAGGGAAAAAAATCAGACTTTGTTATCGGCTCGGTTAACAAAAACCTCGATTAATCGAAGCTCGGTTAATCCAGGTTCTACTATAATTCAATCTTCTGTAATCTTTTTAAAGCAGATCAAATTAATGGATTTAGCACAAAGTCACATAGCTGATAACTGCCATGCTTGTTGGCCACGTTTTTTTCAAAAAGTTTGCTTCGCCTTATTCAATTAATGAGATATCTCCGATAAAATAAGTCACATTTTCCCGTTCTAAAATACTGGTATCCAAAAATCGTAGCATGTAACTGACACTACAAGTACTCATGGAACTAGACTATTTTAAGTCTGATTTTTATTATAGACTATATAAAATTATTAAAAATATATATTATGATAGGAACTAGCGGGCTTCGTCCGCTATTTACGTTACGGATATAAAAATAATGTTTTTTTTTAGGGAAAAAGAAATAAAAACCTATTTGACGATAGGTTTATAAAGACACATTTTGTATTTGTTATATTTCCGGGGATGAGGAGGGGGGGGGACTATTTTGATTAAATATCGCAATTAGTACGCATGGCAGATATAATTATGATAGACACTAGCGGGCTTCGCCCCTCTATGGCGCCTTATGGGTCCAGCTTCCATAACTCAGAAACTACCTTTCGGACATCAATGCAACAGATTCCAAACGTTATAATTAACTTAATAATCACCCTATATAGCATTAAAGTAAATTTATGAGTACTGCATACTATTTTTTATCGTAATTTCTGAAGAGAAAAAATTATTTCGGTTCCATTCTTATGTACTGGTCTGAAAAATTTTGAAAAAGGTGGGAAGGAGGGGACATGAGACTGCTGTTTGTCAAACAACACAACGGGGTCTGGCTTATTCAACTTGGTTTTTGATGACTTCAATTGGAAGGTGGTTTGTTTAAAAGAGTGCGTTCCCTGCTACATGAAAATTTGAACTATTGGTGCACCATCTATGTAAGGATTTAATAATTATAAATTAACATTTTGGATTTATTAATTTAAGGATAAAGTGTTTTTAAAGGAATATCAAATGAAACCCTCTGTGCGATCTGCGATTATACTTACCCACTTGTTTTTATATACAAACTGCTATAAGGAAAATTGTAATAAAATAGTAAAAATTAAATCTGCATTAAATCCCATAAGTATCTTTTTTTTAATCCTTTTATCACTAACCTCAAAAAAGTAATGATATCAATGCAAAAACACTTGACGAGGTAAAAGTTTCTGACGCAGCACCTTATCTTATGCTCTAAGAATTTTAAATATGGAACTTAAAAATACTGATATCAAATTTTGAGTGACGTTATGCTATTTCTTAAAAAATATATTTGTATTTATTTCATCATTTTATTTTTGTTTTATTTATAATCGCATGTGCAAAAGTTATATTCAACATGAAAAGCTGCATAAAATTTTATTCGCTGTTGCTTTATCATTTACATCTCTCATAAATTCAATATATGAGTTTTAAAAGATATGATATAAAATTTAAGTGACGCCTTGATGTGACTTTAAAAGGTTTGTTTTAAAATTCAATTTAAATTATTTTTGACTTGGTTAAAATATTTTTTTACATCTACACAATACTTTTAATTTTCCAATTCACTGTTAAATATATCACTTTCATTGAATCTATACTATGCATTTAAATGTATTTATTTCAATAAATTGATTTATCTTTTGTGTCACGCTATTCAAAGTTGTGAGTAAGATTTATGTAAATGGTTTATTTGCGTCATTGTGTCCAAACTACATGAAATGTATGAAAAAGGATAGTTTGACGCAAATTTAATTGAATTTTAAAACAAACCTTTTAAAGTCACATCAAGGCGTCACTTAAATTTTATATCATATCTTTTAAAACTCATATTTTGAATTTATGAGAGATGTAAATGATAAAGCAACAGCGAATAAAATTTTATGCAGCTTTTCATGTTGAACATAACTTTTCCACATGCGATTATAAATAAAACAAAAATAAAATGATGAAATAAATACAAATATATTTTTTAAGAAATAGCATAACGTCACTCAAAATTTGATATCAGTATTTTTAAGTTCCATATTTAAAATTCTTAGAGCATAAGATAAAGTGCTGCGTCAGAAACTTTTAACCCGTCAAGGGTTTTTGCATTGATTAAAATTTACAGGGGAATTGAATTTGAAGAGATACAAAATTTAAATTCATATACGACCCCCATACACAAAATTTCAATATTTTGTTACAAAAAGTCGCAGAGATATGTTTAAACAAAGTTGGTGAGGGGTTAATCATAACTTAAAATGTAAATGTTTACAGCAGATGACGCAATACAGAAATGCATCATAAACAAATATATGTATCTCTTATCTTTAATTTTATTTACAAAACTATCCTTCCTGAAAAATACCTTAAAATGTTTCAGGATGAATTACATAATAAAACTTGGAAATAGCATTGTCAATAGATATTAAAACAGCTTAGAAATGCTTGCATATGCAAATATTTGCTTGTGATCGGTGCATAACGTAATCGCAACAGATACGTTATTAAAGGAGAAAGTGTTTTGAGCTCTGCCATTGGTCAATAATATCACTTATGTAAGTGTGAAGTGCGTATCTGGGAAGTCTAAACGAATCTTATGTATTTCACATTCATGCTACATTTTGAGAGTGTAATTAGCCTGCACAGACAGTATGTTTCAATACAGCAATGGGGAACTTTTTGAAATGCTAATGCTATACAGTTTATGCTAACGAAACTGCATGGAAATTTCAGCGTACATCTCCCAATTCTCCACATCCTTCTGCGAGATTTATATCCCGATTAGTGCAACTAATGCATGAAAGAGAAAGAATACATCCTGTATACTAGATAGGCTCGGACTTAACGTAACTGGTGAAAAAATTTATATTTTGGCTTAAATTTGTAGTGTGAAGTGTGCATAGAAGTGTTCGAACCGTGCTGCTTCAGAAATAAACGTACCACATACAACAGTGTGGAGAATACTGAGACAGAATAAATGACATCTGCTTAGAATTCATGGTGTACAAAAAAGAAGCCAACAGATTCATCTACATTGTCTAGATTTTTGTAATTGGGTTCTTAATCAGGAAGATACAAATCTTTTTTCCCTGAAGAACATAATTTGGACTGACGAATGCTATTTTAAACAAGATGGATGCATAAATCTCAAAATGAGCATTTCTGATCTGCCAAAAATCCATTCGTGGTACATGATATTAATCATCAGAAGCAATTTTCTGTTATTTTATGTTGCGGTATTTTCAGAAACTACTTTCTTGGACCCATACTATGTGATAGTACCTTGACGGGAGGCAAATAATTTAGTGTGATTCTGAATGTAGTTATTCCTGATTGTACTTCTTCATCTTTGGGTTCAACTGGTCAGATCTCCAGCTCACTAAGCTACAGTTGTGAAACACCGGCTAAATAACGAATTTCAAGACAAGTGGATTGACTTGTATAGGCCAGTCAAATTTTGCTCTTGATCGCCTGATTTAATTCTTATGGATTATTATTTGTGGGGTCATTTATCCACAACTTTTTCTTTATTACCTCCTTTAAATAAAGCAGAATTGCAACAACGCATTCTATATGGTTGTCATGACATCACCGAGCAAGAACTTGATCGAGTGTACAGAAGTGTTAGCAGACGAATTCAGCTCTGTATTAAAATAGATGGAAAACATTTTGAACAAATTTTGTAATCTTTTCATAAATTTATCATTTCTAAACAGTTTAGATGTTTATTTTTGCAATCATCGTTTTCTTTGTAATTTGAGTATGATCCCTAAACGCGATCATCCGGCATGACTTTTCCCCTTCGCAAACTCATATCCAGCCATGAACCAAGGGTTTGCGTATGCATTTATGTATTTTCATATCTTTGCGGCATTTTATAATAAAATGCTGAAATTTTGTACATAATCTTATTAATGTGTGGGGCACATTTCTCTTTGGGGAAATTTTTGGACAGAGGCCGTATAAAAGTTTAACTTTGTATTTCTTCAAAATTAATCCCCTGAAAACATTTAATCGATTTCATAAAAATCTGTAACTTTTTTACGTAACTTTATAATATATCTATGATCAATATTTAAGGAACAAAAGTCAAGGTCAGTGTTTTTGGTACATAAAGTTGTGGTCATGAAAAACTTATGTAAAAATTGTTTCATACATGTATGTAAAATGTTTTTTGTATTAATCAAATCCTGAAATTTGTGAGTTAATGATGTAATACCCAAAATTTTGGAGTCCTATTCCAGAGTGTTTCACCGGTGGGAAGATCCCATCTAAGAAATTTCAGCAATTTTAAGAAAAACAGTAGAGAAGGAAAGCGGTAACCACTGCGAATGTAAGACAACAGAAAATAAGAAATCAAATTAATGCAATCACATAATATTACAAAGTTTACCGTTTTATGAATTGCTTCTATTAATACTTATAGTTCATTCAAGCATGTTAAACTTTATGCAGGGTTAAATATAATTTTCTCCAATTCCTGAACTGTTCTTCTCCATACAAATTTTGTCAGAGAAACTCTCTTAGAAGAAAATGAATTTCTAGCCTTAGAATTTTGTTTAACCTTTTAGAACACGCATGGTGTACTTTGTATACTGCTTGGTGAAAAGCAGTTGTAAATTTAAAAATAATCGTGTTTAATACCTGCATCTTATTCAGCCCCTTCGCAATAATATTTCAGTATTAATATCCCGTTTAAAGTAGAAACTTTCAAACATTTTACAGTATTTTTCATTATTTTTATAAGGGTCGCCCAAATGAAAGTGTCATTACTGTAATAACTCCGCCATTTGAAGAGAAAGATGACTGTGCATGCCTCTATAGAGAGTTTAGAGCGCTGGGAATGCATGCAATATCTCAGATCCCGCCAGTTGCGTGTGTAATAGCATGGGAGCATGTTAAAAGGCATTGTTCGCATCATCGATGACTCCAAACAGTGTCAATGCGCGGTCCTGGAATTTTTAACAGAGGAAAATGTGAGTGCTAGGGAAGTGCATCTTCGAATGCAAAATGTGTATGGCACGGAGTGTATGTCACACAGATCGGTATTCCGATGGTGTAGGAATTTTCGTAGTTTAAGACCACATGCGCTTGACCAGGTCGTGACCTGTCGTCAGTACTGCTTCATTTGGGCGACCCATATACTGAAGGGCCAACACAAGAGAATGTCACCAGATTATTTCAGTTTTATTCGTATGTGCAAAGTACGTATGAAAATATCAAAGCATACCTGTGAGAGCAGACGTAATTGTTCAATAAAGCCCAATGACTTGTCTGAGTAACAAAAATTCTTTTTGTAATTTTGAATTTATTTGTTTTTGTTGGAATTTGTAATGATACAAATTGTCAACTGTATTTTTTATACTATTTCAATATAAGATTACTAATCAAATTAATGTTTTTTAGTTTTATGTTAATTATTTTTATACTGCTACTTGACTTTATGCTAATGAAGAATATCATTTAAAGATGATATTTAGGAATAAAAAATGTGTTGGCCTCCAGAAGATGCTGCCGATGTTCTTTTGCTATAAAAAACCATCCATGTTCTTAAAGGTTAATATGTAAACAAATAGTTTCTATAAATATTTCTTATTTTCATTTTGTGTTTGTGTAAATTATCGAATTCATTGAAAAATGATAATTATAATATATTTAAATCTGCAGATGAAAAAGGTTTCATTAATTTATTTTCAACATTTTAGATTAAAAGGTACTTGTTTTGTACATTCGCATACTTGTTTTTAAAGAATTTTCATCAAGAACTTAAGCAAAGTATCTTTTTTATGTAGATATTTTAAGTGTTATGTTCTACGAAATGAAATATTTTCTCTGAGGAAAATATCAGAAAATCAGATTCACTCTCAAGTAACAGAAAAAAAAATTGTGAAATATATTCCAAAGTATTTATACTATGGTGTCCACTAAAACAGTATTTGGAAAAGGAAAACCGTTCTGTTTGTAAAATATGTTCAAAATTTATTTTACAAAGTAGTCATCTGAAATATCACTGGTGTACCCATATAAAGGAAAGCGTTTTGTTTGTGAAGTATATTCCAAAGAATTTTTACAAAGCGGTAATCTGGTAAAACACTTAGTTATCCACACAATGGAACAATCTTTTGTTTGTGAAATATGTTCCAAAGGATTTTCAGAAAGTAGTAACCTGAAAAAACATTTGCGAATCCATACAAAGGAAAAACCTTTTATTTGTGAAATATGTTCCAAAGGATTTTCACGAAATATTACTCTGAAAATACACTTACGCACGCATACAGATGAAAAACCTTTTGTTTGTGAAATATGTACCAAAGGATTTTCAGAAAGTCGTACTCTGAAAGTACACTTACTTACCCATACAAAAGAAAAACCCTTTACTTGTGAAATATGTTTTAAAGGATTTTCAAACAGTAGTAACATGAAAAAACATTCGCGAATTCATACAAAGGAAAAACTTTGTGAAATATGTTCGAAAGGATTTTCACAAAATTGTGATCTAAAAAGACACTTGCGCATTCATAGAAAGGAAAAACTTTTTGTTTGTGAAATGTGCTCCAAAGGATTTTCACAAAGTAGTGACCTGAAAGCACACTTGTGCACCCATACAAAGGAAAAACCTTTTACTTGTGAAATATGTTCCAAAGAATTTTCACGAAATAGTACTCTGAAACTACACTTACGGACGCATACAAATGAAAAACCTTTTGTTTGTAAAATATGTACAAAAGGATTTTCAGTACGTGGCAGCTTAAACAAACATTATCTTACACATACAAACTAAAAGACTTCTTGTTTTTGATTTATGTTGTAATTAATTTTCACAAAGTCACCTTCTAAAAATACATTTCCATATTCACACAAATAAAAAAAGTTGTGAATTGTATCATAGAGGATTTTCTTTGAATGATATTTTAAATAGATAATGTGCATGTTCTCACCAATGCATTTTCCCTTTATTTTAAACTCCATTCTCTTATTTTTCAATGTATTTCTTCGACATTGTTCCTGCCTAAGCATTTGGCACCGGTAAACATCCACTTTCTATCAAAATTCTCTTGTTTTCATGTTATTCTAGAGATTTCAGGAATCCCCGGCCCTCCGCCCCTCTTTTTCAGACGAAGGAATTTGATTTGATGCGCTCTGAAGCATCATTGGCTGATGAAGTTAGTCGTCAAATCCGAAAGAGACTCTCCCTGCTACAGCTCTCTGACGTCACAACCTTTTCTTTTTGCTCGATCTTTTCCAGTACTTTGATTCGTTGCACTTCGCATCCTCATTGGCTGCTGAAGTTAGCCGCCAAATCCTTGCCGACATATACTCAAAATTTGATACTAGGTTGAGCAAAAAGTTCTGGGAAATTTGTGAAAGGTGCGTTGTTATGCGCAAATTTACAACAAAAACAACAAGGACTATTCTTCAAAGTAGAGACCATCATAGTCCACTACTTTCTGCCATCGTTCTTCCAGATTCCAGATTTGTTGGACGTACCATGGCGGTTCCTTGGAATCGAAAAACTCTTGACATGCTTCTTCAACTTCATTCGTTCAGAATCGTTAGACCTTTCTCCAATAATGCCGGATCAACACACGCGAATCACACTGTTCAATAGAAATTTTGGAGCCGAAATTCCTCAACTCCTATAGATATGCCATTGGTACATATACGATATAAATTCTCGTAACTATTAGATTAAAAATTTCCCAGAACTTTTTGCTAAACCTAATATTTTATCAGCAAACTTTTATTTTTTGTAATTGTTCCTAATCCTATCACATTTTATTTTTGGAATACTTAATTTAATATATATATACAGGGTGGTTATAATTAAACTTCCCCTATAAACAGCATCCTACAGCGCAAACGGGTGAACGGAATGCAACGAAATTTGGTATATAGACTATACACTAGATGCGCTCACGGAATTTCGAAAAAAAAAATTAGTTCCAAAATGTCCACCAGAGGGCGCCTTTTTCGGAAAAACATTAAATTTAACAAAATAAACGGCCAAATCAGAATCCAGAAATAATACTAACATTTAATGACAATTCTGGATTCTGTTTTGGCTGTTTATTGTGTTAAATTTAATGTTTCTTCCGGAGAAAGCGCCCTCTGGTGGATATTTTGGAACTAATTTTTTTTTCGAAATTCCGTGAGCGCATTTCGTGTATAGTCTATATACCAAATTTCGTTGCATTCTGCTTACCCATTTGCGCAGTAGGATGCTGTTTATAGGGGAAGTTTAATTATAACCACCCTGTATATACTCGTATATATATGGTTCTGGGGCCTTTTCCTCTTTCCCCACTAATCCTGGCTTGCTATTCTATTATTCTAGTGCTCAGGAATTTGAAAGAAATTCCACAATTGCCTAACATCTATGCAATAAGAACATCCGACTGATCACTGTCGATAAGAGGTGAACTGAAACATAACGACTTCAGTAGGAACTCTATTCATTCTGTATTGGTACAATGCGAATCCTTTGTGGAATATGGTCTAGAAAAAATTGTTTGAAATAATATCTTAAAGTATTTTACATCCAGTGAAGGAACAATTACGCCAAAATTCTTATGCTGCGCCTTTCTGCGCCAAATCGACCATTTTTCCAATGAATTTGCGCCAGGCTGCGCCCAAATATGAGCAATTTTTATCCGCGACATTTGATGAAATTTTCGATGTTTTTCCCGCGATCTTTCTACGATTTTTTTTCAGCAATTCCTTCCCGAAATTCACGATTTTCTTCTTTGACCGATTGACAATTTACTTTTTTCTGAAACTATATATCGAAATTAAATCCTCGAAATTTTCCGCGATCGATCGAAAATTTCGGGATTCTGTTCCACGATCGTTTGTCGAGATTCATGGTTTTTTTTCTGCAACAGACTTAAAAATTCTCAAATGTTTTGCGCGATTGTTTGACGAAATTCTCGATTTTTAGCGCAAATGTTTGGATAAATTTGAGATTTTGTTTATCGCAACTATTGAAGAAATTTGCGATACGTTTCCACGATCGTTTGTGGTAACTGACTAAGAAAATTCACGCTTTTTTGCGCGATCTTTGACGAAATTCTCAATTTTTTGCGCAACTTGTTTGACTAACTTCGTGATTTTATTTTCTTCAACCGTTTGACGAAATTCGCGATTATTTTCCGCGATCATTTGTCGAAATTCATGTTTTTTTCCGCAACCGACATAACTCCCGCATTTTTAACGCGATTGTTTATGTGATTCGTGATTTTTTTGAGCGATTATTTGAGAAAATTCGTGATTTTTGCGGAATTGCAAGACTTAATTGGAGAATTTGTTTTCCGCAACCGTTTGACGAAATTCGGGATTCTTTTTCCACGATTGTTTGTCGAATTTTTCCGCAAATGACTGACCAATTTCAAGTTTTTTGTGCGATATTTGACAAATTTCTCTATTTTTTAGTGCGATCTTTAACGAAATTTTCTATGTTCAGCGCAAACGTTTGACGCGATACTTTTTTACGATCGTTTGTCGAAATTGACTGACAAAGTACACGCTGTTTTAGACGATCAATGACGAAATTTATGATTTTTCGCGCAGTTGTATGACTGATTTCGTAATTGTGTTTTCCGCAACCTTTAGACTAAATTCGCGATTGTTTTCCGCGGTCGTTTTGTCGAAATTAGCGTTTTTCCGCAACCAACATAATTCACGCACTTTTTGCCCGATCTTTTACGGAATTCACGTTATTTGCGCGATGATTTGATGAAATTCGTGATTTTTGCGCAATTGCTTGATTAAATTTGAGATTTTGTTTTCCGCAACTGTTTGACGAAATTCGCGATTCTTTTTCCATGATCGTTTGTCGAAATTAGTGTTTTTTCCGCAAACGACTGACCAATTTCAGGCTTTTTTGTGCAATTTTTTATGGAATTCTCGATTTTTATTTTGCGCGATCTTTGATAAATTTTTTTTGCACGATCTTTGACGAATTTCTCTATTTTTGCATGATTTTTGTCGAAACTTTCTATCTTTAATGCAGATGTTTGACTAATTCGAGATTTTCTTTCTGCAACCGTTTGACGAAATTCGAGATTCTTTTGTCGAAATTCGTTTTTTCCCCCCGTAAGAAACTAACCAATCGAAAGCTTTTTTGCGCGATCTTCGACGGAGTTTTTGATTTGTTGCTTGATCTTTTGACAACATTTTCTATTTTTAGTGCAAATGTTTGACTAAATTCGAGATTTTGTTTTCCGCAATCGTTTGGCGAAATTCACAATTATTTTCTACGATCGTTTGCCGAAATTCGTATTTTTTCGCAACTAACACATAAAATTCACGCTTTTTTGCGCGATCCTTGATGAAATTCTCTATTTTTTGCGCGATTGTTTGACTAAATAAGTGAATTTTTTCTGCTATCGTTTGACGACATTTGCGTTTTTTCCGCGATCGTTAGGCGAAATCCATGATTTTTTTTCCATTGTCATTTATTGAAATGTACGACTTTTGTCCGCGACTGATTGGCAAAATTCGCTATTTTTTCCGCTCTCGATTTACGAATAATTTTGTAAAATTCTGAAGTGAACAAAAAAGTCTCGGACTTCCATGAAAATTAAAAATATATATTCGCAGAATTATTGCATACCTGTGATAGAAGCTAAAGGGGGAAAATCTCTCACAACATTATTATTATGCAGGATTTTCCTTTTTTGTACCCGATTTTCGGCAATCCCGCGCGCTATTTTAAAATCTGCTCCTCAAAGACCTGCCCCACAAGTAACTCTTGAAATGGCACCTTGGGTAAAGGACGGTCTCCTTAAGGGCATACTCAGAATATGTTGAAAAAATGCTAGTGAAACTGTTCACGTGTGTAAATATAGCATCAATTAAATTTAGCGGCGGAATGCAGTAGAAAGTCTTTAAAAAGTAAATACCTTCAAATGTTTGGTGCGAAAAGTTTTGCGCTGTTTCAAGGTTCCACCGAAAATTTTTTAAACACATAAGTTAAAGGGTCCTAAAGCTGACACTCTAAGGATACTGTTTAGTATTTTGGCTAAGTAATGTGTCTTCAAAATAATTTTTCTTTAAAAAGAAGGATTTCAGTAAAGAACGATTGTTTTTTTATGATCTTGCACATTTATTTCTCCTTTCTTGTCAAATTTATATGTTTTAATGATTAGATAAAAACAGTGCAAAATTCCCCTAAAGCTGACAGTCCCATCAAAGTTGGCTCTCTAAGCTGACATATAAATGCCTAAACCTGAAATGGATATTTTAATTTTAAAATTAACCTTTTTTGCTTATTTTTTAACCTCTCATTGGCAGATGTTGTTGGGAAGAGAGTAATAATTTGAAATTTTTAACTAAATATCTGCTTTGAGGCATCATCAATCAGTTATCTCCGGCTAAACGGAGAGGAAGACAACACTCACGTGGCGGTTAACGTGTTAATACAAAACATACTTATATTTATCACTTATACGTATAAAAAAAAACATATATGAAAGGATAAAAAATTGGGGATGATAATTCAAAACGTATTAATTGGCCTAAGGCAAATTAATACGTTTTGAATTATCATCCCCAATCAAAACAATTTCGTCCTTTTTTAACTCAGTTCCCTATTTCTTCCCGCATTTTCTCGAAGTTGCCCCGGGTGTTCTACTCTAAAGCGTATTCAAATTATACGCTTATTATATAAATACAGGGCTGGCAAGAAATAAGTTTCCCACTTCAGAGGCTTGTAGAATGCCGTCTATTAGTCAAAATCAGATAAAATTTGAACTACAAATAATTCAAATGATGCACTTGATATTTATTAAATAATAAAAAATATTATGAAAATTCACCAATAGATGGCACTGTAACACAAATGCTGTTTATTGGCAAATATTGAAAATGTGAAACATTTGCGTTACAGCGCATGCCTATAGTATTAAACTTTGCACAGAAAGAAAGCTGATTCTGACTGAGCATTCATTATAGCCAAAGAATAATGCTAATTGGCATGCGCTGTGACGCAAATGATGTTTCACATTTTCAATATTTGCAAATAAATACCATTTGTCTTACAGCACCATCTATTGGCGAATTTTCATAATATTTTTTTTTATTATTTAATAAATGTCAAGCGCATCATTTGAATTATCTATAGTTCAAATTTTATCTCATTTTGACTAATAGAATGCATTTTAGAACCCTCTGAAGTGAGAGACTTATTTCTTTCTAACCCTGTACGTAGCACGTATAGTTGTCGTTTGGTCCGTCCGTCTGTCTGTTCGCATATAACAGCGCACAAACTACCCAGCAGAATGGTTTGAAATTGAATATATATAATGGTTGCAAAATTTTTTCGAGTCATTTCAATTTTTATGAAAATCGAATCAAAATTTAAAAAGATATTAATAAAAGTTTTCTTCATTCAATTAAATCCTATCCTACATCTAATTCAATGCTATCCGTGATCGGTAATGATTCTATGTTGCCATGGTGATGACGTCTTACTTAAGATGGACGCATTATTTCCGTATTACTGAATTGAATATATATAATCTTAATAAATTTTGAATTCATGCATTTTTGCATAACAGTGCAACAGCTATTGCACCAAGATCTGAATATTTTGAAAACTCATTTACCACTCTTGGCTTACAATTTCCGACTTATTTGATCAATGTTCTATGTTGTAGAAATTTTTGGGAAAAGACAGCATAACTGAGAAATATGAAGGTCAGTCCCTTGCTCGTTTGTTAGAACAGCGATGGAATGGACATTTACATATTACAGGAATTGTCTATAAGAACTATAAAAAAAAATTGCATACACTAGAAGAGTTAAAACTGGACAGAAAGCAAGATGGGGTGAAAATTACAGAAAGAGCTGGTGATCATGAAAACTAAAGCTTCCAAGTTCTGTTTAATATTTTTAAAGAGAAGATTTAAAACACTTGATCCTGAAAAATGATTACTGAAATAGCATGAAGCTCGTTTACCTGACCCTTTAAGAATTATAGAATCTACATAGGGTGGGGCGAAAAAAATGAATTTTTTAAAATAAAAAACGGGTAGGTGCCAAAAGTTGCCTTTATAATAGTACATCATCTGCGTGCAATATTACCGCTGAAAAAAAAATGGCTTGTGTCTGCGCTTTTGGTCCAAAAGTCGAAATTTTGGGTAAAATTTGACATTTTTTCAAAAAAATTAAAAAATTCCTATAGAGCTGGTTATTATTTAAAAGTGTTATTTAAACCTTTATTATTAATGACTTAACATATTTAAACGATAAAACGATATCATTGTTCTGTATAACGGGAGCAAAACTGACAACTTTTGGTAAAAAAAGGCGTTTCAACTCTGTTGTGTCATACAACTAATTGGTGTTTGGAATATGCTTTCAAATCTACCCAGGAGGCATCACGTGGAGGTGGCTGCATTTTATGACACAACAGTGCATAGCTCGCCCACCCTTCCATCTGAGCACAATGTTTTATTTATATATTGAACTAGCATATGGCCCCGTCAAAAATGACGGGAAAGTGTTATTTTAAGTTTACAACATTAAGTCAGACTCAATTAAACAGGTGATTGATATGCATGATTATTCAGATAGTGGCAAGTCCTCAAAAGCATTAAAAAAATAGTGTTAGTAAAAGTCAACCTTCAAATAAAGAATATATGAACCACCTCATGCGGGAAAAAAAAGAGCTTTTTCCAACAATCCTATGGCAAAATTCTCATTTTTTCTGCACATCTTTGATGAAATTCGTGTTTTTTTTTCGCAGCCTTTTGACAAAATGAGTGTTTTTATCGGGATTTGTTGAAAAATTCGCTTTTTTTCTGCGCCCTTTTGACGAATCACACCTCTCGCACTTCTTTGACAAAATTCAGGGAAGAGTGCCACTTGGCAAAAAAAAAATTGTTCAAAATCTTGCCAAAAATCTTTTCAAGATAGCAGAAAAATATCATTTTTAAATTTTTGTTATTTATAAATCAATGATTTTGCCCAAAAAATAGAAAATGATGTAGGTAGGTAGGTAGTGGGGGGGGCTTTTGGGACCTATAAGCAGCACGGCTGTTGTCCCAAATGATCCAAACAAACAGAAACGTCAGCCATAGACAGCACAGAAAATGATGTAAAAACATGGATTTATAAATAACATAAAGATTTAAAAACGAAGTTTTTCCGCCATCTTGAAAAATTTGTTACGAATGCCGGTAAAATCTCGCTCACAACTACCAAAAAACTTACTAAATATAAGATAAAAAGATAAATATAAATAAATACCAATAAATGAGACGGTGATTCAGAAAAAAGGGGAGTTTTATACAGAAAAATATATAAAAAAAAACTAAAAATACTTACACAAAAAACAAACAATCAGTTAAAATTTACAAACAAAAAAAAATCAATAATTTAATGTTTATGGTGAAATTCTCGTTTTTTCTGCACATCTTTGATGAAATTCATGTTTTTTTCGCAGCCTTTTGACAAAATGACTGTTTTTTCTACAATCCTTTCACGAAATGGGTGTTTTTATCGGGATTTGTTGCAAAATTCACGTTTTTTCTGCGCCTTTTTGACGAATTACACCTCTCACGTTTCTTTGACAAAATTCAGGGAAGAGTTCCGCATCCTGTACCGCTTGGCGAAAAAAATTGTGCCAAAAATCTTTTCAAGGTGACGGAAAAACACAATTTTTAAATCTTTATGTCATTTATAAATCAATGATTTGCACAAAAAAATAGAAAATGATGTAAAAACATGGATTTAACATAAAGATTTAAAAACGAAGTTTTACTGCCATCTTGAAAAATTTGTTATGAATGCAGGTAAAATCTCGCTCACAACTACCAAAAAATTTATTAAACACAAAATAAAAGTAAAAGGATAAATATAAAGAAATACCAATAAATGAGACGGCGATTCATAAAAAAGGGGGAGTTTCATACAAAAAAAAATTTCAAATATTTACACAAAAACAAACAATCATTTAAAATTTTTTTAAAAAATCAATATTTTAATGTTTAGAAAAAGGGATCCTAGTCAGGGTCTGAAACATCGTCAAGGTATGGTACTTCTCTTCTAACTGAATTAAATTTAAATTTTGATGCATGTTTGGTAATACACCCTCGATGTTTTCAGACTCGAATTTTTTCGGCAGCTGTTGGCTGAATCGCCCGTCTCTAAAATGGTAAACCATGTAAAAATCGATATATTGGCCAAAAAAGGGTGCATTATAAACAGCTAATGCAAAAATCCTAAGAAAAAAAAGAAAAAAAGAAAGAAACAGCAGAGCAAGCGAGACTTACCTTAAAATCAAAATACGTTGACAGAAGCACAGGTGCATCCGAATGTATGCAGCAAATTAGTTACGTAACAGAAAATTTAGCTGACTAACGGTTCACCTGATACTAATGAACCAATAAGCTTCAAGATCCCCGATTTCAAAATTTACATATTTTTTAGGATCTTATGTTGAAACTTGCACTTTTGCAACCTTTCGATGAAATTCTCGTTTTCTCCGTGATCCTCTAATGAAAATCATATTTTTTCTGTGATTATTTGACGAAATTCACATTTTTCGCTATACTTTGGTCAAATAATGGATTTTTTCTGCAGTCATCTGATGAAATTAATGTTTTTTCCACGATTATTTGGCGACATTCACATATTCCATGATCCTTAGACGAAACATGCATTCTAAAGGACCCTTTGGGAAAAATTGTGTTTTTTTCTGCGATCCTTTGACGGAATTCATATTCGTTTGACGAAACCACCATTTTTCTACGATATTTTGATGATTTTTGCAATCCTTCAGGGAAAGCAGACAGATGATAGTTGCAAGCTCCTGGCTATGTTTTTTTTCATGCTGTTTGCCGAAAAAGTGGAATTCCATGCTTTCGCTGGAAAGTGGCATGTCTGTAAATGCTTTTAAAAATATATGCATAGTTGAAGAAAAAAAGCTGTTGCATTTTTCAAACAGCAAAAAGTAATTCACAAATATATAATATATTAAGCATAGGTGAAATAAGAAACTTAAAAATAAAACAAAAAACATGTGGCATTTCTTTAAAAAATCAGATGTTTATTTTTTAATTTTAGATGAAACTTTAAAATTTGATTCATATATTTGGCCAAAACTAAAACACCATTATGTGCATCATTGAAAGTAATACACATACATAAAGCTATATTTTTTAACGGTACAAAAATTTAGTAAAATTTTTAAAAAAACATGTAATTTTGATTTTTAAATCTTTATTATAATGAAACGTTCCTGTGAGTGATAAACACTTTATGAACATGAACTTAAAATATGCATAGTTTAGATAAAAAATAAACAAAAAATTGTGCGTATGGGTGTTTAATTCTGTTCGGTGTAAACTCAGCTATCAGGCAAACTGAGAAATCCGTTGATATCCGCGATCGCGCAATTCTTTTCCTGTTCAATTGGCGCCTTCTTTCCGAAAGCGATTCATTCGGAAAGTCCATAATAAAAATTAAAAAAAACTTTTAAAACATTCAAAAGTAACTATTGACAGATCAAAGCGAGTAGTGGCGAAATATCAGCACGTATATCCCTCGGTTTTTCCTAAAGAAACAGCGTTTCACTGTTGCCAGTTGCTACTACAGAAGAGTGAAATACATAAATCATTGATATGAATCAATATTCATATGAATGATTCATATGAATAATGATGAATAGTGATGAATAATCATTAAATTGAATCATTAAAACTATTAATATTTGTTGAAAACATTGATAATATTTTTAAAAAATATTTATTCAATAAATTACGTAATATTTCATATGTATGTCGTAAACTGACTGCTTGTAAATGTAAACAGTCGTAAATAAAATTACTGCTTATAAATGTAAACAATAATGAAAAACGCATTTCAAAAAACTTAAAGGCTTTAATATGCTTTAAAAAATATACTTAAATCAGAATCAGATGTTAGCCGTATTTTTTTTTTTTTATGAATCGTCAAAGAGTCATTCA
This sequence comes from Maratus speciosus, assembly GCA_963932465.1. Classification (NCBI taxonomy): domain Eukaryota; kingdom Metazoa; phylum Arthropoda; class Arachnida; order Araneae; family Salticidae; genus Maratus; species Maratus speciosus. Next base: position 1,418,968 of record CAWVRF010000174.1, on the reverse strand, counting down.
TTTGTTTCTTAATTTGCTGGAATTTGAATCTGAATGGCAACAGTATCGTTTGTTTAGATTTGATTTCTAATAGCTTAATTTTAATTTAGAACTTAATACATTATAAATGAATATGATACACATGTTTTATATGAAAATATGCTAAACAGACATGATTTCAAGTAGAAAAAAATATCATTTAGCTGTCATATGTTAAGATATGTTTTTTATTAAGCCTAACATGGCGTTTAGCTACGGTCGATTCGCACACTGGAGTGGTTCGCACCGGCATCGTTCTGACGGTCCCCTGCACTCAGATTTTATTATAAGTAGATTGTGATTTTTTTTATCAAAGACTGGCATAAGTTTTCTATGTATCAACCTAGTCCATCTCTTCTCTGTATCCTCAGACGTTGGGTGATGCTGTTGTGACACCCCTTCACGTATATTTCTACTGCTTGTGTATGATAATGTAAGCAGAATAATGCAGTGGAATTAATTGAATCTATTCAGCCGTTTATTATCTTCACCAAAATAGCATCCGGTTAATGCATAGTGATTGGGAGTTCTGTTCCAACAACATTTTATAAACATTTAGATATTTCATCTTTGAGTATGCCATCATTTACTCTACCTCTTGTATTTTTTATATGCTGATAAGCTTGTTGTTAATGTGATGGCGATCGTCATCAAAATTGCAATAAGAATTTGCTCTCGGTGTGAAAAGCTACCATTGTCCTAAATAATTTTTTTAGTATTTGTTTTTTGCTGTTTTCTGTGATGTTTAGTAGCCGAGTAATTTTCCATAAGTTTTCAGACCAATTTTTTAGATGTGGATTATATTTGGTGCAAACCATCTTGAGGCATAAACTTGGATTACATACTTTGTGAGTGAACCAGACTCTGATGATGAATCAGTGCATATTTAATGGCGAATAATTTTATGCGCCATTGTGAGCGATCTTGCGTAGGACAATTTTCTTGGGTTCTTAGTCGCTAGTTCTTCTGAGCAATATCTTGATGAAATAGCTTTGCAAATGTCTATCAGGTATGTGCTTAGTACACTTTTCTCGAATTCAGGAAATAATGTTTGAAAAATACTCTCTATGGCTTCAAAAATTGAAATACGAAGGGAATAAACACGTGGACAAAGATTTTCCTATTGGTCCGGCGAATCCCTGTGGCTTAGAATATAATTTTTGCCAACGACCATGTCTAATAAATGATGCAGAAGAAATTCGCTGGACTTGAAGGTGGCATATGATCATTTGTAATGGTTCATTCTAAACATGTCCCTTGCAGAATGGATGACAACTACTAACAGAATTATCCGCCTTCTATGGGCACTCACTGCCCATCAGAGTCTCTACGTTCACTCAAAAAGTACTATGTTATCAAAGTTTGGCCCCAGTATAGTTTACAATCAAATGTAATCCACAGCTAAAGAAGGCATCTAAAAACTCATGGGAAATTACTCGGCTACTAAACAACACACAAAACGGAATAAAACAACTACTAAAAAAAGGTTATTTAGGAAAATGGTTGCTTTGCATACGCAAAGGAAATTCTTATTTCAATGCTCTGACGATTGCCATCATATTAAACAGCTAGCTGCTCAGCACATATTAGCTGAAAGATGAGAGTAAATGGTGGCATACGCAAATCTGAAATATCGACAATCAACCTTGAAGCGGATAATTATATAAATCTAATTCATTGGAAAAGTGTTGTGGTAACAGAACCTCTAATCAATATGCATTTATCGGGTGCAATCTTGGTGAAGGTAATAGACAGCTGAATAGATTACATTAATATCATAAGCACTGAATTACACTGTTTCTCTTCTCTTACACAAACAGTAGAAAAATATCTAATGGAGATCACAGCAGCAGCATCCAAAGTCTGTGGATTCAAAGGAGAGATGTACTAGGTTCATAAATAGAAAACTCATGCCAGTCTTTGATAATAAATCAAAATTCAATGTATAAATAAAACATTGAGTTCAGATGGAAGGGTGGTCGAGCTATGCACTGTTGTGTCATAAAATGCAGCCACCTCCACATGATACCTCCTGGGTAGATTTGAAAGTATATTCCAAACACCAATTAGTTGTATGACACAACAGAGTGGAAACGCCTTTTTTTACCAAAAGTTGTCAGTTTTGCTCCCGTTATACAGAACAAAGATATAGTTTTATCTTTTAAATATGTTAAGTCATTAATAATAAAGGTTTAAATAACACTTTTAAATAATAGCCAGCTCTATAGGAATTTTTTCATTTTTTTGAAAAAATGTCAAATTTTATCCAAAATTTCGATTTTTGGACCAAAAGCGCAGACTCAAGCCATTTTTTTTCAGCGGTAATATTGCACGCAGATGATGTACTAGTATAAAGGCAACTTTTGGCACCTACCCGTTTTTGATTTAAAAAAATTAATTTTTTTCACTCCACCCTAGTGACAGTACGCATGCTATAAGGTTCAGAAGGCACCGGGCACCCGACCAGAGATTCGTTTGGCACAGAATGTGCCATCTGCTATGAAATAAAAGATTCTCCGGCGCGTGAGCAGCACGTCGGCCTGCAATGCGACGCCGTGGGCAGCGGGGACCCGTGTCGGATGATTGTTCCGAGAGACGGTTGTTTGGAACAGAATAAGTTCCCTGATATTGGAACTAAAAGATTTATCAGCGCAAGTTCAGCACACCTACTATACAGTGTCGTGGGCAATGGGGATCCGCTCCAGATGTTTCTTTGGAGCAGAATGCTTCTGGCGGTTGAGCAGTACGACTGCTATGCGTTGCCGTAGGCAGCGAGAACTGATGCAGGAGGATCGTTCGGAGGAAAGTTTGTTTGGAATAGAATGAGCCTCATCGCGATGGAAGGTGGATTTCTGGCACGTGCGCATAAGGTCTGCTGCACGATACCCAAGAGAACGAGGACTCGTACCAAATGTTCCTTTGGAACAGAATGCGTCTCCGATCATTGCAACAAAAAGACTTTACAGCGCGTGCGTAGCAAATCTGCTATGCGGTTCCAAATCCATTCCGAAGAGTCATTTGGAGAGAAGTTTATTTGGAACGCTGCCGAGGTCAGTGGAGTCCCGGACTCTAGGTTCATTTGAAAAGATTGTTCGGCCGTGCACAGCACACCCAGTAAACGGGTCCATAGGCTGCAGGGACACGAGATCAAAATTTGATCTATAAATGTTCGTTTGAAGCAATCTAACCATTACGTGCGGAGCACTGCTGTTATATGCTGACGTAGGCAGCGATGACACGAACCACGAGTTTGTTTGGAAGAACATTTTTTACAATTCCAGGCCTCGATTTAGTTAGAAGCACGCTAGTGAGCAAAGCCAGCCTGTGATGTTAATAATAATAAGAAAGTGAAAGCAGAGTACTAATTGTATAAAACAAGACGCTCGATTATATGCTGAACTTCTGAGGTTACAAAATACTCTAGCCATCTTAAAAGGTAATATTTTAGTTTTGAACAATTAAACATACATTTTAAAATTTGTTACCTATTCTGTTGATATTCATTTAATCGAGGTTTCTGCATAGTATAGGGTAATAATAAAGTGTCACCACCATGCCCTTGATATTAAGTGTAATTGTTGGTTAACTATATTCCCGGTAGCAGAAAGTTCCTGACGGGTGACGTGCGTCGCAGATTTTCTTTTCCCTTTTGCAGATTTTTTTTTCCAACTTTATATTATGCTTAGTTCTTTATTATTTATTACTAAAACTTAAGATTATTATTAATAAAAATGTGTAAAATGCTTAAAAACATTAAAAGTAAATGATTAATTAATTAAAGGTTCATTTGAAACATTTTACCTGCAGATTATTTTCAGTCCCTGAAAGATCTGTCGCAGACACTTGGAGAATTTTCTGTTATTGGGACTGTATTATAAAACTAGTTATATTTATTGATACAGATTTTTAATCTCATTAACACTATTCATTCTTTGTACACTAAATATGGGATTTTTTGGTTATGCATTTGTTCCGACGTTTATACCGTGACTTTGCAACCCAAAATTTCGACTCATTTCAGTTTTTATTCTATATATTTTGTTATAAATAACTAATACAATACAGATATAAACAAGTGTCTCTCCAAAATAAATTTTTGAAGTATAATGCGAATCATGGTTCTTTTTTCAAGTTTGGGCCGAAGGCAAAACTTTCTGAAATAGAAATTTTAAATCATTATCCTCCACAGAATGATGAGGATAGAAACAAAACTTAATGAAATGTCTATAATATTAAAAATATATGTACTCGTTTTTATAAGATACTTATTTTGACAGTTTGGAACATAATAATAACTAGGAAAATTAAGTTTTACATTTCTGGATTCACTGCTTTCCAACTTATCAGATTGCAAAATTCATAAAAATTCCATTTCTCTAAGGCTACAGTGAATACACAACTACTGTTAAAAATTACAGTAGATTCCGTCATGTCCACGGCCGCCTAAAATCTGTACATCACTGCAGAAGTAAACAGTGATACTTACAGTTAAGTAGTAGAAAAAAAATTTAAAATGGCAGCAATATCTGCGGCAATCACAGTTATTTGTGGTAATTTTTTTTTATATTAATGATGCATTTTTGGGTATTTCAGCCGGCTAATTTACGATTCTAATGTCAATTATTAGCGTACTTTTATAAGTTCAGTTTTACTAAATAATTGTAGAAAAATTTATTTCATCATTATTATGCATAATATTTAGGATAGAATAGTTAAATTATAAATTGATCTTTACTTTTAATATTTAAATTTAATATTTTACTTTATTTTAAGCATTCATTATAATTTCTAGCGTATTATTACATTCAAATCACTGTTTAAAAATATAAACAGAACAGTGACCAGAAATCTACACAACTTCTGGACTTAAGTTGTATAGAATTGACGAAATCTACAATATATATATATATATATATATTTATAAATAGACCTATGAAACTGTAATAATATACAAGGTGGCCATAATTAAACTGACAGAACTCAGAGTGTTCTGTAGCGCGATTTAATTGAGAGAATGACGCCAAATTTCGTAAGAAGGTTATACAAGACGGGGGACGAAGGATTCCGCAAAAAAAAAAAAATAGTTCCAAAAGTCTCAGCTAGGGGAATGTGTGGCGCTGTGTAACAGAAAAGAGAGTTTAAAAAAATGCAGAATCAATACTAAAATCGTTAAATGTGCTAAATGAAAGATAATTTTATTTCAGTATTGATTCTGCATTTTTTAAAACTCTCTTTTGTGCTACACAGCACCACATACCCCCTAGCGGTGCGTTTTGGAACGAATTATTTTTTTTCGCGGAATCCTTTGTTTCCCGTCTTATTTAATCTTCTCACAAAATCTCGCGTCATTCTCTCAATTAGATAGCGCTACACTCTGAGTACTGTCAGTTTGATTATGGCCACCTTATACATCAGTTCGATCATTTTTAAAAAACAGTTCATCCAAACAAGGCTTTCTGCTTGTGACATCGCGTAATTGTAATGTGCAGCATTAATAGAAACACGGTACTTATTCTGTTCAAAATCGACTCTTATTTTTTATTTTTCTAGGTTAAATATATCACATCTTCATGTTTCAATAATATTATAAGCATCATTGAACAACCTCAGTGATTCGTTTTTGAATTACATTAAGAAAGTCATTCTTGATTTCGTAAACAAATTATAGAATGAAAAATTATATTTGTATAACAGTACATATTTGTTGTTGTATTCCAAGGGTTCCGGTTTCGATTCCCAGTTTGGATATTTTTCACTCTGTTAGTTCTACGTTTAGTTAGCAATGTGATAAATCACGTATTAAATATTCAATAATTTCAAGTGTAATTTCACTGCTGTTAATTAAGTGAAAAATTAATTAAAATTATATATGTGCACACCGATGCTGGGTTTATTTGTGTCTCGTGTTTCGCCGCAGGATTGTGTGCTCATGAAGACTGTTCCATCTTGCGCTGCAGATGCAGCCTTACCAACATATATGAGTGAGAGATGCTAAGCTGGGTATTGTCCTCGTAGTTTAACCCATTCGGGACCATGGGTGCATATATGCACCCTCAAAATGTTCTTAAAACGCTCGAGTTTGATACCAGTAAAAAAGAAAAGTAAAATTGTGATTTTATTTAACTACGACATTTTCAGGATTTATAAAGTTAAGTCAAATAATTAACAAAAAGTGGTGCCAAACGAATAAAATTCATGTAAAAGATGCCAGTCCTGAACGGGTTACATGGTAGAGCACTTGGAGTGCTACTCCAAGAGTTCATGGTTCGATTCCCGGCTTGGACATTTTTCATTTTGTTGGTTCTACGCTTAGTTAGCAATGTGATAAATCACGTATTAAATAATTTCAAGCGTAATTTCACTGCTGTTAATTAATTGAAAAACATATTTATTCATTGAAACTTTTGTATTTTCACCACCCTAACAGTTGTTACTCATTCACTTTTATCTTACACAGTTAGAAATAGGGACATGCATGGAATATATTCAGTATTTTATAAAAAGAATCTTCATAAATTATTTTTAAACTTTATTTTGTTTTGATATAAATCGAAGAATGTAAGATTAAAAGTTTTAGGCATGTTACTTTTCATTTAAAATATCTAAAGATTATTTTTTCACACTTAAATTTGAAAACTGTTCTTATGTACCCTATTTTATATAATAGAACAAATGAAATTTCACAGAACGCTCCAAAATATTGTCTTTTATTAATCTGGAGATAAGTTCAGGGAAGATAGGTGACGGATTACCAAACAGTGTTGAATTCAGGGGGTGTCCCGGGGGGGGGGACATTCCCTCCGTCCCCACCGGAGGTTTTCAGATTTTGTGTTTTCAATGGTCAAAAAGTGCAATTTCCCCCTCGGATCTCTATAATTTCCCCCCCCCCCGGAGCCACAGAAATCCCTCCCGGAGAAAAGTGTCTGAATTCAACACTGTTACCAAACTTAACAAATGAAGGCTTTTCTTTTCTGTATGGATACTAAGAAGAATACACCTTTACGAAAAATTCTTTGTAAATTGAATAATCTCTTGTATCGCGGCTTTTTCTCTACTATGATGGATACAAAGTTTTTATACACATTAATCATGTGACATAATCCTTTATATGACATAGAACTCATGATTTATTTTCACGTGTAAGCATACTTTTTAACACATTAACCACTGCATGCATTACATACAATTCACACTGAAATGCTCACTGGACAAATTGAATCTTATTTGCTTCACGCACGGAAGTCTGTTTTCAAAATTTTTCATTCCGAAAATTTAAATTATTAAATAATATGAAATAAATGTTATTTTGAGCATTTTAATAAATAAAATTGTGGATTAAAATAAGTATTTTACATGGAAATCTTAATAATTATAACTTGAAAGGGACCAGATTTCTTTTAAAACTGCAGCAGTCAGCATTAAAATATCATCTTCCAACAATTGTTTAGAACATAATCAGGATATGAAAGGTTTTCCTTTTCAGTAGATGCAAAATATCTTTTTAAGAGTCTTTTTCAAACAATTTTCTGCAACGTACTTCACAAAGGATTGACTTTGCATTTGCTAGAGTATGTGCTATACATATATATATAGATTTAAGGCAGTTCTCAAATCCCCTACTCATCAGTGCTAAACTTTCTGACACAATTTTAAACATAAAGTCATAAAATTTGCAGGCTTGACTTTTAAAGCATTTTGGAAATGAAATGAGTCTTCCATTTTTTTCATAGACAAATTATTTGTCGAGTTATAAGCAATTCTGGTTACGTGAGGATCGGCTTTTTACAAATCTCGCGGTATTGAGCCCGGAAATTTGGCTCAACACGCCAATTTTGACAGTATTTTCTGAGGGATCGAAGAAGTTTCCCCAAAGACAGGAAAACATTTTTCAATCACATAGTTTTCACATAAAGATATCTGTGAATTTCATGCGTTTCCGAACCAAAATGTAGTTAAAAACGTGTCAGAAAATAGCCCCTTTAAATTTGAAAACAGCCTTAATATATCATTTTAAGAAAATCCTATAGATCCTTTATCCATTTTAGAAATCACAAACGTTTTATTAATTGTGTGAACAAGCAGATGTGCTTTTAGTAGGCAATTTTGTGAAAATTTATCAGAATGTAGATCACAAAGAAGAGATCTTTCAATTTGTATGGGTAAGATAATATTTCCTTAAAGTGCCGTTTGCAAAAAATTGTTTTAAACATATTTCACAAGCGGGTTGCTTTTAAGGGGTCAGGTACCTTTGAAGCTGAGAAAATGCATGCAAATGAGACACTGATATGGATTGCTATAACTCCGCATCTGATTAACTTTTGGACATGAAATTTTAAATACACATTAAAAGTGTCATAGGCTAATCGTTACTGTTCTGAAAAAAAGTCTAGATGCATGTAAAGTTTTTTTTAACTTCATTTGAAATTTAATGTTTTTTAATAAACGAATTGAACTTATATGTCTTGCGCGCATAATTTCTCATGAATGAATTGTCAGAGTGAGCCCCAAATTTTTTATTGAGTAGAGATATAATATGTGTTTAAAATGACCTACAGTGAAAAAAATATAATGATTAGTTTTTCAGAAAATAAATGTAAAATCAAAAATCTCAAATTTGTGAAATTATTTTTGTATAAAAATAGTCATAATTTCTAAATTTGTTATTTGATGAACATAATAGTATGTCATTTTATGCATCTATAAGATTGTTACTTTCCTTTAAAATTTCATTAAATTCTATTCAGCCATGTCTTAGAAATCATGCGCGCAGTGACCAAAATCAACGTTTTGAGAAAATTGACTTTAAAGATCCAATTACTCCTTGATAACCTAAAGAAAGCTCAAACTGTTTTCGTCATAACTTCCCTTCTAAAGCGAATTTTTGCATGGGGTTATTTTTTAAATGTTCCTTAAGAATAAAATTTTAATATAAGCTATTAAGTAAAAAAAATATTTTTGGACACTTTCAAAGGTACCTGACCCCTTAAGGATATGCAGGGATTTTTCAGATGACTACTTTCTGGAAAATCCTAGGATTATATTTCACAAAGATGAGTTTTTTCTTTTATGTGGAAAAGAAAATGTCCTATTAGATTACACCTCACTGAAAATCCTTTTATACATATTTCACAAAAAAAAGGTTTTCTTTTCTATGGATACGCTAGTATACTTTTAAATGACCACTTAGTGAAAATTCTTTGGAACATACTTCTTAAACAAAAGGCTTTTCCTTTGTATGGGTACGCAAGTGTTTTTTTTTTCAGATGACCACTTTGTGAAAATCGCTTGGAACATATTTTACAAACGAAAGGGTTTTCTCTTTGTTTGTCAACGCAAGTGATTTTTCAGATCCTCAAGAGGTGAAAATTCTTTGAAACACACTTAGCAAATATAAGATATTTTACTTGTATGGGAGCGCAAATGTTCTTTCAGATTACCGCTTCGTGAAAATCGTTTGGAACACATTTCACAAACAAATGGTTTTTCCTTTGTATGGGCGCGCAAATGTACTTTTAGATTACTACTATGTGAGAATCCTTTGGAACATATTTCACAGACAAAAGGTTTTTCATTTGTATGGGTGCGTAAGTGTACTTTCAGATTACCACTTTCTGAAAATCTTTTGGAACATATTTCACAAGCAAAAAGTTTTTCATTTGTATGGATGCGCAAGTGTTCCTTAAGATGGCTACTTTTAGAAAATCCTTTGGAACATATTTCACAAACAAAAGGTTTTTTCATTGTATGGGAGTGTAAGTGTTCTTTTAGACTATCCCTCCGTGAAAAGGGTGTGAAACATATTTCACAGACAAAAGGTTTTTCCTTTGTATGGGTGCGCATGTGTCTTTTCAGATGACCACTTTGGGAAAAGTCTTTGAAACATATTTCACAAGCAAAAGTTTTTTCCTTTGTATGGATATGCTTCAGAGTATCACTTTCTGAAAATGTTTTGGAACACATTTCACAAATGAAAGATTTTTTATTTGTGTGGATGAACAAGTGTACTTTAAGATTACCACTTTCTGCAGGTCCTTTGGAACATACTTCACAAGCAAAAGGTTTTATCTTCGTATGAGTGTACAAGTGTCTTTTTAGATTAACATCGTGTGAAAATCTTTTGGAGCATATTTCACAAACAAAAGGTTTCTCTGCTGCTTGAGAGTGACTCTGAAGAGCTGACATTTCATTTTGGGGGGTGGGGGGATATTTATTTTCGTAAACCATCGACAATAAAATACTTGCATAAAAAATACTTGGTTGAAATTCTTTAAGAAATTGCTTTAAGACTTTAAAAACAAGTATGTCAGTGTTCCACCTTTAAATCTAAAATGTTGAAAAAAAAATCAATGATATAATTTTTATCTGCAGATATATGTATGTATTATAAATTTTGGATGAATTCAATAATTTAAACAGCAACTAAATGAAAATAAGAAATATTTGTAAAAAATAATACTTTACGTATTAACATTTAATAACATACATGCTTTTTAGTGGGAAAAGAATATCGGCAGCGTCTTCTGTGAGTCAATACATTTCTAAATCATAAATATCAACTTAGGTTATATTCTCGATTAATGTACGTTTAAATAGTGGTATAAAATTTATAAACATACTAGCTGATCTGATCGGCGCGACGTTGCCCAGGTCCATGTTAATATTCTTAAATGAACCTTAAATTTGCGTGATTTTAAAATTGTAACTCGATTTTGTCTAAAATACGTACCCGTTTACTGTGTGAAAATGGTGGAGAAGCTGCTAATTTTTAAGATTTGTTATGTAAATTTTTTGCATAATTTTTGGAAAACTGTATGGGGTAATAAGGAGTAAATTAAAACTTTAAAAAGCACGCTACTGATGAAAAAATGAGTTACTAGAGGGGAGTTGGTACTTAGTAATGTACAGTCCAAAAGTTTTAAAACAATATATCATATGAAAAAATCTATTTCCGCGTCTTCACGGGGGGGAATGCCACCTATTAGTCTGGGGTCAAAAATAGAACCCAACAATCAAAGTGCCACGAAGAGTTTCACTTTCAGTCAAGCTTTCAAATGAGGTCGAATCTCGCTGTAGCTAAATTAGGAGCTGAGCTAGAAAATAGTCCCCCCAGGGGGGCAATTTGGATGAGGGGAGGAAGAAATGTTCCTAATGCAAAACAATGGTCAGAGGACTTTCCGACGACATATCGCATGAGTGTTTCTGAAAAAGTTTGAAATTTTGCCCCACGTAGGGCACTCTCGCGCTCCTGGAATTTACCCACCCCTTTTTGGGTTTTTTATTTTATAAATAATATTTATCGGAGGTCTCCATCAGAAAACAACATATAAAGGATACTTATTTAAAAAACGCTACAGTTTTAAGAAAAATTATCGCCCCTTCCGAAATTTCACTCTCGGGCTCTTTGAATTTACCCACCCCACTCTTTATAATTATTTTATATTATAAATAATATTTATCGGAGGTCTCCATCAGTAAATAACATTTAAAGGATACTTATTGTAGTAAGCGCTACAGTTTTAAGAAGAAGAATCGCTCCCTCCCTTTCCCGAAATTTAACTCTCTGACCTTCTTTAAAATTTTAAAGTGTTATCAAATACCTCGAATGTTGAAATCGAACCCAGATCCTTGTCCAATGCTCTACCGTTTAAGCTAACTGGGCCAACAACTGGTGAGAATATTTCGCTCAGATAACCATATTGGTAATAACATCTGGTCTGTCATGTAGACAGCTCAACAGAATAAACCGCAGATAAAGGAGCTTCATATAAACGATGGGTACGTAGATGAACTATTATTTTAACACAATCAAACTGATTGGTAAAGTTATCATACGAATTGAATATATCCAACTGAGCGAAAAAATGCCCAGGCCGGGAATCTAACCCAGATCCTTGGCTTACAAGGCCAATGCTCTACCATTTAAGCTAACTGGACCGACGACCGGTGAGCATATTTCGCTCAGATAACCTTAATGATAATAACATCTAGTCTGTCATTCAATTCGTATGATAACTTTACCAATCAGTTTGATTGTGTTAAAATAATAGTTTATCTACGTACCGATCGTTTATATGGAGCTCCTTTACCACCGGTTTATTCTGTTCACTGTCTACATGACAGACCATATGTTATTATCAATAAGATTATCTGAGCGAAATATGCTCACCGGTCGTCGGCCCAGTTAGCTTAAACGGTAGAGCATTGGCCTTGTAAGCCAAGGATCTGGGTTCGATTCATAGGCACTTTTTCGCTCAGTTGGAAATATTCAATTTGTATGATAACTTTACCAATCAGTTTGATTGTGTTAAAATAATAGTTTACACTTTTTCAATATCGGGGTCTCTACAGTGGACAATTACAGAGTGAACAGTACATGAGGCAGATGTTTAATGGTATCCCTGAGATTCATGATGTATTGTAAATGAATAATTCTCACGGAAGTCTAATGAAACAATCGCAAGACCTGTTGGAGATCTTTCTTTGAGGCTGTTAAAACAGGAGGATTGAGACTTTGCAATGTACGAGTGCGGAACTAATTTTTCTAATTGTCTACCTTTACATGTTTACTTATAAGTTAATTTTTGTAGTTGGATTTAATGATTGTAATTATATTTATTGTTATGTATGTTAATTTCCATATTTACGTCAATCTTCACGAATGACTTTGATTGGCTGCTGGCTGGTAGAAAAACCTTTAAATAGTGATGTTCTCTGACAGTTTCAGTTGAGAGTTCAGTAAAATTGCAGAGTATTTTGAGATGCTGTGAAACTGTTTCTGAGCAAATCTTTTATTATTGGAGATACAACTAACTGTTCCGGTTGTTATAATCGATTCTTATAGTTTTGTGTCAAATTTCAGAGCATTCTGTTACTGCTTTCTGTTAAATTGTAAGAAATGTTTTTAATTTGTGAGAATTAGTTTCAGGAAAAAATTTAGTATGTATAAAGTTTTAAAGCATTGTTTTTACGACTCAAGTTTCGCTACTTGCCTGTTCTAGTACACACTAAAATTATTCTGGAAGTACAGTTTTATTATTTATTCTACTAAATTCAGCAACAGACCAGCTGATGCCACAAAATTAAGGAATAAAATCATTAAAATATGCATATGGCAAAAATTTCGCATGAATTGATATATATGTGGTTGGAATAATCCTAAATTAGTGGTAACCACTGTCCTCAGTTCAACTAAATAAAAAAGTGGCTATAAGAATTATCTTCCCCTTTTTCTGTCTGAAAATTTCTCCAAAAAGAAGTTCATATGCTCTAAAACATATGATTTATATTTTCGCGTCATACAATTTTTCGGAAAGTTTGCAATCAATCCATCCTCCATTTTATACAATCCTAAGGCCAGTGAACTATGGCCTATATTCAACTATAACTTTCATATTACTTGATAGGAGAGAGCAAAAGTGTTTAGCTGGGTAAACATATAGTAAAATGGCCTCCAATGAAAACCTATAATAAAACTTTTGGTAAGTTATCAATTTGAGATATACTATCTTGTTGTACAAATTGATATTTTTATGTGTGTTTAGGAAGAGTAATTGAATGTGACTTTGACATATAAAGTAAAATATTGCATTAGGAAATATTAACTTATTTCTTATCGTATAAAATATTTATGTTAAAGATGTAAAGTGAGTGGTATCAGTTTGCTAAGGTTTTGTAGAGTATAATATGTATTGTTTTATAGTAGTATATAACTGTTTTCAAAATTTTCAATTAATTCCATGTATATACAAAATTGATAAACAATAATAATTTATTTTTTATTTGATTTATCTGTGATACAAGCACTGAAAATATATAGGGGGAGTGGCTAATCATCGGACATGGTACACCGCGGGACAGCCATTTTTTTTGCCCTAGATTTTAAATTAACTCTTAGTTCTTGCAGATACCGATAAATGTAAGCACGATCTAACTTTCAGACATGTTTTGATTCCATTGATGAAGCAGGAAAGAACTTATTAAGATTTTAATTTTGCAAACATGTCTAGTCACTTCCATGTAAAAGTTTGATAAGTTGTAAAGTGGAATTTGATTGAAAATATTTTTAAATAAAAGGTAATGTAATGAAATTTAAAGCTTTCTCTATAAAACTCATGCATAGTAATAATTCTAGTGCTCAGACTAACAGCATGACCTTCTAAAATTTCATAGTGGGTTTATGGTACACCTTGATACAGGTAGAAGTAGGGCACCTTAGGACACAAGATTCGCCTAACTAACTTTTATTCAAAATATTTTAACAAAAAGATATTGTGTTTAAAACATTTTTTATTTAATCTACAGAACATGTATTTATTAATAGTTATTATTTCTTCTTTTAGGAACTCATTAAGCTTAAAAATGGCAAGGATTTTAAATTTATAATATAAAAGAAATGTAGCAATTCATGCTGATACTATTCAGAAAGCTGCTGCAAAATTTTATCAGGTGAAATGTCTTTTAGGAAAGTTGCTGCAGTCTACAATGTAAGTAAGACCACTCTGAATCGTCATGTTAGTACTTTAAAAAAAAATGAGCAGCCAAATTTTAACTTCAAGTGTATATCAAAGATACAGAGTCAAAATATATTCACCGATGATGAGGAAGGAAATTTGGTACATTTTACAAGCTTCGAAATATCACCATGGACTAACAATTAATGATGTGCATAACTTTGCTTATGGGTCATTCTCAGATAAAGGGAAATTTTACCTTTGAAAAAAAAAATTTTTTTGTTTTTAATCCTCTATTTTTTTGTACTAATGGAATGTTTGCATGTCTCACATTATGAGAAAAATATCAGCAGAAATCGTTGGCCTTATTTATGGCCTTAATAAATTAATTTGTTTTCTATTGTGGCATGGTAATGACAGTTGTGAACATGGTAATGACAAGTAAGAACATGGTAATGACAATGAGAACAATGGTAATGACATGTAAAATGATCATACACATTAAATTTCATTTTAAGTAATTTATTAAATTATATGATACATTAGGAAAATCTACAATGTTTTAAAATTTCATATTTTTGTATTATTCATTTTGTAACATATTATCAATTTCAACACTTTCAGCAAAAGCAAAATGGCGGGATGATATTGGATATGGTGGTGAAAGTTTTGAAACAATATTAGTTACAGGTATCTTCAAGCAATCTTTCTAAGCGCAAACTGAAGAGAAATTTATTTAAATCAAAGTTTCATATTATGTAACCTTTGCCTACAATAAAATTAGGATCAAGTGGTTACGTTTAAAACAGTTATTTCCATGTTTAATTTCTTGCCATTGAATTAAGAACTTGTGCTGCAATAGATATTGGATAATGATTTCACATTAAGTGTCAATCGCGTAGGCCCTTAATTCCCCATGGATGTTTTTGAGATAAGGTTATAATCTTTAAGAAAAAGATCTTGCAATTCCAGCCACAGAAACTAGTAATGTAAGAAGCATACACATCATATATAGTTCATTATGATGGAAAAAATAGTAATGTTACAACTGCTTAAAACAGCCATAATTCTTTTGGGTTTCTATATTCCATGTCTCACCGTTTTTGGTATCACATTCTAACCATATCTAATAGTTGCTTCTGACATCTGGTCGTCTTTAAGGATGTTAAATTTTTGTAACAAATTTATTTGTGATGGATTAGCCCTTTTTTGGAAGTAGTATTAGGATGTGTAAAAAATAACTATGGTTTCTGTTATTGTACTTCCCAACCAATTTATTTTAGATAGTTCGAAACCATTTTAGAGCATTCTCAAAGTTCAGCAGTTAACTCTGGACTTTAATACACAGATTAGCTTCAATTTATGCTTTCGATTTCTCATTGTTAAAGACAAAATGTCACACAAGACCTTCTCCATACACAAAACTCTTATTGCCACCATGAAATTTCTTTAAGCAATGTTAAACTGGGTGTTCATAAGTAGTAATTGGGGTCAAAGGAAATGTTGAATCCAAACATTTTTTTTTCGGGTGGGTTTCCTGCAGCTCTGGAAGGGACACTTTGGAGTTCCGTGGAGGAGGGTAGCACTTCTAGACCATTAATAAACATAAAATAACCATAAATTCCCAAATTGTCCGATTGCACCCTTAAACAACTTGCATGAGGAACAAAAATCTCATCTCTGTATATTTCAGCTAGCATTTACAGTTGTACTGGTAAAAATGTGTAGGTCAGTGCGGCTATTTAAAATGATGCCCGCCCATATCATGATTCTATGACCTTTGTATCGATACCTTTCACGGATGTTTGCAGCCTTATTGCGTGTGTTTTCCCCTCCATATGGTAACATGTCTGTAATAACTCTCCAAACAAAATCAGGATTCATCGGCAAAGAGAACTCTATTGCAGTCCGTGGTACTCCAATGACGATAATCTCTGCACCACTTTAACCGGGTGCATGTCGCTGCCAGAGTTAGTGAAATACAAATCATGGGTTTTCTTGCGTGCAGCCCTTTTTTATGTAGCCTGTCACTCACAGTAAATATGGATAGTCGATTTCCTGTTGCTACAATGAACTCCCTTGGTATCTGAACTGTTGTCAGTTGCCTGTTTCTTTTAGCAATAGTTGCCAAATAACGGTCCTGATAGTCTATTGTGGAACTTTTTTACCTGGACCTAGTTGTCGGTGCACATTACCAGTGTCTTTAAACCGTTTTCAGTTTCTTGACATGATGCTTTTGGCTATTTTTAAGTCTTTGCAGATCCCTGAGAGTGTCTGTCTTGCTTCCATTCTCCCTACTGCACGCCATTTCTCACAATCAGTCAAATGTCTTCTTAAAGACATATTCCACCTACTACAAGTGAAAATTTTACCCAACTACTCGTACAATTTTTGAAATTAGACTTCAAATCATCCATGTACATTTCCTTTTCACACGTGAACCAGAAGAACGGGATAAAAAATTTGCATATTTTTCTGTAGCGAAGATTAATTCCACAGGACTACGTGATAATGTTTACATTAAGTTGTCAACCGATCCCCTTCCATTGAAGCTTCCTTAATAGAATTAACATAAAGCACCTTTTTATGGTTGTTCCTTTAATTTTTCTCATCAGTGTATTTCGAAAGTGGTAAGAAATAACCAGTCCAAAAGTAAAGTTACTTTTATTAATTGCAGGCAGCAGATTTAAAGTAACTGATAATGTTGTCCGTTAAGGGTCACAAAACTCAACCAATGTGCCGTTATTACGTCATGTAAAGTCGTCTTTTCTCATAAGTGTGGGCAACAGTTGGTCCCATCAAAGTCCAAGATAAAGAAGTTTTGTGTTTAATCTAAATACAGTAAATTTGTGTAAACGGAATAGCAGGTATACTTTTATAGTTATCCTTCTGACTTGAGACATTAAAATGTTTCCGTTTACGAGAGGATTCCTTGTTCACAGAAAAACTGCCAAGAAGGAATCCCAAATGGGACGAGGTCTATTTCAGATAGGTTTCAAACGCGAGCAAGCATAAATATATAGTGTTGTTTTCGTTGAATGTTGATTTTTTTTCTAAGATAGATCATCTTCAAAGATTTTACTGTGATACATTTACGCATACATCTATACATTTATGTGTACGTTTTAGCAGTTTTAATGGATACTCTGAAAATAGAAAGTGTATATAATAAAAACCTGTCTAAAACGCAAAAGTTCATAGCCCCGGCGAAAGACATGCCTTTGAATTATACCTTCTAAGATGAACACCTGTCTAAAGTGGAATATATTTCATAGGTTCTTTGTGATTTTGTCTTCACCGTTACTATTGTTGTATCCATGATTCAGTAAATCAGTTTTTCGTTCGAGGGGGGGGGGGGGGCGGCGGACTCCCCCTTGGCTATGCCACTGATCATTAACCCACTTGTTATTATCATTCATGAAATAAATATAAACATAAATAATGTAAAAGGAAAATCATTTTTGTTCTCAAAAATAAATAAATGATTTTTTTGTAAAATCAGATTTCATTATTTTTTAAATAAGTCAGTAAGTGAAAATCTTTATATTAACTTAAATTTAAGTTACTGATAATAATTTTTGTGAAATATTAGAAAAAAAAAACTTGAAATTTGTCATTTCCATATCTTGCTGGTCATTACCATGTTTGCAAAAAGACATGGTAATGACATTTTTAATGTTTAACCTCATTTTAGGCTAAGTTATAGCAATTAAAGCCTTACAGTATATTTACTTTCAAAATAGTCCTAGAGTACTTTATAATTCAATTAATACAGTTAGTAATTGTTATTATATATTTTAGTAAAATGAAACATGGTAATGACACATAAAAAACACATTGTTCTCAGTTTTTGAATAAAAGTATCAAAATGAAACAGTACATACCTATTTCAAAAAAGTTAGACACCACTACTTGTAAGAACATGTACTACCCTACAATACAGCAGGGGTGCAGAATATGTCCGATCCAGCGATCTAGGATCGGGGGAAATTTTGCAGAATTTCATAATTCCCCGAGATAGAAAAAAATTCACTACAAATAAAAAGATCCGTATGGCGACCTTCACAAAATCGATCTCATCATAATATGTACCGTATATCAGGGGTGATTCTGTTCCGAATTCTAACGAAAATTTAAGGCATTTGGTTCCAAAAATTTAAAAACAAATCGGCCATTAATCTGAAAATTCGGACCAAAATGCCGCAAATTTTGTCCAAGAATTACGGAAAAAACGCGAATTTCGTTACAAGATCGCAAAATCACCGCAAATTTTGTCAACAGATCGCGAAAAAACCGCAAGTTTTGTCAAAAGATCGCGAAATGAACGCAAATTCTGTCTCAAAAGATCGTGAAAAAAACCCGCAACTTTCGTCAAAAGATCATGAAAGAACCGCAAATTTCGTCAAACGATCGCAAAACAACCACAAATTTCATCAAAAGGTGGTAAAACAACCGTGAACTTCGTCAAAAGAGGGCGAAATAGTCGTGAATTTCGTCAAAAGGAAGGTCAAATAACTGCAAAACTCGTCAAACGATCATGAAATAACCGCAAATTTCGTCAAAAGATCGCGAAAAATACGAATTTTGTCAAAGGGCCGCGAAAAAAACATAGTTAATGCTTGGAATGCCCCCCCCCCCCCCTTCTTCCCCAACTCTGCTGTAACCTTTCAGAAAATTTGTTATGAATTTCAGAATTTTTTTTTTCACTCAGAATCACCCCTGCCATATATACTCGCGCATAAGTTGTGAAATATCAGAAAAATGAATTTTCTATGGTGATACAACATTTATCTATAACATACTGTAAAATTTTGGGGAAATTTGCATGTGGATTGGGGGAAATGTTGGGAGTAGAAACATTTTCTGCACCCCTGCAATACAGCACCTAAAATAATATTTTGGCGCCTTCTAGTGATGAGTTATGAAAGAAAACACTATGCACCATGGTAATGACCATTAACTCCAGGGACAAAGTTTAATTAAATAAAATTAAATGAAAAAAATGTTTTGAAGCTAAAATACTGATTACATTATAAGTACAGAGATAAAATTTTATTATACTGTTGTTGTTTTTGCTCAAAAGCTTTCCAACACTTCAAAATATAATTTTGAATTATTAAATTTGAAGTTAGGAACATGCCATGGAAATGACCTTTGTAACTTTTTATTTTTTTTAAATATTCAAATTATTATTTTTTCCATGTTTAAACTGTTGCACAATGTAGTTCTTTATCTATTTTTTAAAATAAAATTAAAGCATTCATATTAGACTCATTAGATTTTTTTCTTTTGATCAAGGACATAAAATTTCCCTTTATCTGAGAATGACCCTTATACGTTTAATGATTGTCATTAAGATTTTTAATAACACCCAATCCCTGTGGGTCAAACCTCCCTCAAGTAGGGAGGTTTGACTCGGTTTCTAGACTCTTGAAAAATCATTACTCAAAAAGATAGTTTATAATTTACATAGAAAAAAATTGTGTAAAATGATACCAAACATTATAAGCTATCAAATAATGTCAATATGGAAATTTTATTATGTTTAAAAAAAAATAGAAAAATATTTTTGTAAAAAGCAGGTCAAACCTCCCATGTTTCCCCTAATATTAATTCTATGGGGACATTATTTTAAAAATTCTTGATTGAATTTTAATATTTTTGAATGATTATTCTGCATAGGATAGCCGAGGACAATCTAGAACCCGGCTAGTCTTTACTTTTTCAATTTTGTTTTCAGATCGGATTTTCCTAAAAAAAATACTTTCACTTTTTGGAACCAATTCTGAAATTGAAACTACATAAATATAAAAAAAACTATAACCAAAATTGAAAAAGTAAAAACTAGCCCAGTTGGAGATAGACCTCAGCTATGTTATGCACAAAAAGAAAAAAAAAAAATATTTAAAAATATTAAAATGCAAGCGAGATATTTGAATATAATGTTCCCATAGACTTAATATTAGCATTTTTGTTCCTTCCTGTCACTATTCTAAATTATATTAAAACAACTCTAAATGCAAACAATAGATAAATCTGTAAATAAAGCAATTCCAGGCAATAAGAAACCTGACATTAAATCATGAAGACATAATATAACGAAATAATATACAATTGCTGTCAGTAAAAAAATTAATTTGGAACAAACGTGGGTACTTACATATTATCTAGACCAGGCCGCTGACTGCACCAACAATGGTGATAAAAAAATTAATTACAGTAACTCGTAACTATTATTATTATTATTATTTTTTTACTTTCTTCACTTTAAGTGCATTTTTAGTGTCATACAGTTGCTATATTAAAGGGAATGGCAGAAGTATTTATATATGTATAGGGGAGAACAGGGAGGGATGGGACAATTTTTACGAAAATATTTTTTACTAATTAATGTTTTGCTAGTACAAAATCGAAATTTTCAGAATAACATCTTTAAACATTTTAACATATTTAAAAATTATAAATTTGATGATAATAATTTAAATTTTAGCTTAATAAACCATTTAACAAGAAAAATGTCAGGGATGGGATGTTTTTAAAATGAAAATTCACATTTAATTTTCTAAAATGTGGTGAAAAAATGGCAAAGTCGGTGTAACATTTACATCCCTATGGTATATTGTAAATAACAACATTTATTTTATGTTATATTATACTTAGTGAAATCCAAATCAAATGAAAAATATTATTGTGCCTGACTAGTGCCGCCAATTAATTTTGGTGGTTGTAGCTTTGCGTTTATATCTTGTTCATCAATGATGGAACTGTCAGTTTCTTGCGGGACGATGAAATTTCATTTTTCATTCCTCCTTAAAAATAGTGTATTGCCAAGTAAAAAATAAAAGTTTTCAGTTTAGAGTTTAATAACTATTTCAAAACAGCAATATTTTATTAAAAAAAAAATTTAAGAAAATTGATATTATAGAAATAAATATAAATATTTAATACTAATGGTTGACATTGATAAATAATGCATGAGAAAGAAAAGAAAAATCTGTAGTGCTTTTATTTTTTAACTTGCAAAATAATAAGTTTTATTTGTTACACTATCCAATTACAAAACAAGATAGTCTTATAAATATAAAATACCAAAATTTGTATGTAATTAAATATAATTATTTGGATAGAGACATCATTTGGGAACGATGGGACATGTCCCCTCCCTCCCTTAGAGCAACATAAAAAAAAATAAGTTTTACAAGTTGCAGCTTTTAGATTTAACTTAACTGTTCATTTATAAAAGGCATATTGCTGAGTTTACAAAATATTAAAAGCAATTAAGTTAGCAAGAAAGAATGAGATTGAAAATTTACATTAGAAATCTATGTACAATAGGCTGCCTCAAATCTGCAAAACTAGGGACCAGGGGTTGTGCGGATTTTAGAATTTTGTGAATTTCTGGTCATTCCTTTGTTTACATTTTTTAAACAATAATTAGAATGTAGTAATGCAATCAAAATTATAATGAATGCTTGCAATATAGTTAAATATTACTAAATAGTAATAATAAAGTAAAGTAAACAACTAAAAGGATAAAAAGATAATTTTAAAAATGATTAAATTATTAAAAGTAAAGGTCAAATAAATTATTTAAAATGTATAATTAAATATGCATAATGAAGATGAGATACATGTATCTTTAATTATTCACTGAAATTTTCCTTAGATAGATACCCTATTAATTCATATAAAAATCGAAAAGTAAGGAATTTTTATTTCAGTTTTACCCAGACCTAATAACGAAAATAACATGATTAATATATAAATATATTTGGTAAAAAGACTGTGACTACCTGTGATATCAGCAATATCTTGATTTTTTTCAGAAATAAACTTATACTTCCTTCATGAAAAACTATGAGTTCAGTTATATTATCGAGAATTACATATTAAAATACGTATGGAAGGACAGATAACGGAAAAATTCTGTAATTTTGCCCCTGCATCTGAACTGAATGTTTCATTGTTTACATTTGTGATGATGTGTGGATTTAAAGGAGTCTACTGTATTTACTTTTTTTGATATTTGAAAATACCCCTTTTAATTCACAAACTCAGAGTTGCTTGCAACTAAAAAGATTTATAGCAACAAGTATAATTCAGTGATCTATTCCGTCTGGTGGAAGAGTCATAGATTAAAAATAAAGCTTATTTTATGCATTATTGCAGATGTCCCATCCCTCTCTAATCTACCCTCCCCCCACACACACACATAACTATCAGCATATGCCCTCTCACAATTCCCTGGCACCGTAATTTCCGGCCTATAATCCGCGGCGGCGTATAATCCGCATCCTCAATTTTTAGCCCTTATAAAAAAAAATCAGCAGATAATCCGCATTGGCGTGTAATCCGCGGATTATATGCTGGACTATACGAGAATTACTCATTGTTTTCAGTATTCCAAAGTACTACTAATAAACCACCTCTCTATTTATTTAGTTGCTCTATTTAAATGATAACTGTAATAAAATAATTGAAAAAAAAATAATTACAAGTTAAAAAATACATTTTTTTTTTATTGAACCTTATATCTAAAACGTTGAATGTCTTGTGAATACAGATAATTCTGTAATAATTCTTTTAAATCATCTTCCGTTTTTTAAATAACGTTCTGTTTAAATTCTGCAGTGTTAAATAGCAGGTTTTCTCTTAGACGTTATTATAACTTTCAACGTGATATACCATCAAATACATTTTGTTTTTAATATAAATTACAAGGGCATAATTGTATTTTATTATCCTTTCCATAGAGGGCAGCAGTAAAAGCATGAAAATACGATACGATAATGATTCATTCGATTAATGTGTGATGGATTCCAATTGGTCGCATCGTAATATCAATCATCGTAATCAGTAAAACTGCTGGAATTTTGGGAGGAGCTATTTCATAAATGACTGAGATTGCAACTTTTGAAAGGGATGATTTGAGAAACGCTTTGTTCTTCATACAAACATGTTGCCAAAAGGCTAAAAAAATCATAATCAGAAGGCACTCCCACTAGCACGTACACGTCACATGTGAACCAATCACAAGCAACTCCACGAACGGTCGATAGCAGACAATCGTTTAATAACTGTTTACATTTTTATTTTATGACTGCTGGTAGAAACTGGATCTCTGCCCTGAATGTCTGCTTAAAAGAAAATTTTAGCAGTAATCCGCACTTAAAAATTTTGAGTTTTTTTAACAGATAATCCGTGGATTATAGGCCGGAAATTACGGTATTTTTACAATTGCAGCATTGATTTGCAATGATTTTGTTGATGTAAAATTCTCAGATGTGTTTGAATTTACAAGTGATGAAGAATATACAGATTTTTCAGATGAATAACTTTCACAATACAGATAGAATTAAATCTTTTGTCGTAAATTTTTGCTGAAAATATTTGAAAATGCACAAATTTATATTTTACGATTCTTTTTCTGTAACTAGAATGGCACTTTTGGGACAGATGTCATAAATTCCCGGGGCTGCCATATTGGAATTTTTCTTGGCATGAAAACCCCTTTTCTGCCAAGTAGTAAATGTCGCCAAGTACCGGTTTATACTCATGTTAGGCTCAACAAAAATAAAATGTAAATAATAAACAAAACTCGTTAAAGTGGCAATCACTAAACGTCTTATGAGCGCTACGCGCTCATTAACCGAATAAAAAAATCACTGGATTCAGCAGTTCTTGCGGTGTAGCAATCTCAAAATTCAGCAGTTCTCGCTGTGTAGCAATCTCAAAATTCAGCAGTTTTTGTTGTGTAGCAAGCATAAAATGTACAAAACTCGTAAGGCAACAAAATATACCTAAAATTATCAACATACCTTAACAGACATCTACTTTCTTGAAAGCTCAGGCGCAAAATACCTCTTAGTATCGCCATCATTTTCCAAAATAGGCTTATGAATACGCATTCTAAACAAACCTCCTTTATTCGTCAAAATTTCCTGATATTTCTTATTTACTTCAGCAAGAGCATTTTAACGGACTACAAAACCCATATTCAGTCAAATACATCCAATAAATTTAACATAAAAATAATTGACAGAAACATACAACATGATATCACAAGCAGAAACAGAATTTGCGCGTACTTGCAGCACAATCTCGAATGAAAACGGGGTTGCCAGAACATGTCATGCCCGAACACACACGTCACGCAGGGTTTCACATATCGATAAAGATCGCCAACATAAAATCACCAAGAAATCTGAAAACATCCAAGATGGCAGCCATCTGGGAATATACCACATCTAAGCTGCACTTTTTACTACAACTTATTTTCTTGTACAATCTTTTGAAAAAGCACCAAAGTAAGCAGTATCCATATAACATCTTATTATATGAATGCAATGTTATTTAAGACTTGTGTCAGTTCAACTACGAATTTTTCATAGAAAATACATACTCTACTTTATTTCATAATTATAAATATCCTTTAAGTGAGCTATATTTTATTAAAAAGAAATTAATGTATTTAAAATAATCGTTTTTTTTAAAAAATTATTATACAAATATGTAAAAGATAACTTTTTTGGAACCAACACAGTAAGGGAAAAATCGTTGTTTTTCACGAAACTAGGGCTACAGCAATAAATTTAAATCATCGGCCATGTATGATTGTATAAGTCGACGCCTAAATTTTCTTTGTGTTTTGGCAGTTTAAAAAATTGAGTTATACACTGAAAAATACGAAAAATGTACATTTTAGAAATCTTTTCTATCAAATATACAATTATGAATGTCAGTCTCTATATTATACTACATCTAAAAACAAAAGTTATTATTTAGGGGAAAAATACGATAAAGTTACTTACATCTCCATGAGATAATATCAAACACAGGAATTTTATTACCTTAATTTTTCAGAGAAATCTTTTTTTTAAAAGCTATGCCAAGATCTACTCTATATGATTTCTGAAAAATGTTTTCATTAACCCTAAATCCGTTGTATCTAGGATTTAAAAAAAAAAAAAAAAAAAAAAAAAAAAAAAATCTAAAAAAGTTGCAGGATTCTGCACATTTACTTGTATGCACAACAAGAATCTTTTATAAAAGATTTTAATGCAAGGTATATGATTTAAAATTGTGTAAGTTCTGCTCCAAATTCTTCAAAAAATTCAGAATTTAGGGTTTATCTGTCAAAAAATAGTTCATGATTGAGAGTCATTCAAATTGAATCGTTCGTTGAACAAATCGCGCTTGCCAGGAATATCCATAGTTATTTCCTATGCAGTGATCCCATGATTAAATAGATCGTTTGAATAATTTAACGAAATTCTTACATTTGATAAATCATTACAAAAATTGAGGTATATGATAAGAAAAAAATTACCTTTGTTAGGAATATCAAGTTACGATTAACGAACGATTCAATTTGAATGGATCGTAAGTTGTACTTAATGCAATGATTCAATCGATTTGCAGATACATTCAGTTAACTCGTAGATTAAGAAATTTCTGAAGAATTTATCGCAGAACTTAAATAATTTTATGTAATTAATTGTGTGTTAAAATATTTTTTTGAAGATTCTTGTTGTGTGTACGAGAAAATCTGGTCCTTATTAGAATCTTGCAACAGTTTTAGATAGAAAAGTATTAGCTTCCTGAATCAAACAAAATTTAGGGTTAATAAAATCGTTTTTTAGAAAGTACTACGATATAAGAGAGAGCTTAGCAGGGCTTTTTGAAAAGATTTCACAGAAAAATAAAGGTAAGTATGTTGTTGTGTTTGATATTTTCTCATGCAGATGTAAGTAAGTTTATAATATTCTTTTTCTAAATTATATTTAGAATCCTAATCTCTGACCTTAGACTTATAAAATCTTCCTTTTTCATATTTATTTACCGTATTTTCATGTATATAAGTTTTCTTTTTAAACCACCAAAACTCGTACAAAATTTAAATGTCGACTTATTACGACCATTACATTCTTGATATGGCCGATCAGCGTTCGAAATCCTTGGTGGTCCGCTGGTCCGAGACCACCAAAAATTCAATCAGACCACAAATTTGAAAAATTTATTGATCCGCAGTACCAGTAACTTTCTTTCCTCCTCTGACAGGTAAATGTAAATTTTCCTATCCCTGAGAAAACTGCAACCAAATACAAACCTCACAATTTTATTACATTTAAAAATAAGTAAAAAAATTGCATTAAACCTTACAGTCAGTTGGAATAAATAATCGGAAATAAAATATCTAATTAATAATTTTATAGTTTTTATTTATGTCCTGTTTATTTAATTTTTAGCAAATTATAATTTTATATTTTATTATGCTGAAAATTTCTGGTAACTGCAAAGGAAGTTTGATTTATATTCTAGCAAGGGGGGGGGGGGGGGTGGTGTCATTCAAAGGGTTAAAGGTACTTAATAGAATTTTATGTTCCATGCCAGTGATTATGACAGTGGACCTGTAAACTCTCATGATTACTGGTCCTTGGGACCAGTGACTTTTTTTTTTATCAATTCTACCACTGTCGATGATCACACTTTATAGCTGTAGCCGTAGTTTACGAGATAAATGTCGATCTTTTCTTTACTGTTATGAAACCAAGAAAAATATCATTTTTGACATATTTTGCACAATAATAAAAAAATAATTATTATTTTAAAAACATTAATTTCTGTATAGTAAAAAAATAATTAAATTTTATATGATGATGAAAATGAAAAAAAAAACCTAGAGTATATACCGTACATACTCGTGTATAAGTTGAGGAATTTCTGATAGTTTTCGGCAAGCAAATTGTAGGGGTTGACTTATACGTGATTCAATAATAAGAAAAGAAAAAAAAAAAAAAACTTTGATTACTGCAAAATTGTGGCTTTTTAGGTGTATGAATATTAAAATATTATATAAAATATACAACTAATAATAATTTATCATAAAAAAAAATTTCAATGATTTGTTTTTATTTACTTACTACTTTCTCACATTAGCAAGTGAAAACTTTTGTTTAATTTTGTATAAAATTGAAGTAAAAATTTAGTGGTCGACTTATACGTAGATTTTTGATTTTTTGCAGAACTTGCATTCGAGAGTCAGAGGGTTGACTTATATGCGAGTATATACGGTATATATTTTTCCTATTTTCTGTGAAGAATTTGCAGCAGGACTAACACAAATCTTAAAAAAGTTTACATTCAACCAGTTTAGATTTAGAAAAATGTTTTTTTTTAAGTATATGGAGAGTAGAGCTTAGCTTGGTGCTTTTAAAAAAGATTTTAAAGAAAAAATAAATTGTAATAAAAAATGCAGTTATAAATACAGAAAAAAATGAATCACAAGGTATAAATTTTTTTATCTTCGAATACTATAAGCAAAAAGTAGTGTAAAAAGAGGGATTTAATTCTATCTTGATCATGGAAATTATTTGTCTGGCAAATCTGTGTATTCTTCATCACTGGTAAATTCTAAAGCTCTCAAAATTTTATATTAACAAAATCTTCATATTCAGTGCTGTACCTGCAAAAATACCAGAGGGACGTGACAGGATACCAGGGGTATTTGTCGCAACTTTAGTTGAGAAACAAAGAGTATACAGTATATACACTCCACTCCCTTGTTGCATGTATCGTAATTATCCACACAATTTTTCAGCATACAAGATATTAAAGATGCCACACTTTTAATAATATATCCCATCAATGGTGTATAAACCACGTGTGTGAATGTAATATATCGGTAGCATATATTAGCAGCAGTGTAGTTGTAAAACTACTAGGGAGTATATGCAATAGTTAGAGGACATACACTATATTCAGAGGATAAATATTATAGAGTATACGCTATAGCTTTATTTGAGAAACAGAGGGCATACAGAGTTCATGAAAAAATCCAGAAGGTATACAGCATATATCACCATATACTCTCCTCTAAATCCCTGACTATCCCACTTAATTTTAATCAAGATTTACACTGGAGTCTTTTAATTAAATTTTGCTGTTATAACTTTGGTGAAAAAAGTTGTAAAATGGCATTTTCTTATTTTTAAATAATATTTTTTAAAATTCCAGTGTTAATATAACATTGCAAAAGCACACTTATTTGTCCCTGAAAGGGCTAAGGCATGTTTTGATGACCGGAAGAAAATGTTGGCAGAAGTGAGTTGCAGTCAAAGGAAATTACTTTGAAGGAAATGCAATGAATTGATAACTTTTGTTTTATGACACCATTTTGGATACTTTCTGATCACAGTAGTATTATTTTACTAAGTGTCATACATTTTTACGTGACAGTATAATTAAATTTTTGTTTTTCTCAAAGCAATGCATAACATGATCTAGTGCACCATTATTGCTAAATTAATGAACTGCATTAAAATTTTATACTTTTTTTAGATTTCTCTATGGCAAGTTAGTATCGATTCTATCAGCTACATTCCATAAAAAATCTAGCTCAGTATTGTCTAGACATGGATGATGACCACTTTAAACTCTTCTTGTAATGTCTTCAGAGCAAGGTAAGCCTGTTAAAAAGTTTTCTAAAATATATTAATTATTGTTAAAGTTATGAATAACACTTCAGGTTAGCAGTGAATTCGGGCATGAAAAATTTCAATGTTTTCACTTAAGTCGCCCTTCTTAAAAGTCATTGTGGCAATATCCGAGTTCGATACAAAAACCAAATAACCAATAAATAATAACCAAACAAATGACAATAGAGGAGGGGAAAGGGAGGGAAAAATTCAATGTGGTACAGAATTCTATGTTTTAAAATTTCTTGTCATACATTTTTTTATTTTGTGTATAAAATTAAAAGAATAATAAATGTTTTAACAATAATTATAAAATAATATAAGTTTACTGTAGAATTTAAGATGAGTAATAAATTTATTAGCAATAATATATTGCTATCTATTTTCTAATTTTCCCAATCTGTCAAGAGTTTTAATTCAAAGTTTGAAAGAGGGGGTTTGTAAAATAAGAATAAAATTGTTTTTTAAAGACTATTCTTTTAAAATTATAAACATTAAATGCAAATAAATTTTATGTCATGCATAAATACATCATGGATGAATATGGCCTAGGAAAGGCACGGTCCCGAAACTGGCTTAATTTTTATGCTATTCTTCAGACTCAGACTCAAAGCAAACATTTTATTTTATCACATATTAAGGAAATGAAAACAAAATTGCCAGGTGCTATTTGAAAATCGGTAATGTAATAAAAGTTTCATGAAATATTTTTGTCAATATGAAAAATCATCAAACTGTTAATTTAAATGGGTATAATGGAAATTTTTATATTATGCCTTACATAATAGTCTGTTACATTCTTAGTACTTCAAACAGTTTATTTATTGAAAAAAGTTAGTAAGCTATCAGTAATAAGTATCAAATATTGCATTATTTCCTCCTAAATTTTTAAAAAGTAAATAAAATATTTCACCACAAATTTTTTCTTATCAAATTAAATTGTCGTTTATGTACTTAACTTTTTGAAACCATCAGTATTATAGTATTATGCATGGCTTTGCTTTATTTAAAAAATATATTAAACATAGTTAAGTGTTCTAAACAATGAATTTTGTTGAAATTTCAGTTTGTCTTAATTTAAAAATTAAATACAGTATGTAATTCATTCAGCTGAGTGTAAAATTGTCCAGGTTGGGATTCGAATCCAGGACATTGTATAAGCTGCCAACACTATTTCAACTAAGCTTTCCCTTACAAATCCAGCAAACACATTTCACTCAGACAACCCCTTGGCAATGACATCTGGTTTGTTATCCGAAACAATTCAGCAGTATAAACCACAGTTAAAGGAACTCCAATAAATGTTGAATGCCTAATTACACCAAAGTGACAAAAGACGAATTCTTTGACTTTTAACTCCTGTCATTCTACTAATACGAAAGTATCACTTTAAAACAAAATTCATAACTCTATTTCAATACATTATTAATATTTTTCATGTAAAAATGCTTTTTGATGCAGTTATTGTGTAACCTAAAAAAATATACTAAGTGTAAAAAGGTCTATCAGTTTTAAATTTACAAAATGATTTTCATCCATACTTTTGGGAGCCAGGATAGGATCACCTGATAAACTTAAAGCAGAACTAAAATAAAATAACAAAAACAACATATTCATCAATTACGTACATAAGTTATGAGTACTGTAATATGTATATTTTTTCAGTGCTTGCATCACATATAAATCTATTAAAAATTAAATTATCATTGTTTATCACTTTCTGGCATACATGTGATTACTCGAAAATTTTCAAAACAATTATATAATGATACATTAAAAAATCCTGGCAAACTAATGCCGCTCATTTTACCTCTTTAACATAAATAATGTATAAAATAAAAATAAATTAATACTTCCGAGTGTAATATTATGCTTTATATCTGAGAGTCAAATTGAAGTAGAAGTACTTGATAAACACACATAAAATATCTATTTGTATATCAAGGTAAAATAAAATTCATATATCAAGTCAACAACTTACTAAAATTTTTAGTATAGGTTACCATTGGAGGTCACTTTAACTTGTTTTCCATGCTAAACACTTATACTCTTTCCTAACAATAGAAAAGTAAAAGTTGAATATAGATCATATTCACTGGCGATTGGATATTGCGCAGAAAGAAGCTTTCATTGATTACAAACTTTCTGATAAATACTATGCAGAAATAGAAAGCATAATGTTCGGATCATATTAAGTTATTTTAGAGGAATTTTTAAATGTATAAAGGGGTAGATAATTTTTAATAGCCACTTTTTTAGTTAGTAGACCTGTGGGCAGTGATCACCACTAATTTAAGGTTATTCTTGCTACATATATATCAATTTATGCATGTAATTTTTTTTCATTTTATGCATTTTAATAATTTTATTCATTAATTTTGCAGCATCGAGGGGAGCTGTCAAAGGGGATGTTTGTTGTCAAAGTTACTAGAATAAATAACGAAAACAATACTCACAGAATACTTATAAAGTTCTGTAGAAGAGTCAAACAGAGAAACTTGAATTTGTAGACTTTTATCTTTATTTTCTATGAAAACAACTTATTAAAACTTTATATATACTGAGTTACTGAGGGAAATTCGCAGAAATAAAATAAAAAGAAGAAAATATAAACTAGATAAGTAATTAAATTGAATAAAATGAATAGGAAAAAATTGAAAAATAACAATATTTATAGGTTAATAATTTAACTAGTTTTGGAACAAAGATAGGATCTTGTATGCTTGTACTATAATCTCGTATGCTTATATTATAATCTCATATGTTTATACTGTCATAAATTAAATAAGACTAAAGAATTGGGAAAAGTGTCATTGTTATAGATAATTTGATAAATGGGGAATATGTGAGCAGCTTTGATTATATATCTTTAGAGAGATTTAATAAAATATTGCTTCCCCTTATCTGAAATTATCTGCATACATTCTTATGTTACCTTCTAGTTCACAGTCACAAATTGCTGGTCGCAAATGGCGGCCTGATGACCGAAAGTTTGGCACCCTGATTTAGAGTGACTTGAAAAATTATATTAGCTTGTTTAAATTTCCAAAACATGTTCTAAAATTAAGTTGTTTATTATGAATTATTGTGTACTCACCCCCTATACTGTCCCATTCATCCCCAGAATATGAATGGACGAAACATGTTTCAAGTTTTAAAAAATGTTTATATTTCTTAAATTATTACAGTTGGAAAAATAACAGTGCTTTTCAAGTTTTTGTGAGTCTGTTCTTTATCAGAACAGCTAAAGTATGCATCTCTAGATTTATTACTTTTCGAACAAGACAATAAAAATATCCCATTCCAACTACCCTTATAATATCTTTAAATTATGCACCAGCATCTGAGAGCATTAAAATTGTATTTGCTGTAAAACAGAAAATAAACTTAATAAATGTCACATTTAATAAATTAAATGTTTACCTTCAATAATTATAAGCAAATAAATGAATTGTTTTTTCACATAAACATTTATGTAATTTTATAATTGTAAAGAACATTTTTTCTTTAAAAGTTTATTTTAAAAAATTAGGTTAACAGAAGTTACGAAGAGAAAATATGCTTGCCTCAGAAATAATATTGCTCAAAAATGGCACCAGATTTCTTTTTCTGTAAGTGTTTTTGACAATGAAGTTTAGTAATGCTTTCTGTTATTTCTTGTATGTTCAACTAAATGGAAACACTATAAAAACGGTCACTTTTTTTCTGGAATATATACATTATTTCTATGTAGTTGAAAAATTAAGTATTTTAAGTAAAATAAAAAAACCTGTGGCTTTAAGATTCATACGGTTGAAGGTCTACAGCCCCTACTTTCTTGATCCTGCGCCACAAGACACTATTCAGCATATGTCCTGGTTAGGTGGTCAGCCTAACACGAGAGCCTCAGTGTTTAGTTCCCAGGTCAGCTTTGTACTTATTTTATTGACCCTGAAGGGATAAAAGACTGAGTGAACCTCATCTTCCTAGCAGTCAAACTCTCGATCTGTACGGTGGCAGACGAACACACTGACCACTATGTTACTGGGCTTCATTTTAAACAACTTTAAGAGATTTTTTTCATCAAATATAAAACTTCTTTAAGTTTAAACAGATAGGTATTGTGTTACACATGATGTTTAGGAATGTAGTTTCCTTGAAACTGCATGTAGAGTTATTTGAACAACTTAATTTGATGTTTTTCAAAGGTCGAAGTAAGAATTTCGGGGAGGGGGGAATGGAGTGAAAGTTTGTTTTAACTAACAACTTATTCTTTTTTCCAAGAGATGGTATTAACAAATGTTTTATACTCATGCAAAAAATTGTTAATACTTATATATACAAAGCTTTTGCTCACGAGTGAACACGGAAAGCTTCTGTAGAATCAGTTTCGTCATGTATGTATTTTTTTTTATTAATGAAATCTTGAAATTAGGGGCTACAAATATAAATAAGTGAAATGTAAATAAACTACAAATCATTTGTTAAATGGTGTGTGACATTTAATACTGATTAAAATATTAAAAACAGTAAAATATCGATTCTATGGTTTCAGCACACTTCTGTGGCCTTCTTCAGGAATTTAAATGAACCAAGATGTCAGCTATGTCGAAACTCCGCCCGACAGAAAATCATTCACATGGGGCGAAAAATAACCAATGACCAGGAAATAAGAATTTACTGGTGCCATCTGTTGAGATAATATAAATACTCTGTCGCCATCTGTTGAGATATGATGATAATATAAATACTGTGTCGCCATCTATGTGTGAAAATAGTTTTTGAACTGCACAACTCAAAATCAAACATTTCTAAGGATATGTAACCATGTTGGAATATTATATGATATAGTGTCATTACATACTTCATCTTTTCTTAATGAAATTTCTATTGTTTCACTAATTAAATTTTTATGTGAGTCATTACCTGGAACAATAATGTTGTCATTCTCAAAATCAATATAGTAATGATAATTACTGAGATAAAATCTCGACAAGGCTGTAGACGGTTTTTGATATTTTATGTCATAACAGTGCTCCTTTAAACTTTCCACAAAAATTCCTCTTAATCATGCCTATATAATATTTCTTACTATTGTCTCACTAGTAATGGGTATTTCATTTATGCCAGCTTGAAACCTGAGAGGAGTGAGGTCCAAACGGGAATGGGGTTCATTTAGATTCCTAAAGAAGGCCACGGAGGCGTGCTGAAACCATAGAATAGATATTTTAGTGTTTTAATCTGTATTAAATGTCATACACTATTTTAGGAAATGATTTGCAGTTTATTTACATTTCGCTTATTTATATTTGAATTGCCTATGGTGTAATAGTCCAGAATTGTTTATAATTAGGGGCTAATTGGTGGAATGCCCAAATTTGCAGAATCTTATCCCAGGGGCTTTCACTAGTGGCTGCCTCTCATACAAGAAATTTCAGCAATTTTTGGAAAAACAACTAAGTTAAAGAAACAAATGGACACTATGAAATTAAGACAAAGAAACTGAGAGAAGAAATTATGGAAATCATACAATAAAAATACTACAATTTTATGAATTGTTGATATAAGCTCTTTCAATGGTACTTTGCCATGTATTTAATACATATAGTTCATTTAAGCATGTTAAACAAAATTAGAGTTAAAAAATAATTTTCAATTTTTCTTTCTTTCCTGAACAGACCTACTCCATACAAATGCTGGTAGGGAAATCTCCTTGTTAGAGGAAAATAAATTTGAAACTCTGTAAGTAATGGATTTCTTTAACCTTTAAGACCATGTGTGGTGCATTGTTTTATGAAAAACAGCTGTAAATTTGAAAATAATCATGTGTGTGTGATACCTGCATCTTATATTAGCCCCTTACCCCTATACAGTAACCCTACAATGTTAAACCAATATTTAAATTTGAAAATTTCAAATCTTTTTCACTATCTTTTATTATTATTTAAAAGCCATCACTAGTGCATAATATATCACCAGATTATTCCAATTCTACATGCAAAGCACATATTAAAATACCTAACCACACCTGTAAGAGCAGCAATAGATTAATAAGTCCAAGCGACAGAAATTCCTTTTTGCAATTTTGATTTTTTTTTTGTTTTGGTTTCAAATTGTAATGCTGCAAACTGTCAACCACATTTTTTACTATATTTTATTACATTATTTCTATTCAAATTAGTTTTTGAATTTTATATTTACTGCTTCCATGCTCCTGCTTGACTTTACATTAATCATGAATATAAATTAATTATTATAATTCAAAAATGTGTTACCTTACAAAATAAGTTCCCGAAGTTCTTTTGCTACCACAAATCATACATATTCTTAAAGATTAACACATGAACAAGTGATTTCTACAAATATTTCATATTTTTATTTTGTGGATGTTTAAAAAGAATTCATTTTAATTGATTATTAATATGTATTTAAATTTCCATATAAAAATATGTCAATAAGTTATTTTTAACATTTCAGATTTAATGGACGAGAACTGACATAGTTCTTGTTCTTAAAATATTTAAAGTATTTTCTTTAAGAATTTCAACAAAGTAGATTTTTATGCAGATATTTTATCTTCTAAGTTGCATGAACATAAATATTTTACCTAAAGAAAATATCAGGACCACAGATTCACTCTCAAGCAACAGAAAAAACTTTTTATTCTGAAATGTGTTCCAAAGGATTTTCACAAAATGGTGATCTAAAAAAACACATGCATGTCCATACAAAGGAAAAATCTTTTGTTTGTGAAATATGTTCCAAGCGATTTTCACAAAGTGGTCATCTGAAGCAACATTTACGTACCCATACAAATGAAAGACCTTACGTTTGTGAAATGTGTTCCAAAGGATTTTCACAAAGTCGTGATCTGAAAAAACACTTGCATAGCCAAACAAATGAAAAACCTTTTATTTGTGAAATATGTTCCAGAGGATTTTCGCAAAGTGCTCATCTGAAGGAACACTTACGTATCCATACAAATGAAAGACCTTTTGTTTGTGAAATATGTTTCAAAGGTTTTTCACACAGTGGTGATCTAAAAAACCACTTGCGTGTCCATACAAAAGAAAAACCTTTTATTTGTGAAATATGTTCCAAAGGATTTTCAGAAAAAAGTAAACTCAAAAGACATTTGCGCACCCATACAAAGGAAAAACCTTTTGTTTGTGAAATATGTTCCAAAGGATTTTCACAAAGTGGTCATCTAAAGGAACACGTGCGTGTCCATACAAAGGAAAAACGTTTTGCTTGCGAAATATGTTTCAAAGGATTTTCACAAAGTACTAATCTGAAAAAACACTTGCGTGTCCATACGAAAGAAAAACCTTTTGTTTGTGAAATATGTTCCAAAGGATTTTCACACAGTGCTGATCTAAAAAATCACTTGCGTGTCCATACAAAAGAAAAACATTTTATTTGTGAAATTTGTTTCAAAGGATTTTCACAAAGTAGTAACCTGAAAGCACACTTAGACACCCATACAAAATAAATACCTTCTGTTTGTGAAATGTATTTGAAGAATTTTACAGTGGGATAATCGTAAACTTAGTTCCCATACAAATTGAATGTTTACCATTTATGATGTATACACTAATGGATTTTCACACAGTGTTGCCAGTGGGCTCCTTTTTTAAATTGAGATTTCTTGATTGGCACCACTGTTTTGAAACAGTAAAATTCGCTTTATTTAATGCTATTAATTAAGGCGAAAACAAGGGGAATTTTACCATTTCAGAAAAGTGGTGGCAATGATGAAATTTGAATTTTAAAAAAGTAGCCGACTCGCAACACTGTTTTCACAAAGTGGCCACCTACATACAAGTGTTACAAAACTGAAAAATCATTAGTTTGTCAATGAAAAATCTGGAGGATTTTCTAAAAATGATATCTTTAAAATTCCTTTGCACTCGCAAATACAAAGCCAATCCTTTTGTAAAGTATGTTCTAAAATTTTTTGAAACAGTCTGTCATTACGAAATCCTGCATCATTTGTAAAGGAAAAACTTTTCACAACTATAATATGCTCTAAACAACTTTCCCATGATAATCCTTTAACACGTTGAGCACTTCAAATGTTAAAATAAAATTATGATCCCTTTTAAACTGTCATTTTCAACACTTCTTTTCAGCAGAAATTTTATTTATTAAAACGTGTTTTTCTTTGTATGTAATATTTGTTTCATACTGCTTGTAAATTCAAATTTGTGTGGATGAAACATATTTTTTAGAACAAGCTTCCTTTTGCTAAGCAAATATAATTCAGATGTCATCATGAAGAAGTGTAGTGTGAATTCAATATGATTTATACTGTAGTTAATGTGTTGATAATCACATTCTTACTTATAATAATGATACGAGTTTTATGTCCAACAAAGTGTCATGTCGTAGGATAAATGTTTGTAAAATATTTGTCTTGATGACATAAAAGGAAAAAGCTTTCCTGTACATGATGGAAAGTATTCATTTTACAGAGGGTGTTTCGGAAATGAAAATCTAAGTATTTTTCAGTACACATACAGAATAAAAAGACTTCATTTCTCATATTTGTTAATCCCTTACTTGTCTTGCCTGAACTTAGATCAGATTACAAAACATACAATATTTTTCAGTTACAATATTTTAAGTATTCCGTGAAGATTTTTTGTGCCTATACTAGGAAATATAATGAATTAGAAAAGTTATCAATTTTAAGTGAAAAAATCAATATTGGATCATTTTAAAGAGATAGAAAATTATGAAAATTAAGGTCTCATCTTTTTTATAATCTAAAAAAAACAAAGTATAAATAACATTTTTAAAATTGCCAAATAAAATCCATTTGTCTGTCTATTTGTACTTATGTAAGATCAAAGTAAATGAGAAACAAACAGAGTACATTTTTATACAAATATTTTATCTTCTAAGTTGCATGAACATAAACGTTTTACCTAAAGAAAACATCAGGACCACAGATTCACTCTCAAGCAACAGAAAAAACTTTTTATTCTCAAATGTGTTCCAAAGGAATTTTCACAAAATGGTGATCTAAAAAACACATGCGTGTCCACACAAAGGAAAAACGTTTTGTTTCTGAAATATGTTCCAAAGGATTTTCACAAAGTGGCCATCTAAAAGGACACGTACCCATACAAATGAAAGAACTTATATCCATGAAATATGTTCCAAAGAATTTTTACAAAGTTGTGATCTGAAAAAAACATTTTCTTGTACATACAAAGGAAAAACGTTTTGTTTGTGAAATATGTTCCAAAGGATTTTCACAAAGTGGTCATCTGAAGCAACACTTACGTACCCATACAAATGAAAGACCTTATGTTTGTGAAATGTGTTCCAAAGGATTTTCCCTAAGTTATAATCTGAAAAATCACTTGCGTAGCCATACAAAAGAAAAACCTTTTATTTGTGAAATATGTTCTAAAGGATTTTCAGAAAAAAAGTAATCTCAAAAGACATTTGCTCACCCATACAAAGGAAAAACTTTTGTTTGTCAAATATGTTCCAAAAGATTTTCACAAAGTGGTCATCTAAAGGAACACTTGCGTGTCCGTACAAAGCAAAAACGTTTTGCTTGCGAAATATGTTTCAAAGTATTTTCACAAAGTACTAATCTGAAAAAACATTTGCCTGTCTATATGAAGGAAAAACCTTTTGTTTGTGAAATATGTTCCAAAGGATTTTCACACAGTGGTGATCTAAAAAATCACTTGCGTGTCCATACAAAAGAAAAACATTTTATTTGTGAAATTTGTTTCAAAGGATTTTCACAAAGTAGTAACCTGAAAGCACACTTAGACACCCATACAAAATAAATACCTTCTGTTTGTGAAATGTATTTGAAGAATTTTACAGTGGGATAATCGTAAACTTAGTTCCCATACAAATTGAATGTTTACCATTTATGATGTATACACTAATGGATTTTCACACAGTGTTGCCAGTGGGCTCCTTTTTTAAATTGAGATTTCTTGATTGGCACCACTGTTTTGAAACAGTAAAATTCGCTTTATTTAATGCTATTAATTAAGGCGAAAACAAGGGGAATTTTACCATTTCAGAAAAGTGGTGGCAATGATGAAATTTGAATTTTAAAAAAGTAGCCGACTCGCAACACTCTTTTCACAAAGTGGCCACCTACATACAAGTGTTACAAAACTGAAAAATCATTAGTTTGTGAATGAAATTCTGGAGGATTTTCTAAAAATGATATCTTTAAAATTCCTTTGCACTCGCAAATACAAAGCCAATCCTTTTGTAAAGTATGTTCTAAAATTTTTTGAAACAGTCTGTCATTACGAAATCCTGCATCTTTTGTAAAGGAAAAACTTTTCACAACTATAATATGCTCTAAACAACTTTCCCATGATAATCCTTTAACACGTTGAGCACTTCAAATGTTAAAATAAAATTATGATCCCTTTTAAACTGTCATTTTCAACACTTCTTTTCAGCAGAAATTTTATTTATTAAAATGTGTTTTTCTTTGAATGTAATATTTGTTTCATACTGCTTGTAAATTCAAATTTGTGTGGATGAAACATATTTTTTAGAACAAGCTTCCTTTTGCTAAGCAAATATAATTCAGATGTCATTATGAAGAAGTGTAGTGTGAATTCAATATGATTTATACTGTAGTTAATGTGTTGATAATCACATTCTTACTTATAATAATGATACGAGTTTTATGTCCAACAAAGTGTCATGTCGTAGGATCTTCCCTAAGTTATAATCTGAAAAATCACTTGCGTAGCCATACAAAAGAAAAACCTTTTATTTGTGAAATATGTTCTAAAGGATTTTCAGAAAAAAAGTAATCTCAAAA
This sequence comes from Maratus speciosus, assembly GCA_963932465.1. Lineage (NCBI taxonomy): Eukaryota > Metazoa > Arthropoda > Arachnida > Araneae > Salticidae > Maratus > Maratus speciosus. The sequence continues at coordinate 1,379,222 of CAWVRF010000174.1, read as the reverse complement.
GACATTTGCTCACCCATACAAAGGAAAAACTTTTGTTTGTCAAATATGTTCCAAAAGATTTTCACAAAGTGGTCATCTAAAGGAACACTTGCGTGTCCATACAAAGCAAACACGTTTTGCTTGCGAAATATGTTTCAAAGTATTTTCACAAAGTACTAATCTGAAAAAACATTTGCCTGTCTATACGAAGGAAAAACCTTTTGTTTGTGAAATATGTTCCAAAGGATTTTCACACAGTGGTGATCTAAAAAATCACTTGCGTGTCCATACAAAAGAAAAACATTTTATTTGTGAAATTTGTTTCAAAGGATTTTCACAAAGTAGTAACCTGAAAGCACACTTAGACACCCATACAAAATAAATACCTTCTGTTTGTGAAATGTATTTCAAGAATTTTACAGTGGGATAATCGTAAACTTAGTTCCCATACAAATTGAATGTTTACCATTTATGATGTATACACTAATGGATTTTCACACAGTGTTGCCAGTGGGCTCCTTTTTAAAATTGAGATTTCTTGATTGGCACCACTGTTTTGAAGCAGTAAAATTCGCTTTATTTAATGCTATTAATTAATATCGAAAACAAGGGGAATTTTACCATTTCAGAAAAGTGGTGGCAATGATGAAATTTGAATTTTAAAAAAGTAGCCGACTCGCAACACTGTTTTTACAAAGTGGCCACCTACATACAAGTGTTACAAAACTGAAAAATCATTAGTTTGTGAATGAAGTTCTGGAGGATTTTCTAAAAATGATATCTTTAAAATTCCTTTGCACTCGCAAATACAAAGCCAATCCTTTTGTAAAGTATGTTCTAAAATTTTTTGAAACAGTCTGTCATTACGAAATCCTGCATCTTTTGTAAAGGAAAAACTTTTCACAACTATAATATGCTCTAAATAACTTTCCCATGATAATCCTTTAACACGTTGAGCACTTCAAATGTTAAAATAAAATTATGATCCCTTTTAAACTGTCATTTTCAACACTTCTCTTCAGCAGAAATTTTATTTATTAAAATGTGTTTTTCTTTGAATGTAATATTTGTTTCATACTGCTTGTAAATTCAAATTTGTGTGGATGAAACATATTTTTTAGAACAAGCTTCCTTTTGCTAAGCAAATATAATTCAGATTTCATCATGAAGATGTGTTAAGAAGTTATAATCTGAAAAATCACTTGCGTAGCCATACAAATGAAAAACCTTTTGTTTGTGAAATGTGTTCCAAAGGATTTTCACAAAGTGGTGATCTGAAAAAACACTTGCGTAGCCATACAAATGAAAAACCTTTTGTTTGTGAAATATGTTCCAAAGGATTTTCGCAAAGTGGTCTTCTGAAGGAACACTTACGTATCCATACAAATGAAAGACCTTTTGTTTGTGAAATATGTTTCAAAGGTTTTTCACACAGTGGTGATCTAAAAAACCACTTGCGTGTCCATACAAAAGAAAAACCTTTTATTTGTGAAATATGTTCCAAATGATTTTCACAAAGTGGCCATCTAAAGGAACACTTGCGTGTCCATACAAAGGAAAAACGTTTTGCTTGCGAAATATGTTTCAAAGGATTTTCACAAAGTGGCCATCTAAAAGGACACTTACGTACACATACAAATGAAAGAACTTATATCCGTGAAATATGTTCCAAAGGATTTTTACAAAGTTGTGATCTGAAAAAACATTTTCTTGCACATACAAAGGAAAAACATTTTGTTTGTGAAATATGTTCCAAAGGATTTTCACAAAGTGGTCATCTGAAGCAACACTTACGTACCCATACAAATGAAAGATCTTATGTTTGTGAAATGTGTTCCAAAGGATTTTCCCTAAATTATAATCTGAAAAATCACTTGCGTAGCCATACAAATGAAAAACATTTTGTTTGTGAAATATGTTCCAAAGGATTTTCACAAAGTGGCCATCTGAAGGAACACTTACGTATCCATACAAATGAAAGACCTTTTGTTTGTGAAATATGTTTCAAAGGTTTTTCACAAAGTCGTGATCTGAAAAAACAGTTGCGTATCCATACAAATGAAAAACCTTTTGTTTGCGAAATATGTTCCAAAGTATTTTCAGAAAAAAGTAATCTCAAAAGACACTTGCGCACCCATTCAAAGGAAAACCTTTTGTTTGTGAAATATGTTCCAAAGGATTTTCACAAAGTGGTCATCTAAAGGAACATTTATGTGCCCATACAAATGAAAGACCTTATGTTTGTGAAATATGTTCCAAAGGATTTTCAGTCAGTGGTGCTCTAAAAAAACACTTGCGTTTCCATACAAAGGAAAAACGTTTTGCTTGCGAAATATTTTTCAAAGGATTTTCACAAAGTACTAATCTGAAAAAACACTTGCGTGTACATACGAAGGAAAAACCTTTTGTTTGTGAAATATGTTCCAAAGGATTTTCACGAAGTGGTCATCTAAAAGAACACTTACGTACCCATACAAATGAAAGACCTTATGTTTGTGAAATATGTTCCAAAGGATTTTCACACAGTGGTGATCTAAAAAAACACTTGCGTGTCTATACAAAAGAAAAACCTTTGATTTGTGAAATTTTTCCCAAAGGATTTTCACAAAGTGGTACCCTAAAAGTACACTTTGACACCCATGCAAAATAAATACCTTCTGTTTGTGAAATGTATTTGAAGAATTTTTATGGAGGGATAATCTAAAACTCAGTTATAGTCTCATACAAATTGCATCTTTATCATTTACTAATGGATTTTCACACAGTGTTGCCAGTGTGCTACTTTTTTTAAATTCAGATTTCTTGATTGGCACTACTGTTTTGAAATAGTAAAATTCGCTTCATTTAATGACATTAATTAAGGCGAAAACAAGGGTAATTTTACTATTTTAGAAATGTAATGTCAATCAAGAAATTTGAATTTAAAAATAGTAGCCGACTCGCAACACTGTTTTCACAAAGTAGCCACCTAACATACAAGTGTTACAAATCTGAAAAATCATTAGTTTGTGAACGAAATTCTGGAGGATTTTCTAAAAATGATATCTTAAAAATTCCTTTGCACTCACAAATACAAAGCCAATCCTTTTGTAAAGTATGTTCTAAAATTTTTTGAAACAGTCTATCATTACGACATCCTGCATCTTTTGTAAAGGAAAAACTTTTCACAACTATAATATGCTCTAAACAACTTTCCCATGATAATCCTTTAACACGTTGAGCACTTCAAATGTTAAAATAAAATTATGATCCCTTTTAAACTGTCATTTTCAACACTTCTTTTCAGCAGAAATTTTATTTATTAAAATGTGTTTTTCTTTGCATGTAATATTTGTTTCATACTGCTTGTAAATTCAAATTTGTGTGGATGAAACATATTTTTTAGAACAAGCTTCCTTTTGCTAAGCAAATATAATTCAGATGTCATCATGAAGAAGTGTAGTGTGAATTCAATATGATTTATACTGAAGTTAATGTGGTGATAAACACATTCTTACTCATAATAATGATACGAGTTTTATGTCCAACAAAGTGTCGTGTCGTAGGATAAATGTTTGTAAAATATTTGTCTTGATGATATAAGAGGAAAAAGCTTTCCTGTACATGATGGAAAGTATTATTCATTTTACAGAGGGTGTTTCGGAAATGAAAATCTAAGTATTTTTCAGTACACATACAGAATAAAAAGGCTTCATTTCTCATATTTGTTAATCCGTTACTTGTCTTGCCTGAACTTGGATCAGATTACAAAACATACAATATTTTTCAGTATTCCATGAAGATTTTTTGTGCCTATACTAGGAAATATAATGAATTAGAAAAGTTATCAATTTTAAGTGAAAAAATCAATATTGGATCATTTTAAAGAGATAGAAAATTATGAAAATTAAGGTCTCATCTTTTTTTAATCTAAAAAAAAAAAAAACGAAGAATAAATAACATTTTTAAAATTGCCAAATAAAATCCATTTGTCTGTCTATTTGTACTTATGTAAGATCAAAGTAAATGAGAAACAACTGTGAGAGATTTCATGGAATATCATTTTATATGCTTATATGTAACCAAAAAATAATGTTTTTTTTTTACCTGCATTAACAGTAGTTTTGTACTTAACAGAAGTGTCGAAGAAATCGACTATATGATTTTTGTTGATATTTGCAATTTTGTAAATGTCAAAGCAGTGATGCCAAAAAATAAAAACACAATTTCCCAACTTATTATCATGCTGCATTCTGTCAAACAATAAATATCTTTAAAAGACTACTATATATTTTAAACATGTTTTAGTCATCTCATCAAGTTTTATTTCTATTCATCCCGTTTTATTAAATTTGACTGTTTGAATGAAGCCAATTTTCCTTTTAACTATTTCACCAGCGAAGCAATATTATAAAAACTGTTCCATTTTTTTCTTCCTTCCAAAAACAAGTTCGGTCAAAAATCGAAGAGCAGATCTGGATATTTCCCTACAAAGTCCGTGCTTTCCTCTGTATTCAGTTGTCAACATCTTTTGTGATAAGTTATCTCCAGAGACGATCTTTTTTGTAATGTCTGGAATAAGGGGAAGACACAATCCCCAACTTATGTAGGTCAGTAATGAAACCCTTCTCTCCAGTGGCGTAGGAACTTTGTACAAACAGGGGGAACCGGGCAATATTGCGGAAAGCTAGTGGCGTGGATCATTTCGTTCGTTTTGGATGGTTCCTTCATAGTGTTGCACGTTTCACAAACAGAAATATAAAGTAGAAGCATATCAAAATATCACCAACTCTTTAATCCATTTAAAATAATTTTTAATAGATATACTTGATACATAAAACTTAATTTATGTGCGATCCCGAATACAATATTCAAATTTAAGGCTTCTCCCACTTCCATTAACCAAAAATTAAAGTGCTTTATGTTGTTTTGTTTACAAATTCTTTACAAATCTCTTCCAAATCAATTTTTAAGGCCTCCTCTTTATTAATATGTTATCGGTGCAGGTAATTTGTAGTAGACCTATATAATACCCGTTTTTTCTGGAAATCAGGAGGGTTATAAACAATGAGAAAAAGAGGCACAAACAAGTGTGCTCACCACCCCCTCTTTCTCTCTTCTCTTTGTTGTTTATTGTGTGAATTTCCTAGAAAAAGTATACTTTATTTTTTAATTCAACAATGTATCGTAAACAGATGTGGTGCGAGAATTTCTCCCGGGGTAGATGAGCCCGTATGAAACATTCCGTGGGGAGCTACAGCTCCCCCGCTTCCTACGCCCTTGCTTCTCTCTGCTCAACGGTTAACGCTTTAATCAATTTGCTTCTAATATGAGGTTGTTAGCTATTTTCTATTTCAGGTAACATTATAAAATGCGTAAAATTTATGTACATTTTGTTTTATATCTTTAAAAATCCTACAAAAGACTATGAAATAAATAAATCCTTTAATAACCTGGTTTTATTCTGGATTTCTTCCGTTTTTCATTTATCTATTTTTTTTTTTTTTTTTTTTTTTGATAAAACGTTTAGATATTATTTTCGAAATGGTGAAAAAGTATGATATTTATATGTCTTTTAATTTACAAATGTGAAGTAGTCTCTTCCTTTAAAAAACAAAAACACACAAGCAAACAACTTTTTTTCTATACTGCAGGGTTTGCCGTCCTATAAAACATTACAAACACATACATGCAGTCACAGGTCTTCAACATTATTTGTTTTATTAATGCATTCAGAGCCGTGCGAAGGTGGCACTCACCCCAGGCGCGGAAATAGAGGGGGCCCCAAATTTATACTACATAGTTTTTTCTTCTTTTTTTGTTAAAAACCTATATTTACTTTTTCCCCAACAAAAGCACGTTCATTTTTGTGTCAAAGTTATTTCAGTGTCCCTTACTTTACACTCAAATACAAATTTATGAACACAGACATCTTCCTCTTCAAATTTTGCTTTAGGTCTTTGTCTTAGTCTCTTTCGTTAACATTTTCTTTTCTGAGTCTGTAATTTTCCTGTGTTCGTGACAAAAACATATACTCTCAAAATAGCATGGGGTTTCCTTCTGGGAATAAAAGAGGGTTATAAACTGCTATACTGTACTATTAGATGCATTTTTCCACACCCATTTCCCAGATTTAATTTGCCAGAATATACGTGCAATTTTCTCTTATCTTATTTAGTTGTTTGGAGCTTCTGAATAAAATTTTAAAATATAGTTCCAAAATAAACGCTAAATATATATTCCATGGAATTTATTCCTATTTCTGCACCTTACAATTTTGTGATACATGTCACAAAGAAAAAGTGTGAATGTTGGGGGGGGGGGGGGGGGGGGCAAATTGTAACTTTGCCACGGGCGCAGTTTTCTCTTCGCACGGTGCTGAATACATCTCACACAATTTTGAGATTCAGTGAAATAAACATTTTTAAGAGAAAGGATTTTGCATCAATTCCATTTTTACTAAATATTCTACTGAATTTCTAATATCGACGTGAATGAATTATTTTTATTTAATATCTGGAAACACGTAACGTTTATTTTATTATTTAAAATTTGAATCTGCTTTCGAGGCTAACTAGAAATCATACGATAATGAAAAGTTTAACATTATAGTTTTTTTTCTGAGAAATTTAAACTTCATATTTTTAAGTATATCATGAGATTTCTTTCACCGTCATTTCGATCGAATAAAATAAAAATTTATGGTCCTGTAATTTATGAATGATTTCTATTTGTTTATCTTTACTAGAAAAATATTAATATTTTTCTACAAAAAGGATTTGAGAAAAAAAAAATCTTTCATATAGAAGATTAAGTGTACACTAGTCTTTGTACTGATTGCAATTTTTTATCTCTGAAATTATCCATAAATGCATCTATATATTTAAAAAGCTATGAAAATAAATATATATAGAGAAAGAAGAAGAAAAGTTTAATAAACAATACAAAGTAGTGTACACCCCCTGGAAAATAATGACACGGATAAAAAAATTGCTACATTCTAAATTTTTTCTAGAATTTTTAAAATTTAAAAATATCAGTTTATGTAAATGATTTTCATTGTAAAGGACTTAGGAACAATTTTTTTATTTCGAATTGGTCATTTTCAAGAATTCAATAACATCAAGTAATGATTTATATGAAAAAGATAACTAAATACGTTTGTTGGTTAGAGATAAAGTATTTTTTCTATTTATAAAAAGGACATTTTTCTATGAATTTATAATATATATATATATATAATGTAAAGAAGAAAAAATTTACAATTTCTTTTTCAAATAAAAAATATTTTAAGCTATAACGAAAATATTATTGTCTTTAATTATGACCTTTACTTTTCTTATCAAAACTAATGAAAAATCTAACACTGTCTCATTAAAATAATTCTCCGTTTGTAGCCGAAAAACAGCTTGGACTGAAATCACTATGTTCCAACACTACAGCTTTGATACTCCTTCTAGTATAAAACTGCAGGGGACTTTTCCTTTCATTGAGATAGATCGAGGAAGCAATCAATTACTCCCCTTTTTCTCCACCAAAAAATGGGGGATGAAATCGAAGAAAACTAAAATTCTTTCATCAACACTCGGGGTTGCCGAAAATGATACAGCCTGCTACCGACGAGATGCTTCGGGGCTAACAAAAATGGCAAGGTGCTTCAACGACGAGGTATCTCGGGGCAGCCGTTTCAGTAGTTAATATAAGACAGAAATTGTGTAGCCCATTTCAATTTGGTTAAACCAAATAATTGGAAAAGTTTTCAGTCTTGGGTTTTACGTGCTCCTTGTACCTATGTATGGTATTTATCCCGTATTGAGGGCTACCAAGAATTGTAGGTTTTTTCAAAGCATTAATCTTTTTTAAAAATATTGTGGAGCATAATCCAAATTTTTATGCTTTACTTAACAAAATTATAATTAATAATTAAAAAAATATTTAAAACTATGTATGAGTAATTTAATTAGTACCAGAAATATGGTAAATTTAATTTCCAGGTATGTGACTAGAGAAAAACGATAAAGATGGCGGAGTTCGGGTTCCTGAAAACTCAATTAATCTAAAATATTTATTTTGATAAGGAAGAAAACAGGCGAACGTTAAGTAGTGGAAAACAGAACTTTAAAATAAACTAAATATATGTTATTACTAAAAGGACTAATTACACTGTGTTACAATAAATAAAAATAAGAACGGCACATCAGTGTATACAATATATTAAAAAATCTTCAATTAAAATAACATACTACTCACAGTAATAAAATACAAATATATTCCAACAGTTTCGAACAATAAAAAACTTGTTCATCATCAGGGAAATATCCAGGAGGAACCAACACGTTATAATATCTATATTACAAAATTTTCAAAAACGAATATTGACGTTCTTTAGCGGAAGTTTCCCAGGTTCATTTTTAAACACGGTAGTTGTGCCATCTGTTGAATAAATTCCGATTTAATGTTTATTGAAACGTAATTACAGTTTTCATCCATATTTTCGTCCCTGAGGCCTCAAGGACCACAAGGATAATTTACGAATGAGACCAATAGTTGCAAAATGTTTCGGAGCCTTATACTGTGTAGAGAAAGCTTTTGTTATACTAAAATCAATCCTCCCAGAATCCACATATTCAATGGATTCCAACAGCAGCTTCCTCCAAAATATCAGAAATTTGAAAATCAATTATGATACTACTTTAGCAAGTTTCGACATAGTTTCACTATATCCATCCATTAATATAAAAGAAGTCATACATACTATTAATTGTGAAATAGACAAGCAAGTACACTTGAATAATAATATGAAGAGGTCTTTGAAGGCAGGTCTAAATCTGATAACTGAAAATAATGTATTTATATTTAACAATAGATATTACAAACAGACGAAAGGAGCACCCATGGGTTCACCCATACCCGGCCTTTTTGCTGAATTTAAAGCCTTTTTGCTGAATCCTATATTATGCCAAGCGCTTGGATCTAATTTTTGAAAACTGTAATTACGTTTCAATAAACATTAAATTGGATTTTATTCAACAAATGACACTATTACCGTGTTTAAAAATGAACCTGGGAAACTCCCGCTAAAGAACGCCAATATTCGTTTTTGAAAATTGTGTAATATAGATATTATAACTTGTTGGTTCCTCCTGGATGATGAACAAGTTTTTTATTGTTCGAAACTGTTGAAATATATTTGTATTTTATTACTGTGAGTAGTATGTTATTTTAATTGAAGATTTTTTAATATAGTGTATACACTGATTAGCCGTTCTTATTTTTATTTATGTTATTTACCTACCAGTAGCTTTCAAAAAAATTTTAAAATCCAATAATCTCACCAATACACAAAAAATATATTTTACTCAATATTATCAAAAGTATGTGTTGTAATGTGTAAAAATACAAAACCTTCAAAATGATTTTTCTTTCAAAGATATTATTTAAAAATTGCTATTGGCAAAGTGTGCTAATTCCAATTTATCAAATACTAATTTAACAAAACATTAATCTGACTTTTAATATTCATTTTTACAATTTATTATAGTTGCAGTATATAAGTTTGAATTATTTTGAAGGTTGTTAGACATCACAAACCAAGCAAATTTTCATTGCAAAGCATAGAGATATTCATTTATTAATATATTATATTTAAAAGGTGATTCAATATACAGGGTGTCCATAATTAAACGACCCTACTTTAAAGTTGTCTTCAGAAAAAACTATTGTTCATATAGTTGGGAAATTTGGTGAAGGACATAATAAAGCTATGAGAATTTGTTTAAATAAAAAAAAGTTCAAAATTTCGCCACCAGAGGGCGATTTTTAATAAATTACACATTTAGCATTCCAATAGTTTAGAAATTTTATTTACAGGGTGTCCATAATTAGACGACCCTATTTTAAAGTTGTCTACAGACGAAACTATTGTTCAGAATGTTGTGAAATTTTGTGGAGGACATATTATATGGCCAAAGGTGACCGTTCACTCGCGATTTTTGACGTTTTCTTAAATAGCTGGAAAAATACATGAGGAATTATCCTGAAACTCCAGCTGTGTAAACAAAATAGTACAGGTCATATATTTCCGTGAAGATTTTTTCCCGAAACCCCATAGGGGATCGTCAACAAATCGAAAAAGAACGAATATCTTTTGGACAACCTGTAAAAAGTAATGTAGCAAAAGCGTTCAAACTGTAGATTATGATTAAGTGCCTTATCGTAATAAATTGTGTTCTTTTTTTTAAGAATAGCGAATATATACGTAGAGAAAGTTAAGTTTTTATAAAAAGAGTCCCAAATTTTGCCAAGTTTTTTGCTTATAATTTGTAGAGTTCTTAATATAAAAAAATTTCTTTTTAGAAAATATGACAAATACTACTGTACATAATAACCTGCAATAAGAAGGAAAAAATAATAAAACTTCTATGAAAAATGAGCAGTTTTACTAAATAATGATTCACTGCGCATGCCCGAATGTAAACAAAATATAATGTGTTAGGTAAATGTATAGAGCAACGTTTGTAAAAATCTCAAAAACATAGCTTGAAAATTCTGCAAGTTATCGTTGATAGAATGAGCTCAAAATCCGTTGTTTATGAAGCAAAAGCAAAAATGGAGCAAAAATATGAGGGGTTGTATCCATATATCCAATGATTAGTGCCAGTATAGCATACACAATATTGCGCGTACTACTGTATTTTAATACAGCCCCTCATCTTTTAGCTTCCTTTTTGGAATAACCGATTTTGAGGTTATTCTATAAACGAAACAACCTCATGTTATGTGTCTTTTCCGAAAGATTAGGAATAAACTTATGCAGATATTGAATCCTACAAAGTAATCTTTGTAACTCTTTTTTGCTAGATGGTGCTTTAATTCTGTCTATGGTGTCCTTGTGTGTTGTTCTCAACAAAAAGTGGCGTCCTTTTATACTTTTGTTTTTAGGGCGTTACGCATTTGTTCTGACTCTTCTGCTCTGAATAATGAAATTAATTATCTCAAATCTCTTGCCCTTGCTCGTGGTTATAATCCCTCTTTGATTGATAAAGCTCTGTATAAATTTAATAAGCCTAAACGTCCTTTTTCTGATACAAATAATCCTCCTAATTTTAACTCTATAGTTCTGCTTTTTTATTCTCTTCTCTCTTTTAAAATTGCTAAAATCCTTTCTCGTTTTAAATTTATCTTCAAACCTATGAATAAAATTAAGTTATCTTCTCTAAAAGGTCCTGTTCCTACTGAGAACCGGAGGGGGGGGGGGGGGTATTTTATTCCTTGCTCTTACAATTTAGGTTATATTGGTGAAACAAGCGAGCATCAGGCGAGCATCAGAGGTATATTGCAAATCAAGAAATCTCTAAATCTTTGATTGCTTCTCACTGTTGGACTTCCAGTCATTGTTTCAATTTCTCCGTGGTCAAAATTATTTCTTCCCCTGCCCCTCCCTCTCACTTGGATTTTCATGAAGCATATTTTATTTGTAAAAATTCTGATAAACTTGTCAATGATCTCTCATCATTTCCTTTCCTCTCTCCAGCGTGGAAATTACTTTTGTAATGCTTTTCCCTTTTCTCTTGTTTCTTTTCTTTTTATTTTGTTTTAAAAAAAAGTTATTTTGTTTTTTCTTGTTTTATTCTTTTATATTTCTTTCTTTATTATTATTATTTATATCTATATATATTTTAATTTACTTCTTTTATTTTATTTTGTTTATTTCTTTTATTTCCATTTTTCCCTATCAATTTCTCTTTTATCATTTTGGCAACACTTTCGTCTTCTGCATGTGCTCCTTTTAGCTAGCGCCATCTGTCGCATTCTTTGCAAGCTCTACTCTCCTTTTCAGTTCATTTATGACATTGTCCCCTTACGGACACGTGTTTACCTTAGCTGATGACAAGCTGTTAATATTTTTAGCTCGAAACGTGTCCTATGTATTGTTGTTGTTTTATGGTGATTTTTAAAGTTTTATTATTTTAATTATTACTAGCAGGGATCTGTAAAGATACTAAGTATTTTTCAGTAAAATCACATATTTTTTTACAGTGTGGCGGAAAAGGGACGTCATAAAGGAGTAGGAAAATGCAATGCACTATACAATTGAAGAAGAGGCAGGGGAGAGGGGTGCGAAAATATCTCTGCGTTTTCTGAATTTCTATATTGTTATCTTTTTAGGGTAAGTACACCCAGACTTTATCTCTGTATGTCTGTCAAACACAGGGTGTTTCATTTTATAATCACATATTTAAATGTGTGTGTGCTTTTATATGTGTCAAGTTCTAATAAATCTTCTGCGTATCTGTTTGTTTCTAAGCATATTAATTCTAAGATTTCTGTAGAAAATAAAACTTTAAAACAGTCATACTTATATTGTCCTCCCATATCTATTTTTGTTCCATGCATTCTGTGAAATATAGATTTTTTATCAAATTTTACTCTTCAGCAACATTTAAATAACGTTTGGGGTTTTTTTGTCATTTATATCTGCATTACTGCTCTCACCAATGGGAAAATTCAATGACATATAAATATTATTTTTGCAGTCTAAATCATTATCAGCATAACTTTTTTAATCGAAAAATCATTCATGAGTTTTTCAATCTCACTCTGAGAAAGCCCCTCATATCTTGGATCAATGATGAAAAAAAGCAATTGAATGCTACTCAAAAGTGAAAAGAAATGAGAAAGAAAAAAGAAAATCAAGCAGTGACACATAAAAGAAAGACTCAAATAATTGCCGACAAGTAAATATAGTTATCTCTTACTATCGCCAAAGGTGAAAACTTTACATCTTTGAATAAGTGGGTGGCTATTTCAGGGACAAATAATAGAGATCGCTCCGTAAGTGTAAAGTGATTCATGACACTGGTTTCAAGGAAGGGAAAAAGAGCTAGCGTAGAGCAGTTGTAAGGAAGACGTATTTTAATCAAAAAATATTTAGTTTACAACTGTTGATCTAGCTGGAATCAGCAGGTTAAATTTGCACTTTCTTATCCATACTGGGGAGAAACCTCTCAGTTGTCAAGTATGCAATAAAAGATTTACTCATTAAAAAAATTTAGATGTCCATACTGAAAAAAAACTGTTCAGATGTGATATATGCAACAACAGGTTTCCTCGGAAATCTTATTTAATTACACAGCTTCTTATCCAACTGGGAAGAGATTTCTGGTTTGTGACATGTGATAGAAAGGGTTTCTAGTAAATCTAATTTAAATAAGCACTTCTTTTTTTCATAGTGAAGAGAATCCTTTTTAGTTGTGAAGTATGCCATAAAGCATTTTGTAGAAAATGTTACTTAAATAAGCACTTTCATGCAACACATACCAATTAATTTTCATTTAACCATTTCATGGGCAAGAATTGCTTTTTTGTAATGTTGAATTCTCACCGGAATTTTCGAAAAATTTTATTTCAAAATATGGAAAAGCAATTTTACAACATTTTTACCAAAGTTAGAAAAATAAATTTTAATTAAAAATTTCTGGTGGAAATCTGGATTAAAATTAACTGCACCTCAATGGGTTAAAGCTTTCATAAACCATTTTTAGGAGCACCTTTTAATCACATGTTCCTACTGGTTAAACAAATTTTTCTTTGCAGTGTGCAAGAAAATGTTCCGTTCTAACACCTCTGCTAATTAAGCTTCATTTTACCCATAAAGATGTTTCAGATATAACCAAAAATTTCGTCTCAACTCAATTAAAGTTGTTGTCAATAAGGAACTTTTCATTTTTGAAGTATGTTGTCAAGGCTAAAGTCAGCATTTATTTTTTATGTGTTTGCTGCCAAAAATGTACTTTGAAGTTAAAAATAAAATACTTTTTTTTACCTACAAATATTTTTCTTTTTGGGAAGCATGGTTGCTTTATAAGACTAAATATTTTTTTCTATTTAGAGAAAAAGGAAAAAAATAAACACCGACTTTTAAACCCGAGTGTCACTCGAGTTTACATTTCCGTTGCAGCGAATTAAGCCCCAGCGTCTCTGGAGTCAACTTTTAACTTTCTCAGCTGTAAAAATACCTATTATATACGTTCGCAGTCTTTTCAAATAATATCTGCAAACCTTTTATATTTTTTAAAAATTAGGTGGCAGCACTTAACAAAATTAAGTATATGAAAATATCTAGAATAAGAGCTTAATTCGAACTTATTGTAAACATTGTGGTGTTGCTTTTTGTGCTTTTAAATGTACCACACAAAAGCAAATTTTACTAAATAATGTTTAGATACAAATAAAACCTATTTTCAGGTATTTGTACAACATTTGGGTAAATTTTTATTCAAATCCATGTAAAATTTCATGTTATAAAATGATTTTTTCTTAAGCGGAACTTTAAAAAATACATAAAACATGCTTTTTTCAATAACTTCTCATTAAATATTATTTTTTAGTACATTGAAATAGTTCCAGATTGAGATATGCAGTTATAACAGCTCAGACCTCAAAGTGTTAAAACATTTTTATTGGTTAATATATAAAACAAAACATCTGCTAATTAAACTTCATTTTACCCATAAAGATGTTTCAGATATAACCAAAAATTTCGTCTCAACTCAATTAAAGTTGTTGTCAATAAGGAACTTTTCATTTTTGAAGTATGTTGTCAAGGCTAAAGTCAGCATTTATTTTTTATGTGTTTGCTGCCAAGAATGTACTTTGAAGTTAAAAATAAAATACTTTTTTTACCTACAAATATTTTTCTTTTTGGGAAGCATGGTTGCTTTATAAGACTAAATATTTTTTCTATTTAGAGAAAAAGGAAAAAAATAAACACCGACTTTTAAACCCGAGTGTCGCTCGAGTTTACATTTCCGTTGCAGCGAATTAAGCCCCAGCGTCTCTGGGGTCAACTTTTAACTTTCTGAGCTGTAAAAATACCTATTATATACGTTCGTAGTCTTTTCAAATATTATCTGCAAACCTTTTATATTTTTTAAAAATTAGATGGCAGCACTTAACAAAATTAAGTATATGAAAATATCTAGAATAAGAGCTTAATTCGAACTTATTGTAAACATTGTGGTGTTGCTTTTTGTGCTTTTAAATGTACCACACAAAAGCAAATTTTACTAAATAATGTTTAGATACAAATAAAACCTATTTTCAGGTATTTGTACAACATTTGGGTAAATTTTTATTCAAATCCATGTAAAATTTCATGTTATAAAATGATTTTTTCTTAAGCGGAACTTTAAAAAATACATAAAACATGCTTTTTTCAATAACTTCTCATTAAATATTATTTTTTAGTACATTGAAATAGTTCCAGATTGAGATATGCAGTTATAACAGCTCAGACCTCAAAGTGTTAAAACATTTTTATTGGTTAATATATAAAACAAAACTTTTATAATGACTTGAGGGCAATGATTGACATTTATATGAAGTGTAATAATAACTTTAATTTTTACTTATCTGTATATGCTAGATACTTCAATGCTAAATATAAGTTTAAAGGTTGTTCATAAACATCTGTACAAATGACTCTTTTTCTACGGTCATGATAAAGTAACTTTTGTAACAGTTTTCATGTCATGACGAGATTTTACTTCCAGTTTCAGTTTATCAAGCAAGAGATTTCTCATGCCACAACTGCTGTTATTAATTTTAACAAGATATTTACATTAGTTCCTGTTTTAGCTCTGACAATGCTACGATCAAAACACAATGCAAAAATGTACAATAACAAAGAAATGTTTTTCAGCAAGATGCAGTCATAAAAGTGTATCACATTTTAGAAAAAATTTCAAGTAAAAAACAAATTGCATTATTTTTTAATTATATGTAAATATTTCTGTAAGAATATGACGTGAAAGATTTAATGTTTAGAGTTATACTGATAATAAATTAATTATCTATGTTAGTTTTTGTCAAGAGTGTATTTTCTTTCTTAAGTCATTTTCATACACATGACTATCTTCTTTTTTTAAAAACCATAAAAATCTTAGAATTTAAGTACATACTACATATCTTAGATATTTATTCTAGTTTGATACAGTTATCCACAGCAAATATTTACACATCTGTTGAATACTTGAACTCAAATTGAAATCATTTGAATACAAAAGCATGGTAAAAGTCATCAATCCAAAATTAGCAAAATTCACATAATAGATAAAACCACGAAACTATGCATGTGTAACATATTAATTTAACATAATATTATAACTACTATTGGGTAAGTGAAAAAGTTCTACTCGTTTTTTGGCAAAACCAGAAAGGCGGAGTACAGAAAAAGTTAAGCACCTATGAATTCACGTTAGTACCATCATTATGTAGGACCTCTTGCCATCGTTTGACAGTAAGTAAATTCCATGCCGATAAAACTCCTCTGGTTTAGAATCAAAAAACTGTTGTAACATCGTGTTTACAGCGTTCACATCATTCAAGTTTCGGCGAGCGAAGACGTTGTGTAAAGATCGGAAAAGGTGATAGTCCGAAGGTGCAAAGTCGGGCCTATACGTCGGGTGAAGTAAAACATTACAACCAAGGTCCAGTAATTTTTGCCGCATCCTTAACTCCCTGACCGCTGTGCAAAAGGGCGAAATTGTAATGTTGTTTTCTCTGTAATTTTTTAAAAAGACTGAAAAAACTAATTTTTTCAACATGGTAATTTTTTTTTAATTATGTATAGGAATTTAATCCTTGACATTATAAGTCATAACTTAATCTTTTAAAACTGGATCATATCTGTAGAATTATATGAATTTAAAAAATACTTCTGTTGTAGTAAAACCTGCCGCTTACTGAACGAATATATCAGGTTCACGGCGGTGAGAAGCTTAAAGCAACATATGAGGCGTGGCGCTATCGCGATGATGGAGAACCCCTCTGCGATTTATGAGTGCTAGCAGCTTAGTCGCGAGTTGCACCAGCAGTCTCTCCAATTGTTGTCAACAGAGGTCTGCATTAATCGTTCGATTCCGTGCGAAGACTTCCCAGTGGATAAAGCATCCCACCATACACTGAGAAAAACATTTTCGAGATGTATTCCTCCTGTTGAGGTTGATAGAGTACCCTCTACAACTCGGCACACGGTTCTTCGACGTTTCACATTACAGTACAGTACCCACTTCTCACCACCCGTTACAATTTGGTTCAAAAGGGTTACCTACTCGTACGAGAAATCAAAGAAACACAGATGGTGATCCTCTCTTCTGGTTTCCTTGCTTGTAAGCTGGTATGGTACCCACAGATCAAACTTGGTGTTGAAGCCATGCGCATCCATCCGTCTTTCGATGTTTGTTCTGTGTACCGAGAACGTTTCCGCTAATTGTTCGACGGTTGGATGAATATGTTAGGCTGTGTTCAGATCGTCGTCCATAACCACCAATGGGCGTCGAAAATGGGCATGATCTTTACAGATCCTGTCTCCGTCTCGGAATTTCCCAAATTAACGGCGGCGGGTGCTATCATCCACGGCGTCCTCCCCATACACCTCACAAATGCTACGGCTGATATAACGCCTTCATCATGCTCGTACTGTAAATAATGCCTGATGTGATCTTTCTCGCTTACCATGTTCTTTCCCGTTCCGCATGAGTTAACAAACATTGTACCTCTATATACTCTATTGCTCCACGCGTTCTTGGCCACTTTCCTGTTCTTGAAACGTCAGCTGTGACGTCCGTACTCCAAATGACATTTGCATATGCGCAAAATGGGTAGAACTTTTACACTCACCCAATATAATATTAATTTTACCAGTTTAACATAATATTGCGATTTTGGAATTTAAATTAATTAGAATGGTATAAACAGTGAACCATGTCTTTAAAAACACTGATGAGACCAGGAATAGTATAATCATGATATTTTCAAGAACAATTTGCTGATTCACAATGTGATGTGTCTATAGCGCGTGTAACAGGGATGACACTATTCATGTAAATCAGCAAATTATGTGCATTATTTCTGAAAATAGCCTTTCTCAACAAAAAATGTGCTCTTCCTACATCGAGTCTGCTGGTGATGAAACTACTGATAATTACTAAAAGTTACGAATTTAGTCAGTCGGTCACAGACGATTCAGCCTGTATTAAAGTAGCCCTAGGTCAAATGTCACCTAGTTCAATTCTTCCCCATGCACGGAAGAAGTGTAAACATTATGTTGAATTCATTTCAATGAAACCTAATACCTAAAGAAAACTGAAAAAATGCTGTTACTCTTTTAATTTGTGTAAACTATGTCTTTAGTCATAATAAACGTCAAATTAAATTCATCAACGAACTGACTGAATCTGCAGATGCTTCTTCTAAATTTAAAATATTTCGTCACTAACGAAAAATTGACTCTTCTAAATAGCATATATTTCAATTTAATAAAAAACTGCTTTGAATAGCAATTTTGAAATGCTTATAGTTGGAATATTGTGTTGTTTCCTACCATAAATTCACTTGATTTTGCAGTTTATAAGCTTAAAAGTGTTAATTTTTTGGTTTTGTCTAGATATTCAATTACTGTATTCCAGCTTTCCTAAAAATGCAAAGGTCTTCAAAAATTCCGAAGTTATTAAGGCTTTGTTTCTCATTTAAAAATATTAGTAACATATTACATTCAATCTCTGAAAGATTGACTACGCTTTTCTACATTTTGTCTGTTAGCTTTATGTAACTTAATGTTTTTTCTAACATTTAACAATGACGTACGCCCAGGGAGATTTTACAAACTAACAGGAGTAAAGCTTTATTCAATGTTAGAGCATTGTTGAATGACGACTGGCTAAAGCACGATTACGCGAAGGTTGAAGGAGGAGTTGAAAGGTATATCGTCAGGCAATATTGTTTATATTTTTTTCTCATATCACATGGCACGATTGAACTTTAAAAATCCTTTGCATTATTATTTTAATGAGAGTTTTTTTTTCTGTGGAGGAGAAATACGCTTTTTATTATTGGGGCATAATAAAAGGATATTTTTTGTTTCTTTCTGTATTTTATTTACACTTAACAATGTTTGTAGGTTATATACTTTTTTAAAAGGAACGTTAAAAACGCCAGAATAAACAAAATATACGAAATATGTAACCACAATTTTTTCACCTCTTCTGTACACAAATACACATACGGTGAAGAATTCTATCACCTTGTTGTGAAAACTTAGAAAGATATAGCGAGCTGATTGAAAAGTTGTGGAAAATCCCTTATAATAAATCTATTTTTAGGAAGCAACTCACTATATCGACCCTATCTTTCTTAATTTCCGCGATATTTGACTGGGCTTTCTATATAAGTTGCCCGAAAATACTGACTACCAAATTATGAAATAAAAATTTTGAAATCTTCCGCGCATGCGCAGTTAAAATTTATCTCATAAAAATGCCCATATTTCATCAAATATTCAATATATTCATGTTTTAATTGCAGTATACTGTTGCTACTATTCTTTGGCAAGTTTTCGGAACGTTGTGTTCAATTTGGTTAAAAACTCTATATGCTATAAGCAAAAAGCTTTTTGAATTTTTCACAGACACAATAACATCTTCACGAATATGAGTGCTAGGCTTACACAAACGCATACAAACGTTGAACAGGACCCAAATAGTCATTTAACGCAGTGCCAAACCATTTCCAGCATTTTCTGTTGCATAGCTGATCGCAAATATTAATTTATTATTAAATTTATTATTAGTCCCCTAATTGTCGGCCCGAATAAATCTTCACCAAGAAATATGAAATCAAACATGTTCTTTTCATGCCAGAAGTTCAAGAACAATTCGGCAATAATTTTTGTAGATATTCGACAAAACGTGTGCAATCGAAATCATCCAGTCCCTGTACCTTAACTTTTGGAGGCCAGTGTATATATCCATTGCTGACAATGATTCATTTTTTTCTGGTTTGTTTTCTTGGTTAAATTGCTTTGGTTACAAATAGCTTGAAAAATATTTCAAATATTTAGGATTTCCTACATATTTATCGTTATTTTTTTTTATGCATTCACCTTCCTGTTAATATTTACCTTTCGCATATTTTAAATGTTATGATTTTTTAATATTTCATTTAAAAGTGATTGGATCTAGTTTTTATAAAATTCATTAGTGATTAGTTAATTCAATAATTGCTGATACAATTTAATATGTGTAATGTTTGTATGATGTCTTGATACTCAATTTAAAATTTTATTTAAAAATGACGATAATTTGTAATATTCATAGTGGTTATATATCCATATATAGGGTAAGATGCCCTATTATCGTCCCCCAGTCACTTTCAGGCCCTTGAAAGTTGAAATTTTCAGTGAAAATCTACCAAATTTGGATTTTACATAGACTAACTACCCACGCACATAGAAACATAGGCAAATATCGTACAAAAAAATTTTACCAATGCGAAAAATTGTTTTTTCAAAAATATATAAAAATGCAAAAGAAAAAAAAAATAGTCCCAATTTCGTCCCCCACAAAAACTCCAATACGCCGAAGCTTAACTTATAATTAAATCAATATTTTTTTTCTAAATGAGTAAGAAATTTAATTTACATTAAAGTAAGGCACGAAGCAATGTACTAATTATCAGTGGAAGAATAACAAAACGAAACTTTACCCATCCAAACATGAGAAAAATTGAAAAAAATGTCATGAAAAAGCATTCCTAATTTCGTCCCCGGGACGAAAATAAGAACTGCAAGGGGGACGAAATTAAGACCACGCTACTTCCCAATATGACGCAGCTTCAGTTCCGTTAGATGAACTGAGAGTCCTAAAACTCACAGTATGCTGCTGTCAGCTTCTTACCATCGTAAAATACATGCAATGAACAAAAAATAAATATTTACAGTACAGTAAATAACGTTCTACAAACGACGTAATAAGAACTCGGGTGTTCTAAAAATAGAAAATTCGCCGTCTTTAATTTACATATGGGTCTTGGCGAACGAAACTTTCAACACTGACCCCTTTTACCTCCCGTCCCCTGTGCCTTGTGTCGTAAGTGACGCCACTTTCGCAGAAGCGGAGAAGTTAAGAGGGACGAAATTAGGAGAGGGGACGAAATATGGGCACTTTACCCTATATATCTGACTTTTGTCATGCGATAACTCTCGTATTTAAAAACCGATTTGGATGAAATTAATTATATGCAAAGTACATACCAATGTCACGATGGAGTTCGTTGGCATGATTCATCCGCGATGTTGTTTAAAAATGGCAGCCATTTAAAAAAGTTTAAAAGCGATGCAAAGAAATTAAAAACTGAAAAAATATTTTTTTTCTCAGAGTTTGGCCTTAATACAAGTATTCCAAAGCATGTTTTGTTTCGTATTTAACTTAAAAAATGGCTGAGATATAGCAATTTGAATTTCTTGCACCCATACACTGCCGCGCAAAGCTTAAATATTATTAATATCGGTTAGCTTCAAATTCTAGCCAAGTTTGGCGACACTTGGCGAAATATTGCCAAATTTGGTGACCAAAAATAAGTAACCATAAACGATGCCAACTTGGCTATAGCTTACTAATTTGGCGCAAATCTCATTCAAATTCAGTATTGACGAATATTCTCTTATTGGGTTTGTCGCATTTTAGCTTCTTAAAATTTGAGTAAAATTAATTCGTGTAAAAATTGAAAAAATTTTAAACCAAGTAATATGACAGCTACTTCTTCCTCCCGGCACTTGCCTAAAGGACTTTTTAATATTCTAAAGTTATTGTTACTTTCGCTTAATCCTCTAATTCCCATGGTAGAATACGTTCTACAAATCCTGTAGTTTAAAGAATTAGTATTCACACCAGAAAATTTCAATAATAAATTTAACTTTATACAGGATTTCTGATAATAAATAAAGCAAATATTCCTATTTTAAACTTCTGGTTTGAATTTGGAATATTCGAATTGAAAAATCCACTAAATTCGAAGCACTGTTGGTAATATATATGCTACCATGAGCATTTGAGAGTTAAGCACACTTGTTAGTCATGTTTTTTTCCTTCTTTTGTTGATTTGCATGTTTTGTTGATTCTAATATTAGCGTCAACATGGAAGATTGACTTTTTAAAAATAGGCGAGTTAAATTATTTTGTTAATGTGATAGCTAGAATTATTTCTCAAAGGAGGGCTCCAGCCCCTATATATAAAATTTTTAAACATTTTAACAGAATGCTTCCATTTTGCTTTGCTATAATGATCACAAAATTAACAGTTTCATGAGTTCCATGTATATTCAGATAGCAGATTCCAGTAATTTTATTTTGTGCGTGTATTTGTAAGTTTTTTTTCTTAGTGGAAAATGCACATAGATACATTAAGAAAGTTTGCTGAATAACGAAATTCGTGTTTTATAGATTCCTGAACATGAGTGTGATAACTCAATCCTTTGGCATTTTTTGTTTGTTAACATGGATGTAAAGCAAGCATACATATATGATTGCTGAAATACAAAACTGCACATAGTTTTAATTACAGCAAGGCATTTAAATTCGTTGATTTATTCATGATCATATAGTATACATATAATACTACATACATTACAGTGATTGCTGTATTATCAAATTACATACTTTTCAGATTTCTCTTTAGCTTTTTTTTCCTTTTCTTAATATTTAATAAGTCGGTTTTATCTTAAGAAGTTTGTTTTTTATAGCAGAATTTTTTTTGCTTTATTATGTCTGAATTTTTAGACAGGTGATCAATTAAAAAAATTTTTTTGGAACTCAATGCCATAAATTTTCAGAAATTACTGGGCAGAATCAACCCTCTATAAAATTGATAACTCTTTATATAAGGACAGAAAGGCTTGTTCGTTTGTATCATCAGGTCAAGTTTTTATAATCCATTCTATCCATGACACAATCCATTATTTAACATAAAACTCACCTTTCAATTCCATGGGCAAGCATAGTACTTTTTAATACACTGTTATAATGCAACTCCAAAGACGTACACAACTCCACGAATTAAACACAATTCACGCTAGAATTGTTCACTGAACCCCATAAGTGTTATTTTCTTTGTACAAGGAATATCGTTCCGAAAATGTTTCACTACAAAAATCTAAATTATTAAAAAATGTGAAATAAATATTACTTGGAGACATAGGTGAAAGTTTTTCGTCCTAGCACAGAATACCGTCTTCTTTTAAATTTAAGAAGACGTAACGTGACAGAAAGAAAATATGGAATTTTGCCTGGGATTTTAGTGACAAAATAAAATCTTTATTACTCATAAATACTTTAATTGGGAAAAGCATTCCTGATCAGAAGACGTCGTAGTTTATTTATTTTGTGTTTTTTAATATTGCCTGTGCCTGCAACTCCTCCCTACATGTAAGCTAATTCCTGAGTTCTTGAGAATTGCTTTTCTTTGAGAATGCGCCAAAGAGAGAGAGAGAGAGAGAGAAATAAACTGGCTGGAAGCCAGCAGAAGAGAAACTTCTCTGCTTGTTGCGTGAAACAGAATGCGCAAGGCATGGGCATAGGGGATATTATAATGTGGAACGCAACATGCGTCGCTTGTTGCTGTTTTTCTGTTTACCTCAGTACTGTGTTATTTTTTTCGATGCGTGCTTTTAGGACTTAAAAATATTTTTAAATATAGAACTCATTACCGTTTAAAATGCAAAGAATTCAATTTATCGAAGAATCCAATGCTTTGAAAGTAAACGATATGGGACTAAAACACAAATGGAGATTTGCCTGCTAAATGAACGTGATGAGCAAGGGAATAAAATTAGTACGTGGTGCCGAAAACTGAAAGAAGTAGGCTGTTGTTACTGCATTGTATGCCATTCAACTCTTAAGTATGAAAATAATGGCAAAACACTATTTAAGCATAGCAGACATAAAAATTGATGCGCGCACAAAACTTAGCGCAAACTGTTCCAGGTGCTAAGCCACTCAATGCCAGTGCTGATCCGGTTGCAGATCAGAAAGTTGTAGTAACAGAATTTTTAGGTAAAAAAATGCTACAATTTTCTTTAGCTGTAACCTGGTTAAGCTGTCCAAATATTTAGCTAGGGATAAAACAGCGTTATCAAGATTGCAGTTTTCCCAGACAAGTGCAACATATATCAATATACATGGTACGGCCAAATCCTTAAATTAGGAATTAGTAGGCAAATTAATTGGAAATTTTTGCTCCCTAAATATTGATGACGGCACAACCAAATGCCATCGATATAAAATTATAAATGTTTTTGTTCTTTTTTTGATGATGCAGAAAATATGGTTGTAACTGATCATTTAGGCTTAAGGAAAGAAAATATCAGTTCCTCAAAAAATATTTTCCATCATGTAAATGGTATGTTAAAAGAAGCTCAGCTCAACCACAACCAAGTCATTAGCTGTTTATTAGATAAGTGCAACACAATGAGAGGATGTAATGCCGCACTCGAAACTTTTTGCGGAAAGCTAATCCAAATATTTTAGACTCACAATTCTGCAAAAGAAAAATCTTCAATCATTCTTATGGGTATATTGAAGGCATTTACAGCGATTAGTATTACAACAGCAAAGATTCTCCAAAAGCAAAGAAACTATTTGATGAGATTCAATCTCTTTTAAATTAGGATAATGCGGTTCACCTTATAAGATTTATAGACAATAGGTTCTTTCAAATTTTAGCACATTGTGATAGACTCTTTAAACTTTCTGATGCTTAAAAATATTTTTCACTCTAAACCTGACTACAGAATAATAATGAAAAGAAAAATTGAACGACATATTCTAGATTGTATACATAATTAAAGAAATGTATCCCCTGTAGAGCAGAATAGAATAAAAAATGTTTAAGATAAAAAAAAAATAAAGAATCCAAATGCAGAAAGGACAGAAAGAATTTTTAATATTTTGTTTAGCAATGAGAATAGATATTTTTTATGTTACAATGTTATAGAAGTGTATTGATGCAATTTAATTTCTATGTAAATCAATTGTAGAATGAACAACTCATGATCCATTTAATTCATGAAGAAATGCATTCTTTATGCAGAATTTTTACCCCCTTTTCATCAAACTTGAATTTCTCCCAAATACTGTGAAAGATATATTAAAAGTAAACTATGAAGATCCTAAATTACAATATGAAAAAAGATTTTTAAATTTTGGAAAATTTGCACTGAGAGATTTGCTTTATTCACTAAATAAGATATGGTTAAAATAAATTTACACAAATTTAACGACTGCATATGCAAGTACTGCAAAATATTTGTTGAGTAAGTTTCCAATAGGAAGCAAAGCTCTCACATGGTTTCCAGCATTAAATACAATTTGAGGGGGAAAAGTACAAACTTTGTAGCATAGCAAAAGCTTGCCGAATCTTTACCCAATGTTATTTCTGAGAAAACACTGCTGTTAGAAGCAATAAGACAATACACAAGTGGTCCAGAATTGAAAGAGTAAGAAACAACTGGAATTTTTTCTAAATCTGATAAAAATTCCAGAATTAATTTAAACTGGTGGTCACACATTTTCAACACATCAAGGCATTTTTAAATACAACGTGCTTTGATAAAAACAGATAAAAATATCTGTTCTTATCAAAGCACGCTGACACCTTTTTCTGGTCCTTTAGTTAAAGCAAGTTTTAATATCATGGGTGATAAAATAACAGAAGATAGGAGTGTTCTAACAGTAGAGAATTATGTACTAATCTCTTACATTAAATATCATTTACACAGAAGAAAAATTAATACAGTTGAATTACAACCATCTGCGAATATGCCAAGAGCCATCCATACAGATTATGTTTCCTATAAGCAGCATTTGTCAGAAAAAAAGCTGAAAAAATTTCCTAAAAGTGAATCTGGAAAAAAAGAAAATCGACATTGTTGTGTTCCTTGTAGTTACTGCCCTCTTTCCCCCAAAATAGCACAACAATGGTGCCAGTTATTCAAACATGTTAGCCAAAAATTGACAAAGTACAAATAAAACAAATATTCCAGTAATTAGTACTTCTTCCAAAGAGTAAAATAATTGAGAAAGTAACACCATGTGTTCCATCCAAATATCCAACAGGCCTGCTGAAAATCAAATGCATAAAAAAACTCCAAAAGCTTTGAAGCCATCAGTAATAAACTTTTTTTATGTAAAAACTGTTACAAAACCATAAATCAAAATCTATTACTTTTTTTTAGGAGAAGGACACTTTTATAATTTTTATAACTTTGTTGAATTTTGAGCCTATTTTTCATTTGGTATTGGTGGAAACTGATACAAGATCATAAATCTCAATACTTATTTTCAAAAATGTCAGATATTTTGCATGTAAAATAATTTTTTTTAATTGCCTGAATCTGTTTTACCATTCTATATTTTTAGAATTTATAACTTCAGAAGATAGCGAACTTTGAAAAACTTGTTTCAATTTTAGCACGTTAAGCGCCATGTCAGCCACCGGTGGCTGAAAGTTAACTTTCCGTTTAAAACGCGTGATTTACAAATGACTAACATCTAAAATATGATACAACACTAAAAAAATATGTTGTTTTAAGTAATTATTGAACATTTACTTAAAATTTACCTACCTTTTATTTATTAAAGGCTTATACTTTCTTAAAAATTACTTTAAACATTGTAAATTTTTGAGCGCTTCAGTGTAAGTCATCGTGGCCCTCAACGTGTTAACTTATTTTGTGCATAGACCTATTTTTTAACTTAGTATAATCGCTAATATCTATGAAGCAATAAGTTTCATCTTACTGGTAAGATTTCAATTTATTATTTAAAGGAAAAAACTTATTTGTTCACTTATTAAATTTTTTCACTTTCCACAAAAACTATCAATACATTGTGATTAAAGTGTTTATTGTAACTAATATGGTAGTTTTCTTTTGAAGAAATAAGGAAATTTTAAAAAGTTTAATCCTCAATTATTACTAGAATCGCTATTAAAATTAATGTTTATTATTCCTTATTTAATGTTATTTTAAGTTTTTCATACACAAATTTATCATATATAATACTATACCCAATATTCGGAATTTTACCTCTTGTATATTTGAGTATTACGTTATGTTGGAGTTATTTATGTTTTGTCATAATGTTTAAGAAACATGTTAAAATATCTCAGTCCTGTGAGAATTTTTGACTTTCACCCATGCTTGGAGACAGGGTTGCCAGATTGACCTCCAAATTTAATCCGAAATTCCAAATTCATACCAAAAATTTCGAAAGAAAAACTTTTACCCTATGTGATTGCTGAATGTCTATTATAAAAAGAAAGCATAAAATGCTATTCTTTATTTCTGGTATGATCAATAAGTTTCTCAATAAAAATGGAGGCCAAACTGGTAACCCTTCTTGTACATAAGATGCATGTTAATAAATAACATGTCTGGTTAAAATAGGCAACTGTAAAAGAACTCTTGTAAATTACAACAAGAAACAGATTGGAACTTTTTATTAACATTGCAGCAGTCAAAATGTTAAAAGTATCATCTTTGGAATATTGTTTAGACTTTAGAGCATAAACAGCAATGAAAGGCTTTTCTTTATATGAGATAAATGATGTCCTTAAGAGATTCTTTCAAAATTATCTCTAGGAAATATTTCACAAAAGATTGTTTTTGCATTTGTGAGAATATGCAAATGTATTTTTAAGATAACTTAAAAAAATCCACTAAATTATATTAAAAAATAATATTCAGAACTATATATTTTTTCATTTCTGCTGACGTGCAAATGTATTTTTAAGATGGTAAAGTGTGAAAATCATTAGAGCATCATTGTCACAAACGAAAGGTCTTCTAGTTTGCATAGGTAAGATATAATGTTTTCTCACACTTACAATTGCTGAATATCCTTTGAAGCATATTTTACAAGCAGAAGGGATTTTTTTCTAGTGGGTATACAAATGTTTTTCAGACGATTACTTCGTGAAAATCCTTCGATTAGATTTCGCAAGCGATACGCTTTAAATTTGTATGGGTATGTAAGTGTACTTTTAGATTACACATCATTGAAATTGCTCCGGAGCATATTTCAGAAACAAAAGGTTTTTTTATTTTACGGGTACATGATAGTAACTTCGTGAAAACATTAACAATGACGTTGTGAAAGACCACTTTGTGAAAATCATTTGGAGCATGTTTTACAAACAAAATGTTTTCACTTTGTATGGGTGTGCAAGTGTCTTTTCAGAGTTAGATTTCGAGAAAATCCTTTGCAACATTTTTCACAAACAAAAGGTTTTTCCTTCGTATGGGTGCGCACGTGTAATTTCAGATTACTATTTATTGAAAATCCTTTGGAACATATTTCACAAACGTAAGGTTTTTCCTTTGTATGGGTACGTAAGTGCAGCTTCATTACATCATTTCGTGAAAACCCTTTGGAACATATTCCACAAACAAAGGGTTTTTCCATTGTATGGGTAAGCAAGTGTTTCTTTAATGAACCACTTTCAGAAAATGCTTTGGAACAGATTTCACAAACAAATGGTTTTTCCTTCGTATGAGAGCGCAAGTGTTTTTTCAAACAACCACTTTGTGAAAATCCTTTAGAACATATTTCACAAACAAAAGGTTTTAGCTTTGTATGAGTGCGAAAATGTTTTGTCAGTTCACCACTTTGTGCAAATCCTTTGGAACATATTTCACAAATAAATGGTTTTTCGTTTGCATGGATATGGAAGTGTATTTTCAGAGTGTCATTTCGAGAAAATCCTTTAGAGCATATCTCACAAACAAAAGGTTTTTCTTTTGTATGGGTTCGCAAATGCACCTTCAGGTGTTCATTTCGTGAAAATCCTTTGGAACATATTTTACAAACAAAAGGTTTTTCCCCTGTATGGGTACGCAAATGTCTCATCAAATGTTCATTTTGTAAAAATGTTTTGCAACATACTTCACAAACAAAAGGTTTTTCCATTGTATGGATACGTAAGTGGGTTTTAAGATTACCATTTTGTGAAAATCCTTTCGAACATATTTCACAAATGAAAGGTTTTTCGTTTGTATGGATACGCACATGTTTTCTCAGATTATCACTTTCTGAAAATCCTTTGAAACATATTTCACAAAAAAGGGTTTTTTCTGTTGCTTGAGAGTGAATCGGAGGCACTGACATTTTCTTTATAGAAAATATTTATGTTCATAAAACACAGAAGATAAAATATCTGCATAAAAGATACTTCATTGAACTTATCCAAGAAAATGTTTAAATACCTTAACAAGGAGTATATCAGCTCTCCTACTTTTAATCTAAAATGTTGAAAAAAATAAATTATATATTTTTTTCTGCAGATTTAAAAACATATTAATTATCAATTAAAAAATAATTCAATAATTATAACAGCCAGAAAAATGTTTTTAGAACCTATTTACATGATAACTTTTAAGAACACAGATGATTTCTAGTAGCGAAAAAAAAAAAAACACCAGCAGCATCTTCTGTAGGCCAACACATTTTTAAATCCTAATATCATCTTTAAACAATATTCTTGTTTAGTGGAAAGTGAAGTAGTAGTATAAAAGTAATAAACATAAAATTGAAAAACGCTAATTTGAGTATCAATAATGTAACGAAATACCTTAAAAAATGGTTGACAATTTATAACATTACAAATTTAAAAAAACAAATTCAAAATTTCAAAAAGAATTTCTGTCACTCGGACAAGCCATTGTTTTTTTTTTTTTTTTACAATTATGGCTGCTCTTACAGATGTGCTTAGATATTTCCGTATGTGCTTTGCATGGAAAAGTACAATAATCGGGTGACATAATATTACACTACAGTGCTGGCTTTTCAATAAAAATAAATAAAAATAGTGAAATATTGAAAATTGAAAATTTAAATAATGGTTTAATGTTGAAGGATTATTGAGAAGTGGTAAATATTACGATATTTTGTAACAGTGACGAAAATTGAGGTAATAACTATAAACATCCCTCTACATTTTAGGACTCCACAGAAAATGTTCAAAATTTTCCATATTAAGGAATTTTATTCAGAACCATTGTTACTAATTGTTTAGTAGATATTATTAGAATAGTACATTTGAATTTTTCGTTATTCTCTCAGCACTGGTTCGAAATGTATGGTGTTTCCCCATTATTAAAGAGCAGATTTATTTGTAGCGGAAAGCATTTTTATTAGATCAGTCAAGCAGAATACATATTTGAAACTCCATAAGAGGCAAAGCTACTACTTAAACTTCAGCTGTTAGCCATCGTGAACTACATTTTAAATCGGTGTTATTGTGTCATCTATTATTCCGAAGGAATCACTTACAAACGAGTCATGTGTTTCGAAATAAATAGGTAACACGTAAATATGCACTCCTGACTCACGTTTTGCCATTAAATGCCCCCAGGCACGTTTTTCACTGCACTGCAGATATACAGCGTACAGAATGAGAGCTCGAATAAGCTTGGAACTATATTTTTAAATGCGGACAAAAACATTTGGATAACAGCTTATACCGGGTTTTCCCAAAAATGACGAATGGATTTTAAAATTCAATAACTTACAAATGGTGACAGATATTAAATTTATTTTTGCAGGAGGGTTATGTATGATGTCGGGAGTTTTTTTACTGTGATTCTTGATTTTAGTTCGAATTTCAATCAATAGATGGCGCTGAGAGCAATAGGTGCTCAGTCCAGACCCGACTTTTGGTACTTCGGGATCCATTCAATACATTTTAATATTCTTTTTCTGCATGAAAGAAGAGAGAAGCCGAAAAATCGAACCTGGATTTAGCGGTTATTGCTCGCAGCGCCATCTAACGCTGCTATTTGTAACTAAAACTGAGAATCGAAGCATAAAAATTCCTGACATCTTACATAACACTCTTGCAAGAATTATTTTAATATTTGTAACCATTTGCTAGTTATTGAATTTTAAAATCCAGCAGTCATTTTTGGGACATCCGGTACATAATAGAGTGTGAATTGCTTCTAGAATAAAAAAAATTAAATGGTAAAAAATTAAATTTACAGAACAGACAATTTTAATAGAATTCATATTGGCATTTAAGACTGAAAAATGAAAAGACCTTGAAATAAATAATAATTAGGTGAAATTTTTTTAGAATAGATTTTCAAAGAGAAGTAAAATATTACTACAGTAGACTCCCTCAAATCCACACAGCTTGAAACTGCGGGGCAGATTTTCGAACAATGCAGATTTCTGGTCATTATTTTGTTTATATTTTTCAAACAGTAATTTGTAATTAGTTAAGGGGTATTCTGGCCTACAGGCATAAATTTTGGGTGATTTGTCGAGCTCCACAGAAAATATACTATTCATTTTTTACATCACATTTATTGATATTTTGAAAAAAATACAAAAAATGTTTCAAGAAAACGAAAATTAAATAAGTTATAAGCTGGTAAAATTGGGAGTAAAAAAAAGAGCGTGTTGGTTGACACGATTGAATCAGTCTGCTCATCTGAAACAAAATTTGAAAAAAAAGATTCAAAACTTCTAAGAATATCATTATACTACCTAAGAGAAAACAGATTTACTGTTCTTTCCCCCCCCCCCCCCCAAATTCTTAGAAAAAGGCATTTTTCAACTCTTTTACCACGTTTTTTATTTTTTTAAAACAGTAAAAAAAAAAATATATATATATAAAATGCTAAGAGCGATAGAAAGATATACATTGAAGGTTGGTAGAAAATTTGAAGTAAATCGGTTGAATAGAACTTCAGATATCGTCAAATACGTTGAAAAAAATAGTTTTAAGAGAAACACGTTTAAAGTTTTGAGTAAAAGTTTCAGACAGACGCAGCTGTAATAAGTCATAGGGTGGTACATTATAATTGAATTTTCTCTCGAGGATATATTCTTAAAAGTCTAAACTTTAATAATATGCAAAAAAAAAAAAAACTTTTTGAAAATTCTAGACCAGAATACCCCTTTAAGCACTCGAAATTATAGTGAATGCTTACAATAAAGAAAATATTAAAATAATTTATTAATTTGATAATAATTAATTACATAAAATAATTATGTAAAACAATGAAAATTTAGAAAAAGTTTAAAACATTAAAAATAAACTGTTTTCTCTCTGCAATACCAGCATTAGTGTCATTGTTCAGTCAGAAGTTTATTTTTTTTCCCTTTTTTATGTCATAGACCATTCTAAGGCTTATTGCATATGCATATGGTTGTGCCGAAAAAGGAGTAAATGAACCAGAATGAAGATTTTTTATGATCTTTACTTTTTAAATTATAGTCAAACTAATTTCTTTTATTTTACTTTATATTTTTTGAGGAATACTGCAAACAGCCATACTAGCGAGAATTATGTACGAAATCACACACACACAAAAAAAAGCATTTACAGATTAAAACCGAATCTAATGAACGCGAAATAGTAAGCATAAACAATATGGCTTCTTCAGTTAGAGTTGCTGGTATTGTGCGAAAGCTAGTGCTGTGCCGCATTTTTTAAATCTCAGATAAGAAGATAATTTGCACCGGAATAAAAAAATAATGAAAATTTATGTCCTGTGTATACAGATTAAATAAACAAAAATCTTGACTAATTAAAAAAATGCCTTGAAAAAAGAACGTGATCAATACTAATATTAGCGCCATGTCGGTTTTTCGAAAATAAATTCATATTTTCTTTATTAAAAAGCTTGTGATCGGTCATATTAACTAGAATTAATATTAATATGCATATATGATATTGAAAAAAAATATATTGAAAAACAGAGAAATGGATGCCGGGAAAATAAACAATTTCGTGCAGTTTACACATGCAAATATTGTGCAGGACCTATAATAAGATGAGTTTTTGCTTTTGATATACTAATTTACATCAAAATCAAAAGTAACGTAATTTTATTTAGTAATTAATCAGCTGTAATAGCCTAACAGCATGATAAGAAACAAGTGGGTAAGTGTGATCACAGATCACACAGAGGGTTTCGATTAATATTCCTTTGAAAACACTTTATGCTTTTGCAAAATCTGTTAGTTCCACATTTCGCAACCAGGGGGCACACTCTATTCTAAAAAAACCTCTATCCGAACGAAACTCCGTTTTACAACCTATCCGTAGATATATTAGTCGGGAGGATCGGGCCCATAGCACCCGAGATAGGTAGGCCCCCCCTGGCGGTCAAAAGTGAAACTGAAAGATGTAAGGCTATGTGCATAATATGAAAGAGTGGTCAAACGGGTGTCGCCAAAAGTTAGTAAAGTATCCACCGGGTGCAATGGGGGGAGGTTAGAAAAATTTCTTAAAATATACAAGTTAGAGACCGGAGGGGTATATATAATACTTTCTGAATTTTTTATGATCTGTCGTGTGATCGCAACTGTTCAGCTATAATTATGCAAAATTTCAAGTCTTCAGCTTAATTAGGGGCTCAGTTAGAAAAAATACACAAGTTAGACCCCCAGAGAGTTAAATATAAGACTTTTTCAAAATTTTATGATTTGTCGTTTGATGTGAGGTGTTCAGCTATAAGTATACAAAATTTCAAGTCCTCAACTTAATTAAGGGATCAGTTTAAAAAAAAGTTTAAAATACACAAGTTAGAGCCCAGAGGGTTAAATATAAGACTTTTTCCAAATTTTATGACTCGTCGTTTGATGTGAGGTGTTCATCTATAAGTATGCAAAATTTTAAGTATTCAACTTAATTAGGGTCTCAGTTAGAAAAAAAGTTTAAAATACACAAGTTACAGCCCAGAGGGTTAAATATAAGACTTTTTCAAAATTTTATGATTTGTCGTTTGATATGAGGTGTTCAGCTATCAGTACGCAAAATTTCAAGTCTTCAAATTAATTAGGGGCTCAGTTAAAAATAAAAAAAGTTTAAAATACACAAGTTGGAGCCCAGAGGGTTAAATGTAAGACTTTTTCAAAATTTTATGATGTCGTTTGATGTGAGGTATTCAGCTATGAGTATGCAAAATTTCAAGTCTCCAACATATATAGTTTCTGAGAACGGGCTCTGTGACGGACAGACAGACATAGGAGCGAGGCGAATAGGGTTTCGTCAGATGAACGAAATTCTAAAAAATCAGTAAAAAAAAAGTTTTGAATGCCACTTATTTCAGCGCCATCTTGAATTTTGTTTCATCAACTTATTTTTAAGTTTCAGTGATTACGTCTGAAATGATACGCATATTTTAAGGTTCCTGATTTAAGGGAGTCTAGTGCATTACGTATTTTAAATAGAAATTAATTTAAGCAAACGGAATGTTTGGAATACTTTTTAAGGTAGAAAATAGCTTAATAAACTAGAATTGTAGAATCATGTTAGCTAGGAAATTTTTATGGAATATTAGTAATGAAGAGTGGAAATCTAATTTTCGAATTATATATTAGATGCATGTATTGAACACATGGTTATTCTGAAATTTACAGCTGCTTTTCAACAAGCAGCATACACAATGCACCATGTGTGTGCTCTTAAAGGTTAACAGAAATTCATTATTTACAGGAATTGAAATTTATTTTCTTCTAAGAGGAGAATTTCTCCACCAACGTTTGTTTGGAGTAGTAAAAAGGAGAAATTTTATCAACAATTTAATTTATTAAAGTTTCTGTTGTCTTAATTTCATAGAGGTTTCTGCATTACTTCTCTAACTTAGTTGTTTTTCAAAAAAAGCAATTTTTCTAAAAATTGATAAAATTTTTTGGATTGGAGGCTGCCACCAGTAAAACTCTTTGGAGTAGGATTTCGAAATTTTGCGTGAGAATTCCACAACTAAGCCCTAAATTTCAAACACCGATTAATACAAAAAACATACGTACATAGGAAAAAAACAATTTTACATCAGATTTTCATGTCTGCAATTTTATATCTGCTTAATTTTTTTTTTCTCCATTGTATGTAATTATTTCCCATTAAAAATATCGGTTCAACTTTTAAAATATTTTTACAGCACTAAATTCCATTGAAAAATAATGGAAGTAATGAATCAGTATTCTAGATTTTTTTGTTTCTTCTAAATAATGTGTCCACGACTGTTGTTATTGCGTTTGAAAATACAGCTAAAAATATATTATTAAGAATTTGTTACTGCATTTGTTGATTAAGAATTTGTTACTGCAATCTCTTAGAAAAAAGAATAAGTATTTAGTTTAAACAAACTGTCACTCTATTTTCTCCCAATTTACCCATTTCCTTTTTTTTAAATATCAAATTAAGTTGTCCAAATGATTATAAATGCAGTTTAAAAAAGAATATTTCTAAATACCATGTTAACACAATCTCTACCTGTTTTAATTTAAATAACAGTTTTTATTTGTTGAATAAATTTATTTTAATTAATTAAACTATTCCTGTAATTCCATACAATTTATTTAAGATATTTCGTAGAAAATTACATGTAATCTATTTCATTGCATTTCCATTCAGTAGAATATATAAGAACTACCAGAAAGAACTGCGAGCACTCACTGTCAAAAACACTTTCTGAAAAAAAGCCTGATTTCATTTTTACTTTGTTCATCATGTGTTTCGTATTTCAAGCAATATTTCCAGTTAATGAGATTTTTTTCATCATAACTTCTGTTACCCCAATTGTTTTGAAGATAAAACGTGCAATTATATATATATAAAAACCAGATAAAATTTACATAAACAACCAATCCATTCCTATACAATTATGGAAAAGAAAAATGCAATTTATCAAATGTAACCTCTGTTGCATTTCTTTTCTGTTTTACACCAAATATAGCTTTAAAAGATTGTATTTTAGTTTTAAATTTAAACTTTTTGATGCTTTTTTGTGTATAATTTATAGAGATTATAGCAGTGGGTAGATATGAATGGAGCATTTTTCTGTTTTTATTGTACTTAATTTTGAATTAATCTTTGTGTGCTGGCAATAAAAAGGGAAAAGCAAAGAGACGGGAGGGTGAAATTTATATAAAACAAAGAAAGAAAAGTAAGTAGCAGAATTTAAAATATTAGGAGAAAAACAGTTTTTTAATTATTTTTTCAAAGCAGACCTTACTTTATTTTTCATAGCAAAACTTTTGGATACATGCATGGATTTATTTTTTAATGTAAAATTTGTAGAGATCTGGACATGTGTAATAAGGATTGCCGGTAATCTACATGTCATTTATTTGGCTATTATTGTTTAAAAATAATAACCTTTGTGATAGAATTTTATCATGAATACTGTTTGGATATAGTAGTGGTTGCCAAAAAGAAATATACCAATGAGTTCTCTAAAATTCATTTCAGATAAAAATCTTTTTGATTCATTTTATGTAAAAATATACCTGGAAAAATCCGAGTACACAAGGAAAAACAAAAAAACTATTTTATATAAATAAAACTATCTTCTACCCTTTCATAAAAGTGACACATAAAAGCAAATGTAATTAATACTACTTGATTTTCCATGCATGTAAAGTGAAAAATATAATAGTGTTAAAAATTATAGGTAATTGAAAATGACATAAATGATTGAGAAAAAAGATCATTAGCTCTAATTAATATAGCTTTAACCCAAATTTGTATCTTGTTTAAAATTAACACTACTAATAAGGATTTTACACTAATTTTAAAACATGTTTTTGTGTTAAAATAAAAAAATTAAAAGAGCAGAAACACACACATGCTTATGGCAGAAACCGTATTTTCGGATTACTTGCTAATTTTCTTTAGTCTTTGAGAGTGTTAATTAATAATTCATGTTTATAAATCAAATTAAAATACTTAAAAGTAACAGGTATATAAATACAATGAGCCATAGATATAAATATATCCTCCAAATTTAATTGATGTTTTGCATACAGTTACATTCACTTTTCTGTAATTATAAAATAATAATAGCTACAAACAATGAAATACCAAATTTCATTATCAAAACTCATGGTTATATCGGTTTATTAAACATACAAATGAATGCATGAATTTTCTCTAACCAATGGTGTAAACTGAAAAAAAATTCATGAGTTTGTTTTTTGAAATTAGCCGTGACATGCAGACATACACATTCAGGGCCTCTTGCTTTATAATATAAATGATTAGCAGTTAAGGAAAACAAGGAAGAAAAATTATGAAATCGGAAAATAAGACAGTAATTTACAGATTACTATAAATTTAAAAGTGTGATATTATATGTATACATTTAAACACTACCTAGAGTTTTAAAAACTAATTTTTCATAATTCTTTCTAGAAAAATGGATACTTAAAAAATTAATGATGTTAAAGATCTTTCAAAATAATTTAAAAGCTTTTTTTCGATATTTACTGAAAAAAAAAAAAAAAAAAAAAAAAGGTATTGTGACGGTAATAAAAGTAAATTAATCATCTTTAAAAGAATAACTTGAAGGGAATAAAAAGCAAATTTAGTGGATAAGCTGATTTTTTATTTCCCATTGAAAATACTGGTTCATCTTTTAAAATACTTTTACAGCACTAAATTCCATTGAAAAAAAAAAATGGAAGTAATGAATCAGTATTTTAGATTTTTTTGTTTCTTCAAAACAATGTGTCCACGACTGATGTTATTGCGTTTGAAAATGCAGCTAAAAATATGTTTGAAGAATAGTGGAACCAACCAGACACATTTTTGAATTTATTATGTGACCAAACAATGTTTTTTTTACCAAAATATGTTTTCCCCCTCTATTTAGAAGGGATGGTGTCTTTTTTTTTTTTTAGAGAAGGTGGGGGGGGGGGGGGGTACGGCCCCATAAATAATTTTTATATCTTAAGTTTATCCACAGCCACAAACTGTCTGCTATATTGCACATTAAAAAAGTTATTTTTATTCATAAATGCATAAAATTTGCAGATATATTTGTTAAGGGTAATGTCACACAAGCGTTGTGCATCAAGTGTCTCCCATGAGCAGGCATTCTTGGGAGGTGCAATGATCTTCTTGGTTGTCCGCATGAACATTGAAATCTAGAGGTGTGATAAAAGCACAGAGTATCACACCAAGCTATCACATTTTCTCCAAGATGCCGTGCCGGGGGCTATTGTTTCTGATCTGTTGTTCACACAAGCTTTAGTTTAGATAGTGTATTGGGAACTTTCTTTATCAGTGATTAATGAATAATTTTTGTTAAGGTTTTGTAATGGATCTAATAGACGCAGAGCAAGTATTTTTTGAGATACAAGAATGCCATATATTGTGGAATACATTATCCAATTTATATAAAGATGAAAATAATAACTTGGATATAGATTGGTAGCATCCTTGCTAAAAATTTTCAGACAAATCTAAAGAAGATCAGTAAATTATCGTTAAGTTATTTAAATTATTATTTTTTTCGTATATACAAAAAAATATTTAAAATTATTGTAATGTTACAAGTTACCTTTTATAAGAGAAGTATTAAAATAGAGGAAAATTGAATATAATATTTTATCAAATAATAATATTTTTATTTTGTCCTAGTACGTTACTTGAGAATTTAACATGAAATTAAAATTATTACAAGTAGGGATGCACCAAATATGTGGTATCTATTGGTATTCAGCCATGTTACCGAATGTTTGTTTAGGCCGAATATCAAACTTTTTGACCTGGATGAATATCAAAGTATTCAGTCAAACCGAATACTTCAAAAACCTTTTTTTCTAAACTTTTCACAATTCCTAGTTTTAACTATCAACTTATAAATATATTTAAAATTATTAGAAACAAAATCATATTTAAATAAAACAGAATATTTTTAGATTATTTATTTGCTGTTTGTAAAGTACAACTTAAGAAAATTAACCATGAGGAGGATTAAAATGATAATTAATGGGGATGATTAATTAGGATTTTCCTAGGAATAAATGATGTACAAATGCAAGTTCCTAAATTTTGTTTAGTAAATAATCTGTTTCTTGATTTTTCATAAATAAAAGTTTTTAAACAAAATAGAAAAACTTTTGTGGTTGATAATTGATATCAATTAAATATACAGAAAATCTATATGTACGTATAGAACGTATATAATAAAATATATATAGAACATATAGAACGTCAAATTCACCCTAAAATGTTAATTAAAATATGGGAAGAAATCAGCAAACCTCCAGAATGCACACTGGTTTAAATATTGCAGGGTGAAATCAAAACTGGAAAAAATGGAGGGGAGGATGAGTCCATGGAGCGACGTAAATCATTCTAAACCAAATACGCCATTAAACCTAAGCAGACCAAACCAAATGTGCAGAATATGGCATGATATGTATCATTACACGAGTTCCTTCGTCTAGCCAATATCTCTATAGGCTCCCACAAAATGCATCTACTATAATCATTTACTTGTGCAATGATCTTTGTATTGCTGAAAAAGATGTCAATATTTGCTTTGCAATTTAAACAAGATAAAGCTGTAGATTGTTTTCCTCTTGCTATGTCGGTCATATGTTCCTTCAATCTTTCCTGTAATTTCCTGGTTGTCATTCCTACGTATGTAAATGTTTTATTTTTATATCTAAATGGGATTACATATATTACTGCTTTTTCATGTTCATTTACTAGATCTATTCTTCTATTAACCAGATTTTGTAGTTTAGTTGGAGCTTTAGCTATCAATGTTATATTTATATATATCAATGTGTATTGTTTCTTTTATGCGTATCTGATTCTTTCATAAAGTTGAGGAATGTATTCCATACTGCAAAAATTTGAAAAATGTGTCCTCTTTGTTATCAATTTCTTGTTATTAAACTCAAATCACTTTATTGATAAATTTTTACAGTACTTGGTTGTACAGTTCCAGTTAATTATAAAAAAGCAGCTGCCAATAGATTTTACGTCAGAAGAGCATTCAAAGTATGTTTACAGCTTATATGGACAAAGAATTGACTCAGATCAAAACAATTTCAGTTGAAAATGGTTACCCAAAAAAATTTACCAACAAAGTGATTTATGAGTTTAATGACAAGAAATGGATAACAAAGAATACACATTTTTCAAATTTTTGTAGTATATAGAAGAAACTTTTTACTAAAATTGCATATACCGGTATACTATGGAAAACACTATACTAATCCTTTTCTTTTTTAAGGTTTGTGAATTTACTGAAAAGTGTAAAAAAAAAAAAAAAAAAAAATGGATATTAAATAATAGTAAAAGGAAGTATTAAAAAAAATGTACAATGAAAAATATTTTACATCTTAGGGAGATAATTGTTAATAAACACAAAATATAACTTATGCATCGAAAATAACTTTAAAATATATACTGATGAGAAAGGAAATAAAAAAAATACATACTATACACATAAAAATTTGATTAATTATTACACATGTAAATTATCGCAGAAATGACATAAATTGACAAATGAGCATTTAAATATTAAAAGTAAATACACTAAATAGATAATCATCAATAACATAGATTTAAATAAGTTACCTTCAAACGAAATGTTGCTTAAATGGTGATTATTAGGCCTAACACGACTACACAGTAACTGATGACTTTTTTTAAACTTTTATATTTTCCTATTAACGAAAGGAATCAAAAGAGAAATAAAATAGACATACAATTTTTGTTTTACACGGAAATTAATAAAAATACCACGGGAAAGTTGCGATCCAACATGCAGATAGAAAATTATGTAACGAATAGAGTAAGGCCATTTTCCGATTCAATTTTCGATAGACGCGATACCAAAAACGTTTCGATACATGTTCGATTAATTTTCCATGCTGCCATCTATCATCGTAAGAAAATTGCAGCAACCTGTGTTTGTGTGATGCACATTGGTATATGATAAATTAGTAGGTTAATGAGAGACTTGTGTTTTCCCTATCACAATTATTAACATAACTCTTTTTTTTTTTTTGCCTTGGACGGTCGGGATGTGAGGGGCGCCTTTTTGGCTGTATCTCTTCCCCCCACTCCTCTTTTATGCCACAGTCTTTATGCTTTTTAAAATTATTTACATTTGTGTTTTAAATACATTGTTTCTCTCTTTTTAACACAAGCAATTCTTTTA
Source organism: Maratus speciosus (assembly GCA_963932465.1). Taxonomy (NCBI): domain Eukaryota; kingdom Metazoa; phylum Arthropoda; class Arachnida; order Araneae; family Salticidae; genus Maratus; species Maratus speciosus. Next base: position 1,338,451 of record CAWVRF010000174.1, on the reverse strand, counting down.
AACATTTATACAATTTATTTAATATAAAGGAGCTATTTATCTATATTTTTATATATAAACAGAAATCACAATCCTGTGATGGTTTTGTTGTTTAACTTTTGATAATTGATTTTTATGTACTTTTTAGCACTAAATCTGAAAACAACCTTCATTTTTAACCATCACGTCAGGATTTTTTGCAAATCGTAACTTTCAATGGCAAAAAGTAAAAAAAAATAGAGAACATCTGATATTGAAAAATACAGGAAATGGTTGTGTTTCTTAACTTTTGATAACTGATTTTTACATATTTTTTAGTGCTGAATTCGAAAATGACCTTCATTTTTAACCATCAGGTCAGGATTTTTTGGAAATCGTAAATTTCAAAGTAAAAAAATAGCAAAATTCTGAAACTATAAAATAGATGTGATGGCTGTGTTTTTTAAATTTTGATAATTGATTTTTATGTACTTTTTAGCACTAAATCTGAAAATAACCTTCATTTTTAACCATCATGTCAGAATTTTTCGCAAATCGTAAATTTCAAAGTTGAAAAGTAAAAAATTTGCAAAAAATCTTGATGGGATGGTAAAAAATGAAGGCCATTTTCGATTCAGCGCAGCAAAATACATAAGAATCAATTATCAAAAGCTCAGCAATATGACACAATCCAAATTTCGCAGGCTTGTGAATTTGTGCTAGATAAAAATAAATATATACTATATCAATAAAATGTTTAATATAAATACATATTGAAATAAGCGTAAAAATACATCAGGTTTGTTTTCATAAGTGTTATCTAATCAGATTATTTTATTTGTCACTTATAACTCTGAAATGGTTTAAAAGTTTACCTTTAATTAAAAGCTTTCCCTATTATGATTTCTAGGTTCCAGATCTGTTAGCTACAGCAGAAGTAATTTCTCTATTTAAAATATAATATCATTTCTTTTGTTAAAATATAAGTTAATGTACAACAAGTTACGACTTAATCTGGTATAGGCATATCTCGTAAGATTATACATTCTACATTTGTCAAGAAATTCCATTTCCATAGCACAGATGGTTTTGACTGTTCTGATTAGTAGTTAATGTAATTAGTAACTTCTGAACACACCCTCTTACATTAGTGGAATTTCTCAGTTCTGCTTTTTATAAGTATAAAAGATATTTGATAGCATGGAGTAATGGCTTAGTTTTCATATCAGGCTTGCTTTAATTAATTTCTTTTCTTGCTTTGTTTAAGCTTTGGTGAGTGGGTGTCAGTTAGTTATGATTTCTTCTTTAATATTCTTTTTAAGTTAAAATAACTTTAATATGATTCTATTTTTGTTTCATTACGTTACACAATGATTGTTTTAAACAAATTATTTCAACTATAATTTAAAGATGTGTTTAAACTTACACAAAGGACTTTTTGATTTTAATTAAAATGGACAGTTTTTAACAAACTTTGATTTTAAAACTCAGTTTAAACAAAAATAAATATGACCATGAATAAAGATCCTAGTTATCATTTTCATTAATAATATAAAGTAAAGTTTGAGATTCATTTATAAATAGAAAATTGTTTTAATTAACATATTTAACAATCTTGTTTTATCCAGCTTCTTGTTTTGAATAATGAGATATTTAAATTATTTATAAATTAAAATAATTTCTTGTTTTCAAATGAATTTAATAAAAGAGTTGCAGTTATTATTAAAAGACTTTTTATGGCTTTTGAACTCAAAATCAAATTCAACATTGGATATTTTTTGCAAAAATTAGGACTCTGTAATGAGCAACATGATGAATATCAGACATTCATAAAAATAGCAAATAAAGCCTTTTTGTGCAAGACTGTTAAAAGGCAGAAAACCAACATTTAAAAATGCACAAATAATGATCAAAAAGCAGCAAACAGCTGTTTCAAATCTATAAGTGAGATTCTTCTTCAGTGCAAGATAGAGCAAGGCACAGTGTGCTAGAAAAAGCAAGGCTGGGCAAAATGACAGAAGAGACACCATCATATACAATAATGACTAATAGTTGTTCTTCTATTGCTCAACATTGTTGGTCCTTTCAACATAGGTTCAATATATCCTCAGACATCATAATCTAAAAATGTTCTTCTAACCTTGATCTTGAATTTTGGGAAGCTTATCATATCATTAAAAATCCCCACCCCTTAGTCAATGACTTATCTAGTATTCATGATTTTAAAAGTATTTGGAAAGCATTAATTTAATTTTCCTTTTTTGGTTTCTTTCTCTTTCATTCCCCAGTAGATGTTGCTACTTGTCTACTCAATTGTGTCATGCTTCTTTTCTCTCATTGGTTGTTTTTTACACGGTCGCTACCTGTTGTGAGTATTATAAGCCGGAACATGTCTGTCGTTTAGCCTTGCTTCTTCTAGCATGCTGTGCCTTTCTCTATCTTGCACTGAAGAATAATTTCGCTTGTAGATTCGAAACAGCTGTTTGCTGCTTTTGGTGTATTATTTGTGCATTTTTAAACATTGGTTTTCTGCCTTTTAATATTAGACTTTCATTATACAGGCTAAAAATAATCATTTCTCAACAAATCTCACTTTCTTATGCTCAAATTGCATAAAGATTTTTCTAAAAAGGACTAAGGTTCATGTTCATATAACAAACAAGTAACAATTTTTGTAACTATGAGACAGCTAACAACTTTAGGCTTAATGATTATAGGTGCTTTTCCAGTGGCGGATCCAGGGGGTGGTCAAAGGGTCAGCTGACCCCCCTGTGAGGAGAAACACCCTTATTAGTGGTGCAAGCAGAACTTCTTAGCAAAAGGATTTTTTTTTAATTCTTATTTTTTATTTCACACTTTTTACAGTTCCGAAAAATTATTATAGGAAATCAATGTTAACCATTTTTTTCTTAGTCCTGTAAGATATTTCTCCTCTGCTCAGGCCGTCACACAAAAGAGAGTGGATTTGTTCTCTGGACCATTGAACTTGGCACTTTGTTCACTCCCAGATAGACATTAATCCCAACGTAAATTTGACATTTTGTAAAAAAAAAAAATTCCCCTACTAGAATAGCTTAAAAAAAGTTATTTTCTTTCGCCCACATTGCCTTCTTATCGGTGCAACATCCCCCCCTCCAATCACTAAAAATAAACTTTTATTCATTAAAGTAAGCAAGAATATGTTACAATGAAGATTTTTATTTAATTTGGATACTATGGATAAAAAGAAGAAAGCTCGTTTTAACAGTAGAAAACTGAAAAAAAAAAAAAAAAAAAAAAGATTTTAAATGGATTTGTTCTTAAAAAGCATGGGCCTCCTGCTTTCATCGGCTTTGAGCTCATTCGAAAAACTTTGACGTGTTCATCTGATTCAAAAATTTGATATGGCCAAATATTGCGAAAATTACGGCACCAGCAAGACAGGTGGGGAGAGGGGGGACGGAGAGAAAATTGCTGTTCTCTTGATATTCAGATTTAATCAAGTAATGTTTTTTATCTGATCATTTTGAAAAATTAATAATAATACACATTTATTTCTTTTGTAAATAGCCTAAAATAATTCTGCACTAAGAGAAAAATAAACTAAGGATTATTTTCTTTTATCAGAGGAAAATTCTTTCCCCTGAACCCCCATTGAAGACAATATTTAGTTCTGCTTCTTTTTTTGAGCTCACGTGCAAAAAATTATCTAAAACGGGGGGGGGGGGGGATCACTGTTCACTGACGATAAAGATATTTTTTACAATTCTTCATTAAAGAAAAAAAAAAGGGGGGGGGGCGTCCTGTTCTCCATTCTACTATCTGGTCTGCCCATTTTTTCGTGGCAAGAAACATTGTTTTTTCTCAACTAATGTTCATTTTAAACCACTCCTGTGACTTGGCATCGTTGATTAGGCAATTTTTTGACTTTTCTGGCCTTTTGCAAACAATACTAATAATGTTCCTGATTATTTGGTAATCCTTTATTTTCATCAACCAATCGCAAGGGAGAGAGAAAAATCTGTCAACATTTGCTTTGGCAAGAGATGAAATTTTAGCTCGAAAAGAACAGTTCTTTTTCTTGAAAAGAAATAGTTCGTTCGTTTTTTCTGTGTGGAAGGAATGTGCTGTATGTTTATTTCTGTCTGATCACGTAACCAGCCTATCACTCTAAATATGTCTAAGCGAAAATCTCAAGCAGATATTTTCCATTTCTTCAAGAAGAAAACATCAACAGATGATATACCAACTAATAGACAAAACGAAAAAGAATATGTGAATACAAACGGCAGTATGAAATCCAACGAAATCCTACCGAAAGCAAAGAAATCCAACTGAAACTTTTATTGCTACAGAAATTCAACCCGATGAATATGATATCGGAATTTTATTGGAAAGTTGGAAAAAATTGCAGATGAATTAAAGTATCGCATTGTGTCAAATACCTGGATTCCCCCAGCAACATATGAATTTCCGATTGTCTTGCAATCAGGAAATAAAAGGCAGTTTCAACAGTCGTGGCTCACAGAATTTTCCTGGTTGAGTTACAGTGCTAAGCATGCTGGAGCTTATTGCAAAATATGTGTACTATTTGGAGCAAAAGAAGGGGGGGAAAGCTAGATATCGCTTGGCAGTTTTGTATTGTGTCTATTTCATAACTACAAAAAAGGCAAGGAAAGTCTGCAAGGACACGCTCTTAAGGAGTACCACAAAATCGCAACAATTAACTTTACCGACTTCATCAGAACATTTGAAAACCCAGCGGAATCGATTGACGTGAAAATCAATACTGAAATGATAAGAAGAATTGAAGAAAATCGTTTATGTTTACTACCCATAATAAAAACGATTATATTATGTGGTAAACAAAATATTCCATTACGAGGTCACAGAGATGATGGGAACCTGAGGGAAGAGGATGGCTCAGGTTCAATAGCAAATGAAGAAAACTTTCGTTCATTATTGAGGTTTCGCATTGACGCAGGTGACACTGTTTTGAAAAATCACATAAACAACGCTCCTCGTAACGCTACTTTTATCCGTAAAACAACTCAAAACGAATTAATTGACATTTGTGGAGAGCTCATATTACAGAAAATACTGAACTCTGTGAAAGAAAGTCAGTTCTTTAGTATCTTAGCTGACGAAGCGACCGATGTTGGTACTATCGAGCAGATGAGTCTTACAATCCGATTTTGGGATATAACAACGAAGAAAATCAGGGAAGATTTTGTAGATTGTGTAGAAGCTAGAGGCTTAAGTGGTGAGTTCCTTGCAGACCTAATTGAAGAAAATTTAAAGAAATTAGGATTAACAATTGAAAATATGCAAGGACAAGGTTACGACGGTAGTTCAAATATGGCTGGGAAATTCAAAGGGGTGCAGGCACGCATAAAAGAAAAGCAGGCACTTGCTATTTACATGCATTGCGCGTCTCACAAACTAAATCTTGCCATATCTAAAGCCTGTTCATTACGCAGTATTAGAAACACTGTTGGTGTCATGAAAGAAGTAATCAATGCAATTAGGGAATCCGTTAAAAGAATGAATTGGATGCGAGAGGAAATACAAGAGCATCATCCTCAGGAAATGCGATTGAAGCTTTCAAAACTTTGTGAAACTCGGTGGATTGAATGCCGTGATGCAATTTTACAATTCTTGCAAGTTTTCGATGCCATTGTGTGCTTTTTAGAATTATTAGATGCCGGAGAATCGTCCTCCTAATCCGCCTCCTTAATAGCATCAGTTCTGCGATTTGATTTCCTTATTGCAGTGCATATCATTTCATCCATCTTAAGTTTAACTATTTCTTTATCTCAGAATTTGCAAAGCCCTTCGTTAGATGTGAAGCAATGCTATGATATGGTAAAGCATGTTGTTGATACTTTAAATGATTATCAAAATTCATCATCAAGTTACTCGAAAATATATGATGAAGCATCGAAAGTAGCAACTAAACATTCCATTGAAATTACTATGCCAAGAATTGTAAAAACACAGCACCACAGATCCAATACTGCAGCGCCAACTCCTGAAGAATATTACAAACTCAATTTATTTTTGCCGTTTATAGATTTTATCATATCAGAGTTGGTAACAAGATTTTCCGCTGCTAAACATTCAAATATCGTTGCATCACATGGATTGATCCCGGCATTTGCCAACGAGGATACTGAAACTTTAATGAATGCAGCTGAACCTGAGAAGAAAGATATTCCAGGGACATTTTCTGAATTATGAGCAGAAATAGACTTATGGCAGCGGCAATGGAAAAACAAACTGGAAAGTGAACTTCCACGCAGTGCAAGTGAAAGCATATTACACGCTTCAGAATTTTACCCGAATATCAAGACTCTTCTCCATATTTTATGTATCCTTCTGTTTCAACCTGTACCAGTGAACGGTCTTTCTCAACATTAAGACAGGTAAAAACTTACTTGAGGTCGAATATGAAAGAAGAAAGGCTAAACGGTTTAGCACTGCTTAATATTCATCGCGATAAGGAAATTCACCCTGAAGAAGTATTAAATAAATTCGCAATGAAGCTTTACAGGAAATTGCAACTGCAGTATTTTTAAGGTAATGCAGCAATGTTTTGCCATTATTTTTTCATTGCAATAAAAAGTGTTCTCCACATCTTAAATATGAAAATGTTTATTTTTATTTAATTGAAGATTTAACATTTCTGTATTAACTATATATTATAGAATTAGTAAATAGTATATTTATATGTTTCATACAAAATGATAACAAATTGGTTACTAAAAGTTAATTTAATAATATCATTATAATTTGTAATTGATATATTTAATATTAATATAATTTTTAGTGGTTAATTTTATATTATTTCATGAAAATGCATTAATTGATGTGTAATATATTATATTTTGAAGTAGGTTTAAATGATACTTCGTTTTTTTTCCACATCACTGATAATTTTAGAAGTAGAAGGCACAACGCTGGCCACTGAAACTTGAACCCCCTGTAAAAAATTTCTGGATCCGCCCCTGGTCAACAACATTTTGTAAAATATTCAAATAGTAACAAAAATAGTTCAAACGATACTGAATTCCATTAAATTAAACAAATCGACATTAAAAAAATAATAATAATTTATTTTCTTTTAAAATAAGCATTAAATTATAGAACATTTAATTTGATTATATGTTGGTCACACCGAGAATTGAACACTGAGCCAAGATTTAGCTAATCCAATATTATTCAAAATCTTTCTAGTTAAATTATATGTTTTAAAAATTATAATTTGATAAGTAAGGAAGGATTAATGCATTATACCTGTTATTTTAGTTGTATATACATCTGTATCATATTTTAATAATTTTTTATTTTTAAATTCAGGATAATAATAAAATATATATATATGAAAAGTATATATTGTTAGTATAAAAGTTAGTATAAAGTATATAGTATTGTTAATTGACACTTATCTTAAAAATTTTCTCTTTTGTTTTATATATCTAAGTTCTAGCATGATTTCTCTTCCTTCAAATTACTTAACAATTGTGACAGATCTAATTGTATTGGCCCTTAAAACTACCAATGTTTTATAAAATTCTTGTAAGAGGGAAAACACTGTCCTCTAATTAGCCTAATCTTTCATGAAATCTGCAACAGAGAAATACAGGTTGCTGAAATTTTCCTACAACGATAGATGGCTGCATGCAAAATTATTAATCGAACATGAATCGAAAAGTTTTTGGTATCGCGTCTACGGAAAATTCAATCGGAAAATGGCGTTACTCAATTCGTTACACTGCATGTTGGATCGCAACTTTCACGCGGTATTTTTGTTAATTTCCTGTTTAAAAAAAATTCTATGTATGATTTATTTTATTTCTCTTTCGATTCCTAAAATTATCAGAGAAATATAAAACTTTAAAGGAAGTTACCAGTTACTGTGTAGTCAAGTTAAGTCTAATGATCACCATTTAAGCGCTACTTCGTTTGAAGGTAACTTATTTAAATGTATGATATAGAAATTCATCTATTCAGTGTAGTCTCTTATTACTATTTTAATGTACATTTGTCAAATTTCATTTCATTTCTGCAATTATTTAAATGTGCAATAATTAATCAAATTTATATATGCATAAAATGTTTGTTTTTTTTTCAATTTCTTTTGCAATTAGTATATATTTTTAAGATATTTTCTATGCATGAGTTATATATATATTTTTTTTAACATTTTAAAAATGATCTCCCTAATATGTAAATTATTTTTCATTGGACAGTTTTTTATATGCTTTCTGTTACTTGTATTACTGTAGGATAATCTAACACATTCCTATTTAATACCTTTTTTTTTTTTTTTACACTTTTTAATAAATCTACATAGTTTAAAAAAGAAAAGGAATGGAGTTCGGTGAAAGTGTTTCTTTTCTTCCAAAAACTCAACTTGATGAAGATGGAATTTTTTAGTTGATTTTTAACTCACTTCCTTATGTGCTAGAACTAAAAAAAATAGATGTACACAGGTCAGTTTTCCAATGGCAATACAACAATTTAATATTTTTAGAACTTAATTGTAAACTAGGTATTACCCGTCAAGAATTGACAGTAAATAACTTGAATGTTTCATTAGAAATATTCTTGAATTTTTAATTAATTACTTTTAAATTACAGTACAGCCCCGATTATCTGCGGGATTGGGTGTCAAGGGCACCGCTGATAATCCGAAAAAGACTGAAAATGGAGTGTAAACACGAAATAAAAAGGAAATTCAACATAAAAACTACGTTTTAGTGTACAAAAAACATAATAAAACGTTTAAAATACATAGGGGAAGGTGGTGTACCTCGGATCTATTTTGACTTTTTAATTTTTAGTTTTAAAAAAGATTGCGAAAATTAAAAAAAGAAAAGATTTTATAAAACTTTATGTTGTTACAAACAACATATATTTTTCTTAAAGTTTTAAATAAATAATTTCCATGAAAATTTTTGAATTAAAAATAAAATGAAAATAGGACCGAGGTACACCACTAGTGGTGTACCTTGGTCCCATTACTAACAAGTGGTAAAAACTTGTTTTTTAGGGTAAAAATCAACATTTATTAATCAAGAAGCTACATATATAATTTTTTTCCCTTACAAGTAATAAAAGGATTGATACATTTAATTTATTATTAGGTTTAAAAAATAAGATAAGTCTAAATAGACATAAAACCTCAGAGCAATTACACCTATTTTTATCCAAGATTGTAATTAGATAAGTCAATTCCAAATGCTAACTTCTCGAGCTGCCTTTCAGATCCACCAGACAATATTGGATGTGGCAGCTTGAACATGATATCATTTTTGTCAACTTCATAAACAGTAGAATCTTCTCTTTTGAACTTCTAAGAGTTTGGATCTCTTTTTAGATATTGTACTTCATATACATTATCAGTAATTGAAATAATTTCAGCAATAAAGTATTTAATACTTTTTTTACCAGCAAACTTCACTAGCACAAACGAACCAATCTGAATATTAACATTATCTGGATCTTCCAGTTCACCAAAGTCTTCCTCTGAAAGACCAGATTCCTCAAATAAATCATCTATATCCTCGTCTTCAGAATCTGTTGAATAATAATGAGGACTCTTTTTAGCTGATTTAGTAGGAAGTTGTACTGTTTTACTTTGTTTCATTTTTTTCAGTGTGCTTTTAGCTTTTTCCATTTCAATGCGATTTTTCTCTGGCGTATCAGTTAAAATACAGGATTTTCCTTTAGGTCTTCCTCTATGGCTTTGTTTTCTGGGAAGTGCTTTTGGATATGGTCTTATTTGTTCAGGAGTAACAATATTTGGAGACAAAGTAACAGTACCTGGAGTTAATGGCTCAGATTCTGTGTTAATAGACTGAGAATTTGATTGGATGGGATAATCAATTTGTGATTGATATTCTTCTTGGTCTTGGATCGAGCGATCTGTGACATTTGATGGTAGAAATTCCGAGTCTTCAAAAACATCTTCATTCAGTGGATGCAATCCACAAACCTTAAATCCATTAATTATATTTGATGGTGTGAAGGCTAGTGTAAATGCTCGTCCAACTAGTTCAGCTACATCATAAATAGTAGCTGGTTTTCCAACATTACCTGGAGTAGTCATCCAGTCATTCATAGCTCTGTTATAAAATGCTTTGAAAGGTCCAAAGACGCATCTGTCTAGGGGCTGCATTTTATGACTGGTGTGTGGATGGAATGTCAGTAATGTCACACTATTTTCCTTTGCAAGTTCTATTGTTGGAATAGAGATGTGGCTCTGATGATTATCCATTAAAAGAATTACTGGATTCTGTTTACTTGCACCACTAAATTTGATAAAATGCTTAAAAAAATCATAAAATAAATCCTCATTTGACCATCCAGAAAGATTTGCACCGCCTATTGTTCCTGATGGAGCACCTTTAAGCATATGGTCTTTAAAATATTTGCGTGGAAATATCAACATAGGTGGAATAAAGCCACCACCAGCATTTATTGCACCTATCATTGTGATATTAGTCCCTCTTTCAGCACTGGTCATGCTTCCTACTTGTTTAAGACCTTTACTTGCCAAAATCTTTGGTGGGACATGGACTGTAGAAATTCCCGTTTCATCACAGTTCCAGATGTTAAATGATGTTATTTTAGGATTTTTTTCAAGAGCAGTTTTAAAATTTCGGAAAAAAAGTGCAACGTTATCTTTATTGAAAGCTGTTGAGCGGGCTAAACTTGTAGCTTCAGGTTTTCGCAAAGCCAATTGCTTTCCATGCCTCTTACGGAACCCTCGAAGCCAATCTTTACTTGCCAATTTTCCATCTTCCCATGATGGGTCACATTTTTTTTTTATTTTGCTTGGCAAATTGGTAAGCTAAAGTCCTAACATCTTTAAGAGTCAAGCCATATTGCAAGTGAGCAGCTTTTAATATATAAACTACAAGAAGCTGTTCTTCTTCATCTGTAAAAATCCTTCTGGTATCATTGTTTTGTTTGTATTTAAAACTGGGCAAACCTGTTTTTTTAAATGATTGAATGTGCCTCAGCAATGTTGTTTTAGAGATATTAAACTCTTTAGAAGCTCCATAAACAGATTGTTGTTTCTTCATAACCATATCAACTGCTTTTTCTAGATCCTCCTTAGAGATCTGTTTTCTTTTTACACCAGTCTTGCTGCGTGGCATCTAGAACAAAATATAAATAATTACTTCAAGATTATAAAACTTCCATTTTCTTAATAACTTTAAAAAAACAACTTTTTTCCCCTTTTTTTACAACTAGGTTGAAACCAAAACTGGTGTAATCATTAAACCATAACCATTTAAAATAAACCATGTTGCTATTAAAAACATATTTTAAATTTTTAGATGCACCTGCGAAACTGATTTTGTGTCAATATAGTTAAAATTATAGGGTTAACATAAACCAAAAACATATATAAAATTTATCACAAAGTAGTCCTAACTTGTTAATAGACTTTAAATAAATACTAATTTGAAAGAAAACATTTTACTTGAATTTTAAAAGATTTTTTAACATATGCATTTTATTATCTGAAATGATATTTAGGTGGTGTACCTTGGACCAGTCCAAGGTACACCACTTTTATTAGGTTCAAGGTACACCACTTGACACAAAAACAAAACTGCCAATCATGATATTAAGGTTAGGCCTAACTTTGTTTAAAGCACATGGTGTAGTAGCTAAAACATTGCTTTATGATACATAACCCTCATTTAAAAGTAATTAGATATGTTTTAGTACAAAAATAACATAGAAATATCTAAGAAAAACTTACTTTTGAGAGGTGAATTTCCTTTTTCAGAAACTGTACAATTAGTTGAGCTTCTAAACATCTGCCAAGAACTTAAATGAGACCTCTGGTGGCAAATATTGAAATTACAAATGTTGTTGTTTAATGATCTAAACAAGTAAAGCTAGAATTAGTGTAGGTCCGAGGTACACCATATGTCCAAGGTACACCACTCTCCCCTACATATGCAAAATAAGTCGGAAACCTTTGCTTTACATCTAAATCACTAAAATAAAGAACAGTAAACAAGAAACAATGCCGTACATACTGTACAAAAAGAGGTGAGTTACATCTTTTTTTAAAAATTAGTCACTTGTCTTTGCTTCTTGCTTTGGAAACACACTTTCTTTATTCTAAATTGTAAACTATTATTTTTCATTTAGTATGGAAAAATTTTTATCTCAAAAATGAAGTTATTCTTGATATGCTCTCCTGGAATTTATCATAATAGCGTTATTTAATTGTAAATTATTTTAATTGCCGTGCTTACGTTTGGTTAATAAAATCAAGAAAGGACATCAAGAATTTATATCTGATATTTCAAACATGGCAACCAAATCTAGAAATATTCTTCTTTGACTTTCGAATACATTAATTTTTCTGTTTATACTTAATAGTAGGGCTTATTGTATTTTCCTTGCTGTTGACTTGAATTAAAAAAAAAAAAAAAAAATGCTTCGCGGATAAACCGCACCGTGGATAATCGGGGCTTTACTGTAATTATTGAAATCATGACAAGTTTCTATATTGCATAAGTGATTCCGATTTCTTTAAGGCGATAGATGGTGCTGTCAGTTTAATCTATTCACTAAAGTGAAAGAATTTTAAGTTTATAATTTACAACTAATTATGCTTGCTTTAATAGAAATTTACTTAAAAATACTGGTTAGAGCAATTATTATTACTTACTACAGCCTGTTTTTTTATAACAATTTTCACCTTTATTTATTATTATTATTTTTTAATTGCACAACTATTAAAATCTTCCACAAATTTTATTTTTATCAGTCTCATTCTGTAAAAGTCTAAATTTGAAACTTGATGCAGCTAAGGATTATCCGCGGGATTGGGCACCGCAGATAATCCGAAAAAGACTGAAAATGGAGTGTAAACATGAAATAAAAAGAAAATTCAACATAAAAACTACGTTTTAGTGTACAAAAAACATAATAAACATATTTTATAAATAATAAAATAATAATAATAATTTTGAAGTAATAAAAAACATACATATGTTTTTTATTACTTCAATTTTATTTTACATTTTTACGAGTATATATTTTTTAAATATTAAACCATCAATATCAATGTAATTTTTTCTTATATGAATATTAGTTCTTATATGAATATTTTTCTTTCTTTCTGCTTTATTTTTTTACGGAAAAGAATGGCAAACTTTCTGTTCTGACTCACACACATATATATTCTTGATAATGGTCAGAAAATATAACAAAATTTGTAGATTAGCTCAATTTATTTAATTGATAGGATTACATGTAAAATATTTTAGTTTAAAATATTTTAAGTATTAACTTATTTTTTCAAAGTATTCTTGAGTGTTAAATTTTATTTAATTATAATAACATTGAAGTAATAATAATGATAATAAAATATAAATCATATAACTTCTCTTCCTAATAAAGTATGTCATTATTGAAATGAATTATCACAAAAATATTACAGAAATTATTTTGCAGGTTTTGGATTCAAACTTGCATCCTCTACAAAAAAATCAGAGTTTTAAATTGCTGCATTAGACCACTGTGCCAGTAGGAACTCGTTCTATTTTCCTCTAAATTGAAGATGTTCGAAAAAGATTGGATGCATGCACAATTGTATCAATTTTGATCTGATTTAAATATTTACTAAAGTTTAAAAAAAATCATGATTTAAAAAATTTTTTTTTAATCAGATTTTTTTTATTTAAATCAGATTCTTTTTTAAATTCGGATTTTTGTGATTTTTCCCCCTGCTCTAAAATACAGACTAGCTACCAATACTTTTGGGTTTCTAAAACAATAAAACCTCTAATTGCTAACCTAATCTATGTTTTTAAGCTTTAGAGTAATTATGAAAAGTACATTCATTTTCATTAGTAGTATACAATAACGACGTTACATACATCAATATTTTCTAATAATTATGTAAAACTATATTAAATACTATTGTTATTTACAGTTATTAAAATTATTATTCACTGCATTTAATATCAAATTGTTAACAATGCTCGAAATTAATCATTATTTAACAATTAACTCTCTAATTAGGAAAAACAAATTATGCTTTAATCAGGGTTGGGGTTTTGGACGCCCAAAACTAGTTTTGGACAGGACATGTGGGTTTTACTGTCCAAAACTGTACTAAAGTGTCTAAAACTGTACTAAAGCGTCCAAAACTGTACTAAAGTGTACAAAACCTTAAAAAAGCAACATTCCACATGTTACCACTTCACATTTATTAAACATATGAATAAATATAAATATATCACAATATATTTTACTAACATTCAATTTAATTCTTTGATAAATGAAAAAAAGTTCAATTTTTTCTAATATCTGTGTAACATAAAAAGTTCTATTTCTGTTAAAATTGAGTTGTAATAATAAGAAATTCTGTATAATACCACACATGTAGTATAAGGAGGGGAGATTTGCTTTTGTTTCAATTTTTGTGCAAGAAAATGTTACAAAGAAATTTCTTTTAAATAATGTTTCATTGTAAATTATCTTTTCTAGGTTATAGGATAATGAAAGAAAACACAAATATATAATTTAAAATGTAGAAGTTATTTTTTAAAATATGTATTTTTTATTATGAATTTAATCTAATTCTAGTGAACATTCTATTTCTTAAGAGTTAAATAATGTTGTTATAATAATAGTCATATAATACAGTGTTATAATAATAGTCAATATCTAAATATCTCATAATCAAACAAAATCAATTATTTTTATTTTTACTATTTCTTAATATACACATATACATATTTGCCAGCAGTAGGCTGGTTTAATCAGTATGCTGAACCTGAACTCCATTTATCAATTATTTCCAGTAACAACTCTCGGGACTTTCAGTAACAGAATCAGAATGTATTCGTCATAAAAATCGTTAGTACTTCTACTAACTACTATTATTTAAATGAATAACATTAAAATTATGATACATAATTAAATTTAATATCTTTTTAATGTAATTACTTTGTTACGTAGGGCAATTAGGTTGTTACTACTAAATTGTTAGGTAGTATAACGTAGGGTAATTAGGTTGTTAATACTAAATTGGTATTTTTGTATTGTAATCTTTTTGCCAATTTTTTTAACTTTTAGCATTGTTCTGATAAATACAATTTTACTACAAAATATAGTTTTGGACAGTTTTAGACAGAAGGGTTTTGGACAGTACGGTTTAAACCATGGATTTTACCGTGGTTTTTACCGTTGTGTCCAAAACCTTGCCAACCCTGGCTTTAATTCCTAAAATGGTAATTTAGTATTCATTCTAGAAGAAAGGGGGTGCTAGTTCCCAAAAAAAGGCACTAGTTCAGTAAAAAGAGAGCATTAATTCATCAGTTTTAGTAAAAGAGAAGTATATATACTCAGAAAAAGTATATAATATTTTAATAGGATAAATAAAGGGACATTAATTTTTAAGGATTTTATGAATTCAAATTGCAAAATACTTTAAATAATGATATGATTTAACAATATCTTGTTTCTTCTAAAAAAATAGCATTGTTACAGCAATGTTACAACTCAGTAGGGATTATTAACATTCAGTGCTACATACAAGAAAAATTTTTAAAAAAATGTCTCTTCAATTCCGAACTAATTTCTTTATTTAGTGTATATGAGTTCAAAAGTAAAAAAAAAATAAAAACATTTATTCAGCCTCTACCGAAGTAGCTCTTTCTGAGCTTAACATTTTCATACCAATTAGGTCTTTTTCTCTTACACATTCTTTTATAACAGTTGTTGAGCAGGTGTTATTCATTCATTCTTCTTTAGCTCAAATTTGTTATTGCAAAAGTAAAATGAGAAAATAACATACTGGCTACTTATGCTTTTATTCGCAGAAATTTATTATACTTGCTATGAGTATTTTACAGAAAAGAAAGAAGAACTTGATTGGTTAAAGAAAACAGTGGCATTGCAAATTTACGTAGATTAGATTTAAATATCATTTTTAAATGAAATGCTTTTTATGACTGATAAAAACTTGCTTTTTACAAACTTACTGTGCTTAATTTTTTTTTATAAGTCTAAGGAATAGTCTAAGCTTAAAAACAGTTATTTAATGCTTTTTTTGCTTATTCATGAGTCAAAATACTATTAGAAACTTTCCCAATTATGTTCATTTTAGAATTCAATACTTTTTTTTATGCAATTTTAAACATTTAGAGAATTTATGATTTTAATCAATAATTTTTTTTAAAAAATCAGTTGATTAAAATTACGCTTTAATCACTGATTTAAATCAATTGATTAAAATCGTTGACACCCTAATTCTTACCTTTACGTTTATATATATGCATGATTCTTACTTAGATTCAGTGCATTTTCCTGTTAACCTGCACTGGTGATAAATCAACAAACATTCTCAAGTGTAACAATGTGTGAATTACAAAAATAGTTTTAATAAAGCACCAAAATATGCCAGATGGCAGTGTAACTACAGCAATGATTCATTTGAAATGTTAAAAAATAATATAACTGAAAAATTAAAAGTGTAACATAAAAAAGTATGTTTTAATCAATTAATAGTTTAACATTTAATTAAATTATTATTATGCATTAAAAAATTGATTTGGAAATCCTAAAAGATAGCTTAAATAATGTTTCATTTTTCTTTGATGTTGCTGCATCATAAAAATAAAACAGCACATATATTGTATATGTCTGAAAAAATTCAGTGGCTTGCGCTTTTTGCCAAGAGTAAAAATAGGAAATTTCCAATGATCGTGCTCTTTACCCATAACATATAAGGGTCATTCTCCAGAAAGTGTACCTTTTCAACAAATTTTTTTCCATTTCAAAACCTTGCGTTTCCCTTTTTTTTTTCATTTTTATATCAAACTTTTACTTACTAGAAGTAATGATGAACAATGGTCCTACGTAATTTTAATTAGTTTACTCATAAATAAATAAAAAATATATAACCTTATTCATTGAGATGAGATTTAATTCATGGAGGTGAGGAATCTTCTATAAAAATAGGTTTAATGTATGCTGGTTTTTTTTTTCAAGAAAATAATTTTATTTTTTTGATATTACAATTTGCACATTTTAAGCATATTAAAACAGGTAAATTTGTATTTTTACATTGTTTTACATACCTGAAATTCAAGTTCACGGAGGTGAGAGTTCTCAATAACCACACTTGATTTTTAAAACAAAATCTATCTTCTTGTTTCTCATCTAAAAACTCAGAAATTCTTTATAGCTGTAAGTAAACAAGATGGATGAATTGTATCAGGGGAAATAAAATGTGATGCCAGTACTACCATCTATGAGTGAAAAATGGAATTTTATGTTTGGGTAATGGAAGTGAGAATTTATTGTGTGACAGAGTAATTGTTCTACTAAAACAATCTAAATCACAATATAAAACAATTAAATATGCTTAAATATTTAGTATTTGAGACACTTGTGGAAGGAATAATAAATATGTAAATATATTTTAAAAATTAAACAAGTTATTAAACAACATTAACAGCCACATCAGGTGTGTGACATGCCATGGAGGTGAGAATTCACATACTGTGCACCAAAAAAATAATTAATTAAAAATTATTATAAAAAAAATTGGATACCGATTTAAATGGACAATATTTTATTGCAATTAAAAATGTAGTTAAATGAATAATTCTTTAAAAGTTTTTTCTCCTCAAATTTTCATTTTATTATAACAATAAATAATCAATTATAAAAGACTCTCTCCACACCCTACCCGAAATTTGCATTTATCCTTTGCTTCCCGTCCCCTCTTATTTGTTTGTTATCCTTTTGCAAATATAACATTCTTTTATTTTTAGTTAGCTGAATTGATATTTTTCTGTAATCAACTTTTCACTTCTTAAACTTGGGTAAACTATTTCAGCTACGACGTTCCATTAGCATATATTACTCTGCTATACCTTTTAAGATTGAATTACCTTTGGTAATTCTCAACATATATATGGTGTACTGAATGGTGCATAGCATATATATCACATGTGTAAACCGCCAGTCCCTGCGGTGTTCCAGAATTGACCACTTGAGTGGAAGAGGAGACCTGGAGCCCGACAGGGTATGGAGTAGCATTATGAGATGGTGGCTGAATGCGAACCTCCGAGATATACTCTTCGAAGTAAAGCGGTTGGCAGGTAATGGAAGTTGCGCATGTGCATTGGATCTGATAGATCTTACTTGTGTTCAAACATTGGGACTCTCGACCACCTTACTTTTCAAGGCAAGGCAAGCAGTGGCTTCCATAGTGTACAAATGTAACGTATCACTTTAGGGGGGAGAGTGTGTGTATGGGGGTGTCTGGCACTTGATATCGGAAGATATCAGTAGCGAGAGGATGGTTTGTCATTTGATATTGTTATCATTTTTTATTAAATCAAAATTTACTTTTTTTTGTATCTTTTTCTTTACATCTGTTACCTTAATTTTTTTAGCATGCATTCTTCTTTTTATGAAAATACAAAGTTATTATTAAAACCATTCAATGATTATAAAGCATTTCATTCCAAAATAGGGAATAACCCAACGTTCACCATTAATATTCTCCTATTATATGCGTATATAATTCGTTGCTAGAGAAACCAGATTCGAAATTATACCTGTTATTTTTGCTAGTAAAAGATGGGGAAGAATGTTGCCCACATGTTTTGTTTACAAGAATTTCTGTTTAGCCCTGTGCAAGAGCGAAGTGCTAGAAGACAATATTACTGTTCAATGCATCATGTAACAAAGAGCTGTTATTAAAAATATTTAAATAATAAGCATTTCTTTAAAATGTTATTTGATATAAAGTTATTCCTTATATAACAGCGATATATTATGAATTTCTTCTCTTCATTGAAATCAGTAAAATATGCGAATAAAAAATGTACAACCATATCTGTATATCATTGCAAACGTATAAGAAGAGAAAAAAAGGAAACAAATTGTAAAAATAAAAAGAATTTTTAGACACCGATTACAATACAGAATTAGGAGGAGAGGAATTCGAGGAACGATAACGTATGATATCGAAAATTGGGAGGGGTCCGAAATTGCCAAAAAGTTGGTAACCTTATATAGGTTACAGCCCCTATTCAGATTCACCTGCACAATCGACTTGATATTATTACGCGAGAAGGATACACAATACTAAAAAATAACTGAATGTTTACAAACACGAAATAAACCTATAGGGAAGTGGTATGTATGGAAACATTCTCTTATTTTGGCGCACTGCGCATCCTACCCAAGTGGAAATGTCACGAATCGACCAATACATTGATAGTAACGTATTTCTGCAAGTACAAACAGGGAAAGTTAGGAATATTTTAACAAGTTACTAGCATTATTTTTGTTGTAACTCAAAAAGCACGTCTTCGATTTTAACGAAATTTTTTTTCGTAAAAGTACATACTTAGAGCATTATTCTGTAATTTTTTGATTGGTGTAAATATAAAATTACTACGTTAATATTTTTTTTGAAAAATATTTTTTATTATTTTTCTATGTTAAAATTTGGGTAAAAATATGGAAAAAATATATAATGTGAAATAATATATTCTTCACTAATTGACATTGGTTTAATTTTTTAACTGTTGTACTTCTAAAAAAAGTCGCATTTGAAAAATAGTAGCGCCGGCGCATACTTCCCCCGATTATCTCAAGGACAGTTCAAGGTCAGGGTCTAAAAACACTCTATATTGTATTCTCATTGTGATCCTTAAAACCACACATGTTATTTCAAACATCGGCCGTGGGGGCCATTTCCTTATGCTTATCCGGCTAGACGCTTTGATAATAATCATGTGTTTAACCCCTTGAGGGGCACCGGTATATATTATATACCACCTATGATTAATGAAGTTTTACACCAGAAAAATTTTATAAAATTTTACTTTTCTAACTTTGGTGGAAAAAAGCCCTAAAATTGCTTTTACTTATTTTGAAATAGAATTTTTCAAAGATTCCGGTGGGAATTCAACGTTTCACAGACGTAATTGCTTGCCCCTCAAGGGGTTAAAACCTGCAATCCGTAACCCTTTTTCAAAGGCCTTTCAGATTTGAACTAGTGTTTAAAGTTCAAACTTTTAATCCTTTTACAGTATCTTTCATTATTTTTTCTGAAAAGCTACCATTACCATGAAGAATTTGTTGCCATTCTGTTTCAGTTTTACATGCAAAACACATATTACAATATCCAAGCGAATCTATGAGAGTTGCAATAATTGCTTAATACATCACAAAATTTGTCCGACTAAAAACAATTCTTTTTGGCTACCCTTGCGTATTTGCCCAGAGATGACAGCCATTTTTTTCTATTTTATATTTGCTCATTTGGATTTATTTTTTTTTTTTTTTTGTTATTGTTGTTGTTTTTTAAAATGTTTAATCTCTGAATCTTTTTTGGCTGTAATTTCGGAATATATATTTTTAAAAATTAATATTTGCTTTACTCTACTATTTTAAAATTTATGTATTTACCGTTTGCTAATTACAAATTCCTTCTCCCCTAATTTTTTTTTTTTTTTTTTTTTTTTTTTTTTTTTTTTTTTTACGAATAATGTTTGGAGTTCTGATCTCAATTTATTTATTTATTTATTTGTTTAATTTCTGAATTTTAAAAAATTAAGCATAAAGTGGCTATAAATGATCAACAACAAAAAAAAAAAACAAGATGGCGGACTCCGGACGAATACGCAGTTTCATTTTAAACTTGTAATGCTACAAATTAATTGCATACCACATTTTTTACGAGTCGATAAATCGCTGCTATCCGAATATCCAGAATTTCACGTTTCTCATCTTTGTCGTATACAGATGCCTCCATCTATTTACCATATAATGAAATAAATACAAGCTATTTATAGTCCAGTCAAATTGTCGAAAATAGATGCAAAAATTCTGCCAGAAGATTTTATGTTTTTAAAGTGTTTATGGGGATGCTAATAACAGGAATTAATTGTTTTCCAACAAAATATCTCGAGGCTAAACTTTTTGGAGCCAAAAAACAGCGAAATTTTCGGATTTTCTTCAGTTTTTTGCCTATAACTTGAAAATTATAAATTTTTTGTGTACCATACTTAATCGAAAAAAGAAAGAGCATTACATTCTTTACAAATTTCATAATAAAAACGTTTTTCTAAACTCATTACTAAGCGCGTTACGACTTTCTGAAAAATACACTTTTTTTCTAACTTTGTGGAAAATCTCAAAAAACAACATTTGACATCATTTTTTATTCATTTTATCCTCTTTAATGTAACTTGTTTATATTACAGGTTTTTGCATGATAGCAATAACGGTTAATTACAATGGTAACATTGTAAAAAAATTTACTACATTGTAATTTTATATATATATATATATTTTTTTTGCATTTAGAACTTAAGTGAACATTAATAATAGTTATTTACATGAATGTAAGTAAGAGTTACGGTAAGATTTTTAATGTTAGTAACTTCTATATGTAGTGCTTGCGGGTTGATGGGTTTGTTCCGTCAACCTGAGTTTGAGGAGAAAACGGGCAGTTTGCTTGTTTTTCAACAGCTTTGATCTTCTTTGAGCTTGTTGCGACATCATCAACCTGGTTGTCAAAGTCATCTTCGTTGCTGGTTTGGTCGATGGTTTCCGAGGCATCAGCTTCATCATCCTCTTCTTCTGGGTAAATAATGTCGTCCACATTTTCGCAGTTGACCCCGTTACAACTTTTGCAAATTTCCGAAAATTTGAATCCTGATTTTTGGCAAGAACATGCCTTGCTGCACTCTTTTATACAGGTACATGAGGCAACATGCAGCAAGGATTCAGGTGCTGGGTTTTGGCACATTTAAACTGGCTGAAAGAGACCGTCAGACCTGCAAACCGAACCCTATTTTTCATGGGATGTTGTTTCCTAGCCAAGCTTGTATCTGATAATAACATCGGAAGAAATGATGCTGCTCAGAATCTTGCGTTGGTGGTAGCCTTGCAAGATGAAGTTTGCTTTTAGTGGCAGATTTAGCAAATAACGGGAACACCAAGGTGTTCCATGCCTGTGTGGTGTCTATGCATCCGCTGTATAGTGTAGTATTCAATTTTTCTCCAGCCTTGATGATTTCTTTACGAGTTGACTCTGGTTTATTAAACACAGGCTATTTCCTTAAGCTGATCATGTTTTTTCAAAGTGTTACAAAACTTTGACTTTCCTTGCCCAAAAAGAGCACATGTTGTATCGCATCCTCTGATTGCATGAGTGAAAAGATCATTGTTGTAATTGTATTTGTATGACATGGTTGAAAACCACTTGGTTTCGATGTAACCTCTGCCTAGATTTCGAAAAAAGAGATTTTTGTGTTGATATAACAAGCTCGTCATGATCACGAGAAAACCAATGTCTTCTCCAGCAATACACTTTCAAAGGCTTCGGCTCTTGAAATGGTTGAGGTAACAATCATGACATCCGCGTCTTCTTCTGCCAGGTCAGCTTAAATTCTATTATTTTGAAACTCTGTTTTAAGAAGTGAAATGAAGCGATTCCTGTTTCTTTCTCTGGCTAGAAATTTGTTGTGACGGAAGTTTTTGATTGACATTAGTTTCTGTTTTATTGTGCTATCGTCCTTTTTCGTACCATGCTAAACTATGTTGAAATTGTCAGTAATGTTTTCGTTAACGAATTTTTTTAAATGTGGTTACTATTAATTAATCGATTTAATCAAACTATATTTGTATTACATTATTCTGTTAACATTTTTTAACTAATTTTGCAGTCATATCATATTATGAATGAAAAATTAATTGAATTGTAAGAATAAAGATAAATCAGACCATTCTACAATTCAATGATGATCATGAAAATTTTAGCAATAGACACCCTACAAAAATAAATATTTTTATTTAACCCTGTAATCGTCGCGCCCGATACATTCACAGAGAAATTGCCCTGGGCTCGACGATTAGGGGTCAAGCATAAAGGGTGATAATACATCAAACAAAATATCTAAACTTGAGAAACAGTTATACTAAATTAAATGTTTTATAATGTGTACATTTGTAATCTGTAATAAGGTCAAGAGTAGAAGGAAAATGGGGGTTCTGCCCCAGCAGGCGGAGCCCGGAGCAAGGATGAGTGACAGGTGGGCGGAGTCGAGTGATTGACAGGTAGGGGAGATAAGAAAGTGATAGACAGGTGGGCGGAGTCGAGACAGACAGGCGCCAGCGCGTCATGCTATAGTAGAGGGGTTAAAACAAAGAAGAGAGAATGAAAAATGTACTGTAAGAGAGGGGTTAGAACAAAGGATAATGTTAATGAATCAATAAAAGTCTAATGAATTAATAAAAGTCTACTGTAAGAAGAGTGTTAATGAAGGAAAGTCTGTTGTAAGAGAAAGGTAGAACAAAGGAATGATTAGAAAAGATCGCATGCAATTAAAAATACTTACCACGGAGCAGCGCAGAGACACGTCCTACCTGTATGACATCCACCGGGGTAATGAACGAAGAAGCATGCAACAACCGGCTTCATCCAGATAAGGAGCTTGCTTCTGATTGGACGAGAGACGAACCTAGGGGGCAGCACCATCGTTTCCGGCGACACCAGCGCCCTCTCTCGAGAGGATGATTCACTTACCTGTGATGTCGTCATCCTATTTGAACTAACATAAAGAAGTGAATACATTTTATGAGTTTAACGAAATAAGTTTTTGTCATTTGCTAATTTCCGAAACATGTTTTTAAAAGCCGAAGTTTCATAGTTTAAAAAGAAGTTTTCTCTATAAGTTTAATCATTTAACGAACACGTTTTTAAATTTTTTTTTTCCATTTAGTCATTTGCTAATAAACCTTTTTTATTTAATATAAGTTAATTTTTGTTAATACATTATTTTTTCGAAACAATTTTACTAATCAAAAGAACGCAAATTAGTTAATTTTTTTTATTTAGTCATTTGCTAATTTTCGAAATAAATTAGTTAATTTTCATTTAGTTATTTGTTAATTTCCGAACAAGTTTTTTTCTTTTTTCAGTAAGTTATTTGGTAATAAAACTTTTTAATAAATTAGTTAATTTTTCTTTCAGTCATTTGTTAATTTCCGAAACAAGTTTTTTCTCAAATAAAGCTTTTAATAAACAATTTTACATTTATTTTCATTTAATTATTATTTAAAAGAATATAAATTATTTTTACTAATCAAAAGAACGCGAAAGTTTTTAACAATAATGTTTTTGTTTAATTATTGTCAAGGGTGATTGTTAACTGAAGTATATGCTGAATGCGAAAACGGTTTTTTTTTTAACTAAGAAAAGAACTTTTTTAAATTAATGAACAACTGTTTTTGGAAAAAGGAGAAATATTGTGCTTTGCAACACTGAAAAAGAGTTGAAAATTAATGACTTCACCTAGTTTAAAGCATATTTAACATAAGATGAAGACCTAAGTGCTGTGGAAAGGCTTAAAAATAACATACTTTTGAATCGACCGATTTATGTTGGATTTGCAATCTTAGAATTGCCTAAACTTCTAATATATAAATTTCACTATGATTTTATTAAAAAGAGTATAAAGATGATGTAAAGCTAATTTTCAACGACACGAACTCATTGTGTTACCATATACACGCTAAGAATGTTTTGGATGATATGGAACATCATGCAAGCTTATTCGATTTCTCTGAGTATCCAAAGAATCATATACACAAATTCCATTACGGTTTTGTAAAGAAAACATACCTTTAGAATTACAGGTTTTGAACCCATACACTGCAACACACTCCCTTTCAAGAAAATAGATTGTATCAGTACATCCCGGAATTTTTTTTTTCCTGGACAGGTGAAATACTTTATCATTATCAAATCTCGCTCGGAGAGGACACATTATTGCAACCCGTTGTTTCATCATATGAATATGCTTTCTATATTAGTTTTTTTAACTACTTATTTTGAGATATATATATTTTATTTATAAGAATGCAAGTTAGTTTTAGTCTTTTAACTAAGACTTTTTCAGTAACTAACGAAGTAAAGTTTTGTTTTTTAGAAAAAGTGGTATGAACTTTATATTTTTTTTTATTAGTTACTAATGAAAGATAATATATATATATATATATATATATATTCAAGTTAACAGAAATTTAGGTGAAAGCTTTTGAATTTTCTTAAGTGTTTTATCTAAAAGAATGCGAAGTATTTGTAATCGCTAGTTTTCTCTCATGTCTCCTACGAGACAAGTGGTTTCTATATATATATAGTGAAAGGTTATTCTGTGTGTAACCATACTGTTGCGCATCAACGATGTTTCTTGCCGGTATTGTATCAATTAGTATTTTACTGCTTTTAACTAAGATATTTAAATGATAGATAACGCAAAGTTTTATTTTATTTTTAGAAAAAGTGGTTTGTACTTTATTTATTTATTTTATTTTATTATTAGTTACTAATGGAGGAATATATTTTTTCAAGTTAACAGTAAATTGATGTAAAAGCTATGAATTTTCTTAAGTTTAATCTTATCCACTAATTTGGAGAAATAATTTTAAATGCGCGAGCTACTGAACTCTTTTCAAATAGAACGAAAGAGTTCTTTTGGTAGTTTGAATCTTATACCAAAAAAGGTTAATGATAATATATTTTAACAAATAACAATGTAGGCAATTAGATAAATGTTTTTAACTAGTAAAATAACTATTTAAAGAAGCTTTTAATATTAACTTTTAGTAGTGGATTTTTTTTAAACAAAATTTTCCAACATGTCAAAACAAAAACTTACTTCTTCACAATTGAAAATCTTCATTGAATTCCCGGTCTTGAAAACACGCTAGCAAAATATAGAAAATAACAGTCCGCAAATGATTTCCGAATAACATACTTTTCTCATGCAAGTGAAAGGAATGTTTCAGAACATGTCTCTGGCCATGGTTAAACATAACTTTAAGCATAGTTAACCATCTCAGAATATGATTAAAGATGTTCGAACATGACTTTGAACACGGTTAAACATATATCCTGACAATATTTGAACCTACCCAAACATGGTTAAACATGTTTGAACAAACTTTGAGCATATCCGAACATTGTTTAATATAGCCCAACTAACTTTGAGCATGATTAAATATACTCGAACTATCTTTGAGCATATCCGAACATGGTTAAACATGTTCGAACATAACTTATTATAATAATAACAACAGTTAAATAACAACAGAAAATATTAACAGTTAGTTTAAAAAATAATGTCTTTTACATCAACGTAATATATATTTTTCCTAAAATACTATGATGCAGAAGGTAGGCGCCACTCTGTCTGCATTCCTGACATTCCACCACGCCTCCTGTCAATCAAATTGCGCCAGGTTGTCTATAGGTATTGCCATACGATGTCATCATCCTCGTTTGGGATGGGGGCGGACAGCACAGTCGATGACGTCACACCTGCAAGCTCGCTTCTGATTGGTTGATAGCGGTCACGTGATCTCTTATCAGTAACCTTCATCTACGGGTGTAGACCCCGCAGTCGTGTCTTGGATTTCGTCGATGAAGGTCGTATGTTCCTTAGCTCCCGTTTACCGTACATTTAGCTTAGTGCTCTGCGGTACCTTATCGAACATTTTACGGTGTCTGGTTAGCTAAAGTTACCGTCGACTTTTCAGCTTCTTGCTATTTTCAATGACTCTGCTTGCTTCAATCAACAAAAGGTATGTATAATTATTTGGTCTTTTAAGTGTAATGTTTGTCTAGTGTTTCTTAAAACAAAAAAAGTTTTAATAAACTTATAACAATCCTTTCAAAATGTGTCTTTCAATTTATTTATTTGCTTTATTAAACTGAACTTAAAATTTCACATTCTACATTACTTAATTCAAAACATGTTCTATCATTCTCGATATTCAACTTGTGTTTCACAAGTTTTGCTTTCATTAGTTTTATCTGTGATTTCATTTAAAAAAACAATTGTTGAAAAAATAAACTCGAAAAATATATTTTCAAACAATGTGATTTGTTTAACATATTATTTCTAACAACAAAACTAAAAATATGTCATTGAAGTTAGTCATTTACTTTTTTCTAAATTAAAACTGACTCAAAATTCATTGTTAAAAGCGATTTTTGTCACGTAGCAATCAGATTTCTCTCACTCATATGTTTGATAATTTAGTTAAAGACATCTACTTTCAGAGTATTATCTAAAAGGTTTATTCTGTTTTCAAATAAACGTCTTTCTATTTCAAAGTATTTTAATAACAACATCTGACGTTTGTAAACAAAATGAATGAAAACTTTCGTTAAAAAGTTGTCTTTGGATTAAAGAACTACTTTAAAATATATATTTGTGTTTCAACCTTTTTAAGAAAATCAAGCGTTATTCTTTGGAAAACTTGAAAAATAAATACAATTTAATTTATGATAACATTAGTTTAATTTAATGAGAGACATTTATTCATACAACTGTAACGGTTAATGAACGTTTAAAACAAATCTTAGTTATGTTTGAAGCGATCTTTCTTTAACCCATTCGGAACCATGAGCGCATATGCACCCACGAAAGTACTTAAAACGTTTGAATTTGATATCAGTAAAAAAAATAGAAGTAAAATTGATTGTATTTAATTACGTGATTTTTGTGATTTACAAAGTTAATTGAAATAATTAATAAAAAGTAGTGCCAAACGAATAAAATTCATGAAAAAAAAATGCTGGTTCTGAACAGGTTAAAAGCTGAGAAAAAGCAATAATACCATTCTTTTCTTTTAGCAGAAAATATCTGTTTATTTCATCAATTTTAGTAAAAACTCATTATAAAAAAAAAATACAGTCTCCAGAAAATTGAAAAATAATTTCTGTTAATTGGAATCTTGATTTTTAATGTATAAAAAGGAAAAAAGATTTATATTTGAATCGAAACATACTCTATTTTAAACTAAAAATAAAAAAGATTTATCTTCTATTCTTAATTGAACATCTTTGTTGAGATAAGAAACATGGTGATAGGAAATGTCTGAAAACTATTTTTTTCTTTTTACCTAAAGCAATACATAGTTTTCATAGTTGAACACTATGAGAGATTGCATCCCACAGGAGATGCTAAAAGATAAAATACCCCTTCTAAAACTCGCCACAGGGGTGAGCGTTTCAAAAGTTGCTTGATAACAAACATTATCTACAATTGTTATTTCAACTAACGTGTGAAACTATGGACTAGCTTTCCATTCGTTTAAAGCTTCCCTAGTTTCAGCAAATCAAAGGGTCTAAAAGTGATGTCATTGAAAACAAAATAATATCACAACATTGTAAAACTTCATTCGGAAATCATTTGCGGACTGTTATTTTCTATATTTTGCTAGCGTGTTTTCAAGACCGGGAATTCAATGAAGATTTTCAATTGTGAAGAAGTAAGTTTTTGTTTTGACATGTTGGAAAATTTTGTTTAAAAAAAAAATCCACTACTAAAATTTAATATTAAAAGCTTCTTTAAATAGTTATTTTACTAGTTAAAAACATTTATCTAATTGCCTACATTGTTATTTGTTAAAATATATTATCATTAACCTTTTTTGGTATAAGATTCAAACTATCAAAAGAACTTTTTCGTTCTATTTGAAAAGAGTTCAGTAGCTCGCGCATTTAAAATTATTTCTCCAAATTAGTGGATAAGATTAAACTTAAGAAAATTCATAGCTTTTACATCAATTTACTGTTAACTTGAAAAAATATATTCCTTCATTAGTAACTAATAATAAAATAAAATAAATAAATAAAGTACAAACCACTTTTTCTAAAAATAAAATAAAACTTTGCGTTATCTATCATTTAAATATCTTAGTTAAAAGCAGTAAAATACTAATTGAAACAATACCGGCAAGAAACATCGTTGATGCGCAACCGTATGGTTACACACAGAATAACCTTTCACTATATATATATAGAAACCACTTGTCTCGTAGGAGACATGAGAGAAAACTAGCGATTACAAATACTTCGCATTCTTTTAGATAAAACACTTAAGAAAATTCAAAAGCTTTCACCTAAATTTCTGTTAACTTGAATATATATATATATATATATATATATTATCTTTCATTAGTAACTAATAAAAAAAATATAAAGTTCATACCACTTTTCCTAAAAAACAAAACTTTACTTCGTTAGTTACTGAAAAAGTCTTAGTTAAAAGACTAAAACTAACTTGCATTCTTATAAATAAAATATATATATCTCAAAATAAGTAGTTAAAAAAACTAATATAGAAAGCATATTCATATGATGAAACAACGGGTTGCAATAATGTGTCCTCTCCGAGCGAGATTTGATAATGATCAAGTATTTCACCTGTCCAGGAAAAGAAAAATTCCGGGATGTACTGATACAATCTATTTTCTTGAAAGGGAGTGTGTTGCAGTGTATGGGTTCAAAACCTGTAATTCTAAAGGTATGTTTTCTTTACAAAACCGTAATGGAATTTGTGTATATGATTCTTTGGATACTCAGAGAAATCGAATAAGCTTGCATGATGTTCCATATCATCCAAAACATTCTTAGCGTGTATATGGTAACACAATGAGTTCGTGTCGTTGAAAATTAACTTTACATCATCTTTATACTCTTTTTAATAAAATCATAGTGAAATTTATATATTAGAAGTTTAGGCAATTCTAAGATTGTAAATCCAACATAAATCGGTCGATTCAAAAGTATGTTATTTTTAAGCCTTTCCACAGCACTTAGGTCTTCATCTTATGTTAAATATGCTTTAAACTAGGTGAAGTCATTAATTTTCATCTCTTTTTCAGTGTTGCAAAGCACAATATTTCTCCTTTTTCCAAAAATAGTTGTTCATTAATTTAAAAAAGTTCTTTTCTTAGTTAAAAAAAAAACCGTTTTCGCATTCAGCATATATTTCAGTTAACAATCACCCTTGACAATAATTAAACAAAAACATTATTGTTAAAAACTTTCGCGTTCTTTTGATTAGTAAAAATAATTTATATTCTTTTAAATAATAATTAAATGAAAATAAATGTAAAATTGTTTATTAAAAGCTTTATTTGAGAAAAAACTTGTTTCGGAAATTAACAAATGACTGAAAGAAAAATTAACTAATTTATTAAAAAGTTTTATTACCAAATAACTTACTGAAAAAAGAAAAAACTTGTTCGGAAATTAACAAATAACTAAATGAAAATTAACTAATTTATTTCGAAAATTAGCAAATGACTAAATAAAAAAAATTAACTAATTTGCGTTCTTTTGATTAGTAAAATTGTTTCGAAAAAATAATGTATTAACAAAAATTAACTTATATTAAATAAAAAAGGTTTATTAGCAAATGACTAAATGGAAAAAAAAATTTAAAAACGTGTTCGTTAAATGATTAAACTTATAGAGAAAACTTCTTTTTAAACTATGAAACTTCGGCTTTTAAAAACATGTTTCGGAAATTAGCAAATGACAAAAACTTATTTCGTTAAACTCATAAAATGTATTCACTTCTTTATGTTAGTTCAAATAGGATGACGACATCACAGGTAAGTGAATCATCCTCTCGAGAGAGGGCGCTGGTGTCGCCGGAAACGATGGTGCTGCCCACCTAGGTTCGTCTCTCGTCCAATCAGAAGCAAGCTCCTTATCTGGATGAAGCCGGTTGTTGCATGCTTCTTCGTTCATTAGCCCGGTGGATGTCATACAGGTAGGACGTGTCTCTGCGCTGCTCCGTGGTAAGTATTTTTAATTGCATGCGATCTTTTCTAATCATTCCTTTGTTCTACCTTTCTCTTACAACAGACTTTCCTTCATTAACACTCTTCTTACAGTAGACTTTTATTAATTCATTAGACTTTTATTGATTCATTAACATTATCCTTTGTTCTAACCCCTCTCTTACAGTACATTTTTCATTCTCTCTTCTTTGTTTTAACCCCTCTACTATAGCATGACGCGCTGGCGCCTGTCTGTCTCGACTCCGCCCACCTGTCACTCATCCTTGCTCCGGGCTCCGCCTGCTGGGGCAGAACCCCCATTTTCCTTCTACTGTCAAGTTAACATGATCTAATGCTACAGCAAATGCGCCGTTAATATTACACAACTTTCCCAAGATTTTCGTATTACCGATCTGAAACAAGCCATTTTTACATTTGATGCGCTTGTGTATAACTTATTTTTGGAAAAAGGTGAAATTTTAAAGCAAACTAGAAAAGATTTCTTTTTAAACTATCAAAATTAAGATGTGGTAGAAAAACGGAAGAAATCATCATACGGACACATTTAAACGTACACGTAATACCTAAAAAGTGCTATAGACCTAAAAAGCACTAAAAATCGTACAACTTACGAGAAAAATGTACAATTTGGCAACCGTATCTTCTACCCACCTTTCTTGAAAATTTTTAGGATGGGAGGCGAAAAATAAGTCACTTTCTGTGAAGTTGAAAAAAAAGTGTTGTTTTCAAAAAGCCGTAGCGCACTTAGTATTGGGTATAGAAAAACGTTTTTCATGTGGAATTTGTAGATAATTTAATGCTCTTTCTGTTTGTAATTAAGTTTGGTACACAAAAACTTTATAATTTTCGAGTTATAGGCCAAAAACTGAAAAACATCCGAAAATTTCGTTGTTTTTTTGCTCTACAGTTTAGCCTCGCGATATTTTGTTGAAAAATAACTAATTCCTGTTATTAGCATCCCCATAAACACTTTAAAAACATGAAATCGTCTAGCAGAATTTTTGCATCTATCGGCCCTATTTTCTGACAATAAATATTTTCCTATTTGACTGGACTATTACCGAAACGAGTTGGAACCCGTCGAAATTCGACGAATTAAAATTTCTAGAATGGGACTGTTAGATCGAATTTATAATAAACCTACAAAAATAATTACAATAAAAAATTCATTTTGCATTGGTTATCTAACTCTTTAAACAAATAATGTTTTTAACCTAAAATTACTAAAATATTATTTCCACAAACTTCAAGAGCTTAAATTATTGAAAAATTAAACTGTATTAGAGTACGTAATCAAGATCAGTAATTATGTTGAAGTTATCGATTGAGGTTCTTATGTTTGTTTTTACGGGATGAAAAATCAGTAAAAAGGATTTCCCTCTGTCACTTCAAAAAATTCCCCCCCATAAAATCTAAACTGTACGTTATTTTCACATTCTCAAAATTTACATACGCACCACTCAAATCGCAATTTAAAAGTATTTTAACTCTCAATACATTATTAATGAATGTATTTCCAAACTTAACGTCACGTTTGTCCGATACAACTTTTCACGTCAACATTCGCACAAACTTTAAGTTCTAATCTCAGTATCCGCAAAAACTTACCATTCAGAAATTTGCCTTTAGTTGCCATAGTATTGGCCATTCAGTATCGGTAAATATTTAGTTTTATCAAAGAAAAGGATCGTTTTGTTTTAAATATGACATCATTTTCACTCACTGAATCATTTTGCCTAGCATCTCAAACTCAGCATCAGCGTAATGTAAAAATATTGAAATATCTTCAATATTTTGATTTATGAAAAAGAATGCGTTTTTTTTTGTTGTTGTTGTTTGTCTGTTTGTTTTTTTTTTTTTTTTTTTTTTTTTTTTTTTTTTTTTTTTTTTAATGGCTGACGTTATTTTCTGTTCAAAAATTAGGAAAAAGTTACTTTTATTTGTAATATGAAAATGGCATCAATAAGGATATAATCAATAAAAATAAATATGCCATGACTAATTTTCCTTTACTTTTAATAGAAATGGAGTTCTTCAGTTGCCACAATTACAAAATTGGTACTAAAAACTATAAAAAAATTAATATCTCAAAAATAAATTGAGATAGAGCTTTCAAACAAATATCATTTAAAAGTACATTTTTTTCTTTATACGACGGTGTAAAAATTTAAACTGTGCGATGTTTAGAAGTTTAAAAATTTGCATTAGAGAAAATTGCAAAACCAAAATTTTATTTCAAATTTCAAAGTGTTGCCATTCGCAAAATGACGTATGCGTTACGCACAGATATGTTTGTCCTTTATAATATAGATAACTGATTTAAAAATAATCTTACCGAAATGCTTAATTCTTTTTCCTTTTAATTATGAGAATTCGTGATTGATTTTCTGTTTATATGGTGATATACACAAATTAATTTAAAAAAAACATATGCAAACGAATTTGTCATTACGAACTGGACTTATATTAAGGAAAGACAAGACTGTGCGTAATCCTTTGGGAAATATGTGAACTTTAAGGCCCATTTCTTCGGAAATTACCCGACAGATTTAAATGAAATTTGGAATCCATATTCACTGGATTATGCTCAAGATTTATGCTAGATAATTTTTTTCTGCCACTAAATTTTTTTTATTTTGGAGCATTGTTAATTTTTCAGAAATTTTCCATTTTTCAGAAACTAATTAAAAATTTTTAGAACTGTCCGCTCCATATGAACTTATATTTATACTGTATCATCAATTTTTTTTTATCGAAATCGCTAGAGTACTTCAGAAGTTAATGGGGGTTTTAGCTGAAAAGTACAATTTTCCGGAGAGCTAAAAACTTAGACACTTCTAATTTGTGTGAAGTTCTCACACAGTTTTATCAAACACGTGAATTAAAGTATATCTAAACACTTGGATAAATCTAGTTACATGCAATAAATGAGTATAAAATAGAGTAAAAGTAATGTCAGTGAGCGTGCCGTATCAGCTGTGTCTTCCCTTAAGTAATATTATGTCTTATTATTAGCATTACATAAAAAAATACTTTAACAGAGTTATTAGTCATTATATGTAATTAAAATATAACCAACTTTTACTGATTATAATAATATCTTTAAATATTTAGAAAATAGTTATAGTGTTATACTACTTTCATAAATAATTATTTTATTTCTCAATAAAATTTAATTAATTCATTGCTTCCCATGTGTTTAAAAACATGCATTTTTCAATACCTCTTTATTTTTACTCGCAATGTGTCTTATTATTTTTTTAAAATTAAGATCTTGTTAAACAGTCGAAATATATATATGGATAATTTTTATTTAATCAATGCAAGTCTGTTTGCTACCCCCCCCCCCTTTTCCTTTAAAAATATATACGAAGCTGTAATGATATTGTACAAATACTGCTATTGTTTCAAAATTGAAGTTAAACTTCGTTTTTAGATAAATAGGGTTGTATCTCAAATATTAGTTAAAGATTTGCCATTATTATAAGTTTTTAGTAAGAAAATCTTTAGCTTTTTAAAAGATATTGATAAAAATTTAATATATGCTTATGAATGTCTTTCAAGGGAAGGTCATTATAATACTAAAGAAGCATGTTGTATGTGTGAAGGGTGGGGGAGGATGGTATTACCCTTTGCTTTTCTGCTGAGAAAAGTGACGTTGTTCAGTGAATTATGGACAGAGTAATTTATATAGATGTTTATAAATAAGTTTTAAAAAACAGTCGTTTTATATCCAATTAAAAAACAAATATATCATATTATCACAAGATATTAAGTTTATAAGAAATTTTTACTGTAATCGAAAATTTGAAAGACCTTTTTTACATAGACAATTTTTTAATATGCCGTGTCTGCTTTTGGCCAGGGACGTAATCAATGAAGTGACTTAAATCCTCCCCTTTAAAAGTTAAGACAATTGTCTTAAATCTTTACACAAAAATTGCATGCAATCTTTGAAAGACTTTTACCATGATCCCATAATTTCCTATAATTTCTAACTCGTCGTTCTACTGGTTTCATAATTTAAGATACCCATAATGAGTGGTTTGCGAACAGAAATTTATATTACACTTCTTGCAGACTACGACATATTCGATTAGCATTTTGAAATCATACCCTGAAAAAACAAACAAGAAATAAATCTAAAATTCGCACGCATGCGGGGAAGGTATTTTGAGAAAAATGAACTTACGGACTTTCGAGGGCTGCAATTTATCGGCTCGTCATTTTTTTAAATAGTATTTGGTTAAATTATTTTTAGTAAAATTAGTTTTTTTTTTTTCAAGCATTAATATTAATACCCGATTGAACATTAATCAGGAATATCATTTAAAGGTGATGTTTACGCTTTTACATGTAAGTGTGTAAACAAACAGTTTCATCAAGTGTTTCTTATTTTCATTTCTCGGCTGCTTAAATTATTCAAATTTTTGAAAATTCATAATTAATGTGTATTTAAATCCGCAAGTAAAAAATGTTTCTTTAATTTTTTCTAACATTTCAGAATAAACGGTCGAAAACTGAAATAGTTGCTTTTAAAAGAGTTTCTTGGAGAATCTACACTAAGCATCTTTTTATGCAGATATTTTACATGCTTTGTGAAAATTAATATTATCTGTTAAACTAAAGAAAATGTCAGTGCTCCAGATTCACTCAGAAGCAACAGCAAAAACTTTTATTTGTGAAATATGTTCCAAAGGATATTTACGAAGTGGTCATCTGAAAAGACACTTGCGTACCCATACAAATGAAAAACCTTTTGTTTGTGAAATGTGTTGCAACGGATTTTATCAAAGTGCTCACCTGAAAAAACATTTCGGTACCCATACAAATGAGAAACATTTTGTTTGCGAAATATGTTCCAAAGGATTTTCACGAAGTGATAATTTGAAAGCACACTCGCGTAACCATACTGAGGAAAATGCTTTCGTTTGTGAAATATGTCTTAAAAGATTTTTTAGAAAAGATTACCTGGAAAAACATTTGCACACCCATACAAATGAAAAACATTTTATTTGTGAAATATGTTCCAAAGGATTTTCACGAAGTGATAATTTGAAAGTACACTTGCGTACTCCTACAAAGGAAAAACCTTTTGTTTGTGAAATATGTTCCAAAGGATTTTCACAAAACAATCATCTAAAAGAACACTTGCATATTCATAGAAAGGAAAAACCATCTGTTTGAGAAATAATTTCGATGGGATTTTCAAAAAGATGTACTCAGAAAAAAAACTTGCATATCCATACAAAGGGAAAAAAACTTTCATTTGTCAAATATTTTCCAAAGGATTTTTACATAGTGGTCAGCTGACTTGCGCGCCCTTTGAAAAGAAAAATCTTTCGTTTGTGAATTTTCTTGCAAAGGATTTCAACAGAAGGAAAATCTAAAAAGACATTTCTATACGCATACAAATGGAAAGATCTTTCATTATGTATAGGGTAATAAATTTTCAGAAAGTGTCTATCTGAAGAACAAATCTGCATTTTAGAACAACTAAAAATAAAAGATTCGTTTGTGAATTATATTCTAGAGGATTTTCTTAAAATATTATCTTGAAAATTCGTTTGAACGTTCTCACAAACGCGAAAACAATCCTTTGTGAAATATGTTATACAGAATTTTTTGAAACAGTCTCTCATTACGACATCCTGTATCTTATGTAAAGGAAAAACATTTTAAAACTGGAATAGGCTCTAAACATTTTCCCCAAGATAATAATATTTATATTCATAGTTAGATCGCACCAATTGTTAAAATAAAACTATGATCCCTTTATGTTGTAATTTCCAAGATTTCTGTTCACATGCTTATTTTAACCGGAATTTTTTCCATTTATTAAAATGCCTTTTTATCTCCAATTAATATTTGTTTCTTATTGCTTACAGTACTAATTTAAATTTCTGGAATAAAAGATATTTTTGTAACAAGATTTTTTGTGCTATGCAGATATATTTCTGGTGATGCAGTGAACAAATGTAGTGTAAACTAAAATTGATTCATACAGTAATTATTGTGTTGATAAATGCGTACATACTTATGCAAATGAAACAATAAGTTTAATATTAAATAAAGTATTGTGTCAAACGATGAGCATTTGTAAAATCTGTGTCCTGATGATACGAGTGGGAGGAGCCTTTTTGTCCATCATACAAAGGATTATTCTTTTAACACAGAGTTTTTTTAAAGGTTTGTTGTATGGCGTTTGATGTTAGGAAGTCCCTTTGGATGCGTCAAAAAGAGTTAAAACAAGCACCAAACTTTTAATAAAAAACACACTTTAAAACTAAGTCATGAAAATGAATTAATTAAAATAGAAATCTGATGAAGAGTGTAGTTAAAATCATTTATAAAGTCATACCATCAGAAATTAATACAAAATTTTATAGTTAAAATCTATACTATCATATTTGTCTAAAATCCAAGTATGAGAAATTAAAATTGTGTAGCACGAGCAGGTAGAGATAATCAAAGCTTATAAAAAGAAAAAAACTATTGTAATATCAAATTCCTCAGAAATGACATTTTCCTCATTTATATCTGTGTCGTAAGATTCTGACTCCATATTTTTTCCAGGTATCCGCTTATGACAATTTCGCAATGCATGTCTTCTATCAATAAATTTGGAGACCCCCATTGTCTAACTTGCGGTGAAATCACTGAATTAGCATAGTGTATGTTAAAGTATGTATTGAGCATAACTATATAAACTCTAAATCAGGGTTGTCTATCTCCGGTCTAAAGACTGGAGAGTTACTACCATTTCAGAAAAATACAGCTTTATATTTCGCCTTGTTTAGTGACAAACTGCAATTAAATAAGGGGAATTTCACTAATCGGATGTACTGGTGACAAGTGTTCAACAGGTTAAAAGATTAATTATGGCTGCTCTAAATCTTGCTAAAAATTTCGAAAGGTAGTAAATTTACAATTTATTTCCTGGCAGATTGGCAATATATAAGAATAAAAACTCACAATTTCAAGAACTTTTCCATATACATATTAAAAATAAGCCTTTTTTAAATAAAGCTACTCTGCTTTTCTTTTACCTGTTAGCAACCCCAAATCTTCTCACACATTTCCCGATAAAATTTCAGTCGTGAAAATCTCTGGTAGTAAAATTCATGTGTCTCAGAATCAAAAAGCGCAATCGGTTGTTAAAGTATTTATTTAACGCTTTAATTTTAACTTAACTTAGTTTTAAAACCTTTTTCTAATGGCAAATTTTGTGTTGCATACTTAATGCCAAATTACACTGATATATATATATATATATAAACATAGATTTTTAAAAATTACCAATTTTCAAAAATGACAAATACATAGAAAGTAGACGGATGTTACAGATAGAAATTTTTATTTTGTTTTAATTTAGCATAAAAATATCGGGTGAGTCAAAAATTCGTTAAAACTTTAAAAATTTGTAAAAAAAGGAAGAAATTATGATAAAGAAGTGCGGTTTGCAAGAAGGGGCTTACAACATAATCGGGTTCTTTTAAGAGCAAAAAAATTTAGTTAAAGTGCGCTGACGACCCAAAACGCAATGAACAAGAGAGCAGTACGCTCCATTTATTTATTCTTGCAATAACAAATGTTCAACATGACCTTCAAAACATTCTACGACACAACTAAGGCGATTCACAACACTATTTACAGAAGATTCTGCGTCGATTCATCGCGCACAATTAATCACGACGTCAATTCGTCGCGGTATAAATTCATTGCGCGTCATTGCATCGTATCCAAAAAAAATATATATAAAGGCGATCATTATTATTTTCCAGGTATAGCGAATTATGATAATTAACATTTTAAGGCCGATTCTAAATACAGATATACATTTAAAAAATATATCCCTTTCAGGGGCAAGGTACTTGTATTCGTAAAATGTTGAAATAATTGAATGACACCTGTAGCGATGTGCATTATCATAATTAATAAACTCGCATTCTTAAAGGACTGTATGTACTTTATTTTTCATAAATGCGAGAAGTAGCGTTCCTTCATAGCAAGGCAATAAAAAAAACTAGAATGACGAAACGAATTACGTTTTTATGGTTACATACATTAGCAGAACAAGTGCGTTGCCAATATTTGGCACATAATAACAGATAATTCCAATATCCCCACGCCCCGAAATTGAACGGTCAACTTCAATCAATTATACAATAGAAACTGAAATATTAACATTGCAAATGTTTGAGTAATAGGATACGAAACAACAATTTTCTTTTAACAATGAATAAATTATTAGTGCAGTAGAAATAAGGTAAAAAACACCTTTAGGTGGAACTAATTGGAACAAAAATTATTCTTGTGTAAATGGTAGTTAACGTGCTCCTAATGAACGTACTAAAAATATACAGTCGTACTGTTGCGCAAAATGCGTTTTTTTAGCGGCCATCTCGAAAAAAACGTGAAAAAGTAAAAAAAAATCGCAAACAGTGATGTGGGTATTAAATTACAGGAAATTTTGAGCGGAAAAAGAATATGAAATTTGTTTTTAAAAGTATAAGTAAATTAAAAAAAATATGGCGAAAAAATGAAGGATTTTGGATTCTTGAAAAACATCATTTTATTTAAAAAATTCAAAAATGTTAAATATGTACACAAGAAAAGGGATTTAATTATATCTATAAAATCTTATTTATGTAACCAAATTCAAATCTCCTCTTCATCTTCATCTAAATCAAAGCTGTCTCCTGTGTTTGCACAGTCCTTTACACCACGGTTTTTAGTTTTACAAACTACTGAACATGGTAGTCTATATCGGCGACACGTACACTTTGTAGTGTTACATGGTTCTTCAACTGTAGTTCGGCAGCCACATTTAATCATATTTAAGAGTTTGTCTGCTGCAGGGTTTATGTCTGTTAATATCGGCTGAAATTCTCTATTAACCAAGTGCCAACACCATAGTGTAGGATCAGGAGCTGGCATATTAAGATTTTACAATATAAACACTGCAAATGCACTCGAAGTAGATAGTGTTTCGATGCATTTTGTGTTGGAGGTAAATTTCTTTTTTAGCTGAAGCTATTTTCCTTATGTATTGTTCATAACGAAGTACGTTTAGATAATTTGTTTCAATGCTGCCTTCATAAAGCGACACAAGAACTTTACAGCCATTTACAATCAATTCTTTCACAGTAATATCTTTGTATGATCCATAATGTGAAGCCCATTCGCATAAAAATTTCGATTGAATGATTTTCTTAAAAAGCAGAAGATTTACTTTTCCCAGATAATGCACTGCCACATCCTGTTGATGCGTGAACAAAAAGTAAAGTTTTGCAAGCCTTTTCTCTCCAATAGATCTTTGCATGGCTTGAATGTCCCGAACAGTATCAGATTGTTTCGTAGACTGCATGAAAAATGATATAGTAGTAGGATTAAAATATCAGTGTCATCAGCTACTACAGTGACATGATTTTCCTGGGCTATGTTTAAAGCTTTTCTGACAATTATCGTGTCTGCATCAACTTCTGCATGAATGACGGAATGACCCCTTTCTTGAAAATAATTCCCCAGCATATTGGTAAAGCATTGTTTATTTGTAGAGTTAGAAAGAAATTTGTTTTTCTTGATGATTACGGGTGAATTTTCCTCAAAGAATACTACAGCAGATGACTGCTTCATACGTAATGTATGCTCCATATATTTATAGTTGGTTTTTCATACCCATAAAAAGCTATTGTATCTTATCCATACCTTCTGTTGACATACGTTTCGTATTGTCTTATGATGCTGCAGAAGCGGACCATGGTAACTGGTCGATGAATGCACCACCATCAAGAAGGTAGTGAGTAGTTTGCTTGGAATTATACCGGTGTATTTCATTGGCATTCATGCTATCTAATGAGTGTGCCAATGATAATTAATCTGTTTTTCTCATTTGCTGTATACTATGGTCAAATAATGAAGTTGGTAAAATGGATAACGCGTAATTAAAAAACTATCTTGTATATTGAGCGCTATTATTCAAGTAGATACAAGTAAGCATCCTCTGTGTTAAAATATGAGAATCTACATGATGAGTATCACTAGAAATAATAATTCCCTTTTTAATACTTTTATGGTTACTGCTTGGTCTGATATCAATAAAGTTTCACCTTTATAACGTTTACCGGTAAGTTTATTTTGAATGCTTCTCCCAATGATGTCAGCATTTTCTCCAGTTAATTTGTTTTTACTATCTGTAATTCCATTAAGAATATTCCATAAATCAGTTGAAGTAGCAGTAAATGAATTGTCGTCTATAAAAAATTGCATTACCTTTTTCATATTTTCGAAAACTCTCGCCATCCTTGCATCAGTTAAATCAGTATGTTGTTCACTGCCAATACGTGAAACATTGGTCAGCAAACTGATTGCACATGCTACTTCACTACATCTAGAATGACTCAAAATCCAAGTTGCACGTTGTCTTTCAGTCACACCTACCCCATGAGTTATACCAGAATGACTTTTAGTGCATTTCATGAGCGTTTGCTCAATGTACATATCGGTCCAAACACCAGACCACTTCCTGTCCTTTCTACGTACAGTAAAGTGGCCTTTGTTTAGCATTTTGTAGAGTTCTTGTTTCGTTGCTTTTAATTCCCGCATTTGTTGAAGGTATATTCTTGCACATTTAGCATAATTGTTATGACCTGAACTCGCAAAAAAGGTAGCATATGCTCAACCGCCTGTAAATACATTTCAAAACTTTCTGATCGCTCAGATGAAATAAATGTTTTTACAATATCCAACGTGTTCAGATACAACAGTCAGAATTTAGCTGTACGGCTTTGTGATTTCAGAAGTTTCTTCCTTTCATATATTAGTGTTGAAAGTTTATGGAGGTCAGAATTTGAAGTAACTTCCTCTGCCTTGATATCAACTTTGAGCACTTTTTGCAAAAGATGAATAATTTTTTCAAGATTAAAACTATCATTTGATTCCACTTCCATTGCGTCACCGGTAATTCATTGACTTTTTGATGCAATCTAGTTGAAATCTTAATCTGTAGTAACTTTAACTGGTAGGTTTGTCTACAGGGTCCTGTAGGTATCATTTTTTCGAAAATCACCCCCCCCCCCCCCTAGTTGATCTTTCTAAACATTTTAATTTTAAAAACCAATATCATACTCTTTTTAAGCATTAAATTTTCTGTAATTTGATACCCCACATGATTTTTAATTTTTTCTTTAATTTTTCATATTTTTTCAAGATGGCTACCAAAAACCGCATTTTGCGCAGCAATACGAATGTATATTTTTTAGCATGTTCATTAGGAGCATGTTACTTACCATTTACAACAAGGATAATTTTTGTTCCAATTAGTTCCACCTCTAACGCTATTTCTACTGTACTATATGAAACTACAACAGAAAAAATTAAGAGGAAAGGCACAACCAAGCTCCGTTTTTTTTTGTTTAATAATTCATAGCTAATTCTCTGAAACTTGTTGTGACAATAACGAAATTTTGGATATACTTCTTCAAAGTATTCCCCTTGAGGTGTTAATCCTACTTCCCTAATCTTACCATCTGCACCTGGGAAGACATTTGTAATGCGTCCTAGAAAGTATTTATTTGTGGGAAGATCGTCTTCCTTTATCAACACTAGGGTACCTATGATTACGTTAGTTTTTTAAATATTGCCATTTGGAACACTGTTGAAGCGTATTCAAATACTCTCTATTCCAAAGATTCCATATCAATTGAACGCATTTTGTAATTCTATGGCATCTAGACAGTCAATTTTCGCTTATATTAATTAATTCTGATTCAACTACGGCTGTCATAGGTCTCCCGATTAAGAAGT
Organism: Maratus speciosus; assembly: GCA_963932465.1. NCBI lineage: Eukaryota > Metazoa > Arthropoda > Arachnida > Araneae > Salticidae > Maratus > Maratus speciosus. The sequence continues at coordinate 1,296,019 of CAWVRF010000174.1, read as the reverse complement.
GGCCTGGTGTTAAGGCCTCTAAGTCATTCACGTCTGAAGACAATGGAGTGATTAGACGTGAGTTTAATATAGACTCTATTTGAGCAACTGCAGTTAATAACTCTTCGAATATTAGCCTTGCATTATCTACTGTTCGCTTTAGATGATATTTTACTGATTTAATTCCTGCCTCCCAAAACCCATCAAAATTAGGTGCTCGAGACGGAATAAATTTCCAAGTAATATTCTCCTCTGGCAAATAATTTGCCAACCTCTCTTCCGGACGTCTTAGCAAATTATAGAGTCTTTGTAACTCTGCGTTCGCACCAACAAAGTTTTTTGCATTATCTGAAAAGATTACTGCGCACTTTCCGCGCTTAGCAATTAATCTTTTTAAGATTGCAATGAATGCATCTGTGGTTAATTCTGACACCAATTCGAGATGCACTGCTTTAGTTACAAAGCAAAAAAAGATTGCCAAATACACCTTATTAAGAATTCCTTTACTTTTTATACTTTACTTTCCCTTATATTATATAAAAAGGGGGCCATTAAAATCTGTTCCCACATAGTTAAAAGGTGCGCTAGGACGTACTCTCTCTGTGGGTAGTGAACCCATGATTTGTTCCATAGTTACAGAATTGTTTTTACTACAAGTTATACATTCATGCGTTATTTTCCTAACTAAATTTCTTCCCTGTAATGGCCAGAATTTTTGCCTCAAGTAGCATAATAATTCTTGTGCACCTATATGAAGATGTTTTTTTACGTAGTAAATTGCAATTAGCCTACACAATTTACCCTTAGCTGGCAGAATGTATTGATGTTTTTGAGCAAATTTTAGGTCAGGGTGATTTAAACGACTTCCTATTCTTAGCACCTTATCTGCATCCAAAAAGGTATAGCAATCGCAATTTACTTTTCTTAGAAATTTGCTTACCTTCTAACAATGCAGTATATTCTGCCTCAAATTCGCTCTTTTGAACCTCCCGTATCAGAAATGTTTCTGCTCTTGATAATTAAGCTATACTTACGTGTCCCATTCTTTTTTCAGTTGTTCTTTTTGTATTATCTAAAAACCTGAAAATATAACTTAAAACACGTAATATTTTAGTATAATTATTGATAATACTTAAAATCTCATTAACAAATTCAACAAAATTAAAACATGTTAATGTAGTATCGTTTTTCAGTTTTAACTCTGATGAAAACTCAATAGTGTCTTTCACATGTTCCAAGTTAATGTTCTTATTGGATGTGATGTCTCCTTCTTTTAGGAAGGAAGGGCCGTGCCACCAAAGTTCAGAATCAATTAACTTGTTAAAAGTTCGTCCTCGAGACACAAGGTCTCTTGGATTGTTCTCTGAGCGTATACATGGTGTGTTCACAAAATTTCAAGACTGGTCCTAAAATACAAAAGTTATTAAACATTTTTGTACAGCGAACTAAAATTCTTTGAAGTATGACTCTTGGGCATCAACACACCGCTGCTAGCGTTTTTTCCCATTATTGATAGGCCCCTTGGAGGTTGTCACGCGCAAGGCTGTCAAGTGACCTCGTCGAAGCTGGAATCGTGGATCACTAAAATCGTGTCGAATCGCTTCCCTTTCAGGTCTTTCTTGATCAGGAGGAATAAAAGAAGTCACTGGGAGTGAGGTCGGGGATGTAGGGAGGCCTGTGGCAGTATTGCCACGTTAAACTTAGCCAAAACTTTGGCGGCTGCGAGCGACGTGTGAGAGGGCGCATTGTCGTGGTGAACAATCCAATCTTCTCTGGTGACTGAGCGAATGCGCCGGGTCAGGTGAGTTTTACGCTGGAATGCACCACTATTTGAAGAATAGAATCCGGCGTGACCGCCCAAACATCAGAGACGATTTGATTGCTCACCACGACAATGCGTCCTCTCACATGCCGCTGCCGACGTTTTGGCTAAATTTAACGTGGCAATATTGTCGCAAGCCCCTACAGCCCTGACCTTGCTCCCAGCAACATTTTTTGTTCCCCGGATAAAGGAAATCTCAAACGAAAACGATTCAACACGATTCCAGCTATCCAAGTAGCTTCGACGAGGTCTCTTAATAGCCTTGCGGACGAAGACCACCAGGGAGACTATGAATAATGGAAAAAACGCTGGCAGCGATGTGGATGCCCAAGGGTCCTATTTCGAAGAATTTTAGCTTGCTGTACAAAAATGTTTAGTAAATTTTCTATTCTCAGACCAGTGACTTGAAACTTTGTGAACAACATCATATATGTTTCCATTGATAAGTCTGGGTCAAGTCTTGAATTTTGTAAACTGTTGGCCACAAAGGTTTTGAGTAGATGAGGAGAGGCCTGAATCTATACTAAGACGATGGTTGAGTCACACCACAAAATTACCTTATTGATATGCAACTTTAGTAAATTCAATACCTTAGATACGAGTTGAGACAATAAGGCGGCTGCGGCCAACTCTAGTCTTGGGATTGTCAACGGTTTCAATGGTGCTACCCTAGACTTGCTGCAAGTAAATTTAAAGATGTATTAAATTTTGTGGGACAGAGTAGTAGTTTTGTGGGCTGCTCCATATGCGACCTTGGATGCGTCGGAGAAACCGTGCAGTTCAATTTTCGAATGTCCTTCGTTTAAAGCAAAACGATTGATTTTTAAATTGTTTATATGTTGAAGTGTTCTGATAAAGAGTCGCCATTGATCTTTAACGTCATCTGGAAGTGGATTGTTCCAACCTAACTTTAATAATCTAAGTCTCGGTATGAAAATTTTAGCCTTAGCTATTCCAGGACCAAGTAATCACAATGGATCGTAAATTCGAGCTATATCTGATAGAACAGCTCTTTTCGCATACCCAACTGGTTCCTTAACTGATGAATTAAACAAAAAGGAGTCACGAATTGGATTCCATAACATGTCCTAGAGTTTTAGTGCTCTGGTTCTCATCACGATCATTGAATGAATACTCCTTGTTACTAGTTGCGATTTAACAGTTCGGGGTGGTTAGTACACCATCGGGGCAATATCATACCGCCACGTTCAAGCAATGTGATTAATTGTGTTTTCAGTTTTTGGGCTTCAGTTAAACTGTTAGCTCCTGTTAGCACATCGTCGATGTAGAAATTTTGGAGTACTGCGCGTGATGCTAGTGGAAAATTATCTTTTCATCGATTGCGAGCTTATTTAGAGTCCTCGTGGTAAGATGCGGAGAGTTCGATGTGCCGTATGTAACTGTCTTTAATTTAAATGTTTTGACCGGTTCTTCTTCACCACATTTCCACAAAATGTGCAGCAAATCTCTCTGATTTTCCGCAATTAGTATCTGCGGATACATCTTATGATGTCGGCTGTAAAGGCGTACTTGTGTGTTCGAAATCGACAAATGATATCGAAAAATTCATCTTGAACTAATCCTCCGTTTGATAAAACATCATTTAAGGAAACACCACTAGTAGTAGCTGCTCTACCATCGAAAACAACTCTTAATTTCGTGCTGGGTTTGGCGGGTCTGTATACCCCATGATGCGGCAAGTAATATGAAAATCTGGGTTTAGTTTGCAAAGAGATTTCTTCTAAGTGTCACAAATTACTATATTCGTTAATGAAATCTTGAAAAAGGAATCTCATGGCTCGATTGTGCGTAAATCGCTTAAGTAAATGATTTAATCGTTTATTTGCATTTTCTTTTGATTTTCCTAAGCCTCTGCCCACCAGTTTTAATTGGAATTTCCACAACATATCTGCCATCTTACCTTCTAGTATGTGTACGGAGGAAATGTTCCTCACAATATTGCTCTTCTTTAGTTTTTATTGTATTTGTATCATGAACCGCTTCAATTTCCCAAAATTTCTGCATAGTATTGTATGAATCGTCCACAGATCGAACAAGACCACAATAATTACTGAAATTGTCTTCTTGTGGCATAGACTTAGAACCACTGGCAACATCGCCAAAAATTGTTTCTTGAAAAACCAAATTTTGCATATTTATTTTATTTGCTCCCAATAAATTTAAAAATACTTCGTTTCACAATAAAACATGTATTGGACCTGGTTTATCAAATTGTGGATCAGCTAACTGAAATGTCTGTAATTGCGTAATAGGCATGATGTTTAGATATATAGCTGGCGTTACGCGCGTAATTTTAGGAACAACAAAAAATTGCAATGTTTCACTAAAACTTCTATTCTCATTTACAATAGTTGTTATAACACTTTCTTTTATATTCATGACTGAACCATTTAGCCCTGAAACGGATGCGTTTATTTTCTTTCCTTTCAAGAACAATAGCTCGGTACATTCCTTCGTTATAAAGTTATTTTGAGATCCTGAATCTAGCAATACCCTAAGAGGAACAAATTCTCTTCTGGCATTTTGTACATATATTATCGTGCTTGAAAGCAGTAATTGTTTACTAAAAGAAAACGTAATATTCATTACAGTATTGTTAATGGTTGAATGCGTGTTATCAAATGAATGTGTATTTTCACCCAAAGTGGTGACAGACATCTGACTATTTGTGTAACTATGAGGAGAAAAGACATTTGCGGTTGGCGACACGTTACTACTAAGATTACTTCTGTTTTGAAATGGTAAAGCCTGATTAGCATCAATACCTTCCTCACCGCGTCCCAGGTGAATCAAGCTGTGATGACGCTTGTTATATCTTTTGCACGAACTTAAACTTTTGCATTGACTAATGTTGTGAACAGATGATAACAAATTATAGCATAATCTTTTCATTTTAACAATATTGAATCTTTTTTTAGTGAGCAAATTTAGGAATTGCGAACATTTCATTAAAATGTGATCACCCTTACACATTAAACAATTGTGTGGACCTTCTGCTAACAAGGTTAATGACTTAGAATTGAATGAACGTTTCTGATCCTTAATGAAAGATATTATGGAAGTTCCTTTATGGATATTTTCCAAAATTTGAGAACGTTTCTCTAAAAATAAAATTAATTCATCTAATTTTGGTACTTCATTTGCAGTGATACTCATTTCATGTTTTCGAGTGTCCTTATCCAATTTTTCAAGAATGATGTTTAATATTAAAACATCGGAAAGATTGTTTCTATTATAGTTTAAAACCATTAATTCGCAAACGCTTTTTTTTACATTGTCAACTACATTTCGTAGGTCTTTAGCGGAAGGCTGCGTGAGCTTATCTGTGTCTAAAGTGAATTAATGTGTATTTCTATTATTAATCTATCATTTTCATATCTGTCCTTTAATGCTTGGAATTAGGATGAAAATGTATCTTCTGTTGTAATCAAAATCCTTGCATCATTTATTAATTCTGCTGATTAATAATGCTGTTTTTGAGCATCCGACAGTTGCTCATTTGAGGTTATTATGTTGTTAAATTGTAGCTTAAACATATTCCACTCTTCGGATTTTTCGGAAGTGGTATTTTGGTAATTTAATGTTTATCGTGTTGTTTATTAGAGTAGGTTTTGATTGAATTTGACTGGGATCTTTACTTTCTTCTATACATTTAATTTGTTTTTTTAATTGGAATTTAGTCACTATATTAATACATGGAAAATATTCCAGAGAGAAACATTCGCCTTGCATACAATACTTCAAATGAAAAACAAATTTCAAAGTAATTGCTTAACCCCTTGAAACCACCGGTATATATTATATACCATCTACGATTAATGAAGTTTTACACCAGAAAAATTTTATTAAATTTTACTTTTCTAACTTTGGTGGAAAAAACCCGTAAAATTCATTTTACTTATTTTGAAATAGAATTTTTCAAAGATGCCGGTGCAAGTTCAACATTACAGGAACACAATCACTTGCCCATGGAATTCCATGCCGGGACTCGAACCCGAGTCATCAGTATAGCGCATTGACCTTCTACCGACTAAACCACATGGAACGAGTCCCGACATGGAATCTTTTTCACTATGTTGGCCTTTGCGCATCTTAAGCAATTATTTTGAAATTTTTTTTTCATTTGAAATATTGTATGCAAGGCGAATGTTTCTCTCTGGAATAATTCCCATGCATTAATATAGTATCTATCGATGCTGGATTTAATTAGGTTTCGTGTTTGCCTTGTGTCCGTGGCTCACGATAAATATTCCATCTTGTGCTACGTTTGTGGCCTTGCCAACATATAATAGTGAGAAATTTTCCAGGCTGGGTATCGTCCCATGTGGTTTAGTCGATAGAACGTCAATGCGCTATACTGATGGCCCGGGATCGAGTCCCGGCGTGAAATCTTTTCCACTATGTTGGCCTTTGCGCCTCTAAAGCAATTGCTTTGAAATTTGTTTTTTATTTGAAATATGGAATTTAATCTTCATAATGTTATCATGATATTCCTCACTAGTGTTAATATCTATTTCATAATCTGTTCTATAGTAATGGCAGCTTTTATTTCCTTATTTAAGTTTTTTAGCGATTGTTCTTTATCATTTAATTGTTCTAAAATTTCTGAGTAATTCATCTATTTCTAGATTTTTGTCATTGATTAACGTTTCGAATTTACCAATCAATTTTGTAACAGAAGTTCTTATTGTGGAACGTTTCTGTTTCAATTTTTCAATACTTTCCATTTTAAAAACTTATAATACAGCAAAAAGGAATAATGAAATATTTCCTATCTTGTTTTTTGAGCAGACGATTTCTTGTTGTCATCAGAGTTGCATAATACAGACGCACACGCGCACGCCGTGCGCGGAAAATTTTCCGCAAAATTCGGAACTTTGCGGAAAATTTTTTTGAAAAAAAAACGTAATTTTTGTTTTTGTAACTTTTTTTCTTTTAAATACCGAAATATTAGAAATATTTCCCAATTTTATGTATGATTTATTTATTGTTTTCCAGGGGTAGTTCTGTTCCGAATTTTCCGAAAATTGAAGGCATTCGGTTCCGAAAATTATAAAAAAAATCGGCCATCAGCCCGAAAATTCAGGCATAAAAAATATTGCGAATTTCAACAAATGGTCGCCGAAAAAAAAACAATTTCGTCAATCGTTCGCAGAAAAAAATCACCACTTTCGTCAAAGCATCGTGGAAAAAACGTGAATTTCGTCAAAGGACCGCGGAAAAAAACGCGAATTTTTTTAAAGGATCCTGAAAGAAAAAAGATAATTTCGTCAAAAAATGAAAAAACCGCGATCAGAAGATCGCGAAAAGCACGTGGATTTTGTCAAAATCAAAAAACTTGCGAATTTTATCAAAATATCGCGAAAAACACGCCATATTAGTCAAATGATCACGAAAAAAGTGGGAATTTTGTCAAAAACAAACAAAACGCTGTCAAAAAATCGCGAAAAAACGCAAATTTCGTCAAAAGGTCGCGAAACAAACAGCAACTTTCGTCAAAATACCGGAAAAAAACACGCGAATTTCGTCGAAAGATAGCGAAAAATACACGAATTCCATCAAAAGATCGCGAAAAAAACTTGAATTTTCTCAAAGATCGCTAGTTTCATGAAAAAACGAACAAAACGCGGTCAAAAGATAGAAAAAAAAAACTCTGTAAATTTCTACAAAAGATCGCGAAAAACAAGCGAATTCCACCCAAAGATCCCGAAAAACACGCGAATTTCACCAAAAGATCATGAAAAATATGCGATTTTAGCCAAAAGATTGCAAAAAACACGCAAATTTTGTCAAAAAATAGCAAAAATACGCGAATTTTGTCAAAAGATCGCAAAAAATACGCGAATTTCGTCAGAATACCGCAAAAATATGCAAATTTCGTCATAAGACCGCAAAAATACGCAGATTTCGATAAAAGATCGCGAAAACAAGCGAATTTCGTCAAAAGACCGCAAAAATACGCGAATTTCGATAAAAGATCGCGAAAAACAAGCGAATTTCGTCAAAAGACCGCAAAAATACGCGAATTTCGTCAAAAGACCGCGAAAAATAAGCAATTGTCTTCGAAAGATTGTGAAAGTCACTCGAATTTCGGCAAAAGATCGCAAAAAACACTCAAATTTTGGCAAGAGATCGTGAAGTCACGTTAATTTTGTCAAAGATCGCGAAAAACGCTAATTTCGTGAAATGATTGCGCGGATTTTGTTTATTTTATTTTGTGATTTGCTGAAATTAGGTCCCCAAAGGTTCCTTTTTATGCGAAATTTATGGTCTTTTTTGGTCCCTTTTTTTAAAAAAAGAAAATGATCCCCTTTTACCATTTTTTACTAGTGGGAGTCCTGTATGTTGTATTTATAGGCTTTCCTTTGATTAATTAAAATTATTGCTCTAAAATAATATTTTTTAAAGCCGAATAAACTGATTTTTTTTCTTCTTGCTGCTAATTTTTCATTATTGCAATCTGCACCCAATTGTCGTTTAGTTAGCCCAGAGTTAGCAAAATATGTGCAGAAATTTTATCTGAGTAATTATTCTTTCAAATGTGAAAATATTTTCAAGATAGCAATCATTTTAATTTTTAGGAGTTTATTTGCATAAGAATTTCAGCCTGCTCCAAAAACAGAATTTTAATTTTATTGCTACAAAATTAGATTTTTGCTGCTCCAAAAATGGATTTTACTGCTCCAAAATCAGATTTTTGCTCCTCCAAAAATGGATTTTACTGCTCCAAAATCAGATTTTTGCTGCTCCAAAATGGCTTTAGTGCACTTTCATCCCTGCATCAGTTCTCTTTAATGGTGATACCTATGAATAGACCTCTCCCTATAAAACGTGATTCAGTTGTTTCCGAAGCAATGCCGTATTCTTTCTGTGAACAAAGTGACTGGTATTTTGTGCAAATAGATATTAAGGATTGGGCTGTTTCTAAATGCATTGACAAAATAATTGATAAGAATTCCCCTTTTCTTATCATGGATTTTTAGCTTTACTATTTTTTTCAACTAAAATAATTATACTTTAATTAATATCAATTAATTTTTAATTTAAATGGAAATTACTTTAAAACTACTGTTTTTAATTAATATCGTCAAAATAATGTTGTAACGCATTATTTTATTAAACATTAATTTAATTTGCAGAAAGTTTTTGACCCAATATTTGCGTGCGCAGAAAGTTTTTGGTTTTATACAAGTCTGGTTGTCACTAATCAAAGCATACAAGCTTGCAAAATCAACCTTCTATAAAACTTCGACGAAATATCTGGTGAAAATAGTTCATTCACAATCACAGATTTTTTTCAAATTGAGACATTTTATTTCTCCGACTCGACGATTACCATTTTATAGCGATGCGTATTAACATAATTAATAAACTCACATTCTTAACGGACTGTATGTACTTTATTTTTCTTAAATGCGATATGTAGCGTGCCCTCAAGGCAAGACAAAAACAAAACTAGAATGCCGAAACGAATTATGTATCTATGGTTATATACATTAGCGGAACAAGTGCGTTACCAACATTGTGCACATAATGACAGATAATTCCAACAGCAATATCTATAACCTTCATACTTTTTAGCTCACAGGCTATCAAAGCCTGAGAGCTAATGTGCCCGCCCGTTCTGTATGTATGTATGTATGTATGTATGTATGTATGTATGTATGTATGTATGTACGTACGTACGTATGTACGTAACGCGATAACTCTTGATAGAAACATCCGATTTGCTTCAAAATTTTTTCCTAGGTTCACTGTGATAAGGCGCTTCCCTGATTAGTTTTTGGAGTTCATTGGTTAAGGATAAAGGGGGGAAAACGGGGTTAGTCCACACCCCACCCCCTTAATTCAGATAAATGGGTTTTTCATGCAGAATGATTCGATTTGCTCCGAATTTGATATACTGGTTTATTATGTTAAGGAACTTCCCTGATTAGTTTTGGGAGTTCATTGGTTAAGGATAAAGGGGGAAAAACGGGGTTAGTCCACCCCCCTTAATTCAGATAAATGTGTTTTTCACGCAGAATGATTCGATTTGCTCCGAATTTGGTATAGCGGTTTATTATGTTAAGGAACTTCCCTGATTAGTTTTGGGGGTTCATTGGTTAAGGGTAAAGGGGGAAAAACGGGGTTAGTCCACCCCCCTTAAATCAGATAAATGGGTTTTTCATGCAGAATCATTCAATTTGCTCCGAATTTGGTATACCGGTTTATCATGTTAAGGAACTTCCCTGATTAGTTTTGTGGGTTCATTGGTTAAGGATAAAGAGGGAAAAGGGGGGTTAGTCCACCCCCTTAATTCAGATAAATGGGTTTTTCATGCAGAATCATTCGATTTGCTCCGAATTTGGTATACCGGTTTATTATGTTAAGGAACTTCCCTGATTAGTTTTGGGAGTACATTGGTTAAGGATAAAGGGGGAAAAACGGGGTTAGTCCACCCCCCCTTAATTCAGATAAATGGGTTTTTCATGCAGAATGATTCGATTTGCTCCGAATTTGGTATACCGGTTTATTATGTTAAGGAGCTTCCCTGATTAGTTTTGGGAGTTCATTGGTTAAGGATAAAGGGGAAAAAAACGGGGTTAGTCCACCCCCCTTAATTCAGATAAATGTGTTTTTCATGCAGAATGATTCGATTTGCTCTGAATTTGGTATACCGGTTTATTATGTTAAGGAACTTCCCTGATTAGTTTTGGGGGTTCATTGGTTAAGGATAAAGGAGGGAAAACGAGGTTAGTCCACCCTCTTAATTCAGATAAATGTGTTTTTCATGCAGAATGATTCGATTTGCTCCGAATTGGGTATACCGGTTTATTATGTTAAGGAACTTCCCTGATTAGTTTTCGGGGTTCATTGGTTAAGGATAAAGGGGGGAAAAACAGGGTTAGTCCACCCCCCTTAATTCAGATAAATGTGTTTTTCATGCAGAATGATTCGATTTGCTCCGAATTTTGTATACCGATTTATTATGTTAAGGAACTTCCCTGATTAGTTTTGGGGTTCATTGGTTAAGGGTAAAGGGGGAAAAGGGAGGTTAGCCCGCCCCTCTTAATTTAGATAAACGGGTTTTTCATGCAGAATGATTCGATTTGCTCCGAAGTTGGTATACCGGTTTATTATGTTAAGGAGCTTCCCTGATTCGTTTTGGCGATTAATTGGTTAAGGATAAAGGGGGGTTAGTCCACCCCCTTAATTTAGATGAATGTTTTTTTTTTTTGCAAGATTATTCGATTTGCTTCAAATTTGGTATACCGGTTTATTATGATAAGGAGCTTCCCTGATTATATTTGGAGGTTTACTGGTTAAGTATAAAGGGGGAAACGGGGGCTAATTCCCCTTCACTTATTTTTTGAGTGGCATTATTCTTTAAAATAAGAGTATAATATACAATTAGTGTGAATAGTCTGTGAGCTCAATGCCATCAGTTTAGCTGGGCACTTTTCTTTTTTATTTAGATAAACAAACACAGAAATAGTTTTAGGTTTTAATTGTATTTACATTTAACGAAATATTTTTAAGCATACTAAACAACCATTTCACTTTGTTAGTAAGGAAAAGAACAAAAATTTCATTATTTTATTTTAAAACTCAGGAAAAAATCATTCTCAACAATACAAAGTTACAAAACTTCAGACCCACCTCTCTCCGAAGTAATCCATACATCACTAAAATCGGGATAGTATTTATCATTATTCTGGACTTACGACACTAATTTTAGTAAATGAAATAAGAAATAAATTATTGTTGAGCACGAGGATGTAAAACAAAACAATCTTAAGACAAATCTCCCTTGTTCATAGCTGCCAACCTTCCACTAATCTTCCGTAATGTCTGGATTAATTTAACCCAGGTTAACCACGTTTCGAACCAGAAAATTTATTTCATGAATGCTTATTTATTTAATTACAAGTTTCGACGTGGAACATATTTAATTTCATTTATTAAAAAAAAAATTCTGGTACGAAAAGTATTAAACCAGGGTCAAATTAACACAAGTATTACGGAAGATTAGTTTGAGGTTGGCACCTATGTATGTTAAATAAAACTGGACTTATTGTTATGAGCAATGGCATTTCTCAATGTTTTGCCTCGAGTAGCTCGCGGTTCATAGGGTTTTTATTTATGTGCGACGCCACATGCAATTTCCTCGATCTAACGAAACAGACAGGCTAACTTTTGTATTAGACCGCTAGTGTTTAGTGATGCTCCTTTCGTACAAACACATTCTTGCATCACGTCACTCAAGCGGTCTTAAAATTGAGATACGTGCAACGTACAGCGGTAGCCTGTCTTTTTCGTTAGCCTCGGCATACCTTATATTTTGTATTTTGAAAATACACAAAAAACATTTCTCATATTTCTGACTACCATGTAAACCGCAAATTAGTGATTCGCAACAGGAAAATACATGCCTGTCTATTTTGTTTAGCCTTCGAATTTGTTTTAAGAAGTTAATATAAACACCTTTATTAATTATTATTATGATAAACACGTACACATTTTTTCTGAAACACCATGTATATACATATATATTTAGGGTGATTCACAAAGCAGGATTGTATTTAAATTCGGAGAAAATTAAAAAAATCCTATCCGATGGATTTTATTGGTTTTAACCGGAAAAAATTGAAAGTTTTTTGGAGATTTTAGATATTTTATTAACTGCTGCACAAAATTTAATATTTGTTATTTTTAGATATCAAAACTATTTTAGATTATGTTCAGAGGTCTGTGCAGGATTTTTGCTAGAGTCCTATCTCCTATTTAATGTAAAAATATTTATATTGTGTGAATTAAAAAAAAACACAGAGTTAGAAAGAAAATATAAGTAAAATAAAATGATAACACGCAACAAATAATTATTTTTATTCCATCCAATGAATAAAAAAATTATAATACTTTTTTATTCTTTGGAAATCATTTTATATGAGTAATTTTTTGCCGTAATTAAATGTGTAACTAGTTATTCCCACAAGCCTTGCTAATAGACATTTAATATTTCTTTCCATTAGAAATCAAACATTTTCTCTAAGTCTTCATTCATTCTATAATACAACACTAACACCCAGCAGTTTTTTCTTTTATTTTTTTCATTCTTGTACCACCTGGATTGGAAGGATGCATCTACTTACCCAAACTGCAAACTGCATTCCTCTATTTCAAGGGTTTCCAATCTTTTAGAAATACTAAATATAACTTCATACCTCCGCGTACCACTAGGTGACAAATTAAAAGCTAATACAGAAAATCTGTATAAACGAAATATTTTCCCAGCCTTTTGTTCTTCTGTTTGATCAGATTTTACTGTATTTAATTGAATGATTAGATTATTAGATTGATACTTAGATTGACTGCTTTATTTTAACATTCAGATAAAATGTATTACAATTTTTACATTTTAATAATAAGTACATTATCAAAATACATTGTTTTAGTAAAAAAAAAGCTACAATACTTAATGAGATATGCGTAAATTGGTACATATTCAGTAGGGTGATTCTTTTAATTCCCATGTATTGCTAATGAGAAGGGTGCACTTTATCATTATAAAGTGCATCATTTTTGGTTGGCAAACACAGATCTAGTTACATAGAGAACATAAATACTACATAGCTTTGGAAAAGTTAAAAAAACACATTTAAAGTCGCCTTGTTCGTCCATTTTTTTTTATGTGATCACTATAGTTTATATCAACAGTAAAATACACTTAAGAAAATTTTATAAATGAATAACCTATAAGAAATTCACATATTTTCTTAAACTAAACTACTTATTAATACGAGATAGAAGCTCATTAAAATAAGTATTATACACAATACAATATAGTAATAGAAACCTTTTTATTTATTTTTTTCAGCTGGGATGAAAGATCAACTAAACATCTAATTACTTCCATGTATCTAAAATTCTAATCAAAATTACATTAAAAGAAGAGAAAGCAAAAAGCTGTCAAAGCAGTAATATAACAGAGTGAAGAGTACGGGGCCAGTTAACTGACAAATCAAAAAGAGGAGGGGGTATTGCCCTGTTTTCCGATTTCACATCCAGCATTTTTTATTTCATTTCATGTACCAGTATCAGAGATTTGCGTACCAGTAACCAGAGTATCACGTACCAGTAATGGTACGTGTACCATACAGTGGAATCCGGTTAAAACGCTCACGGTTAATACGTGACCCCACTTAATACACGGATTTTTCCGGTCCCTTGAATATATACTAAATATGATTTTAACAAGTACTTCAAATGTACAATATTCTTTTTAGCTCTGTTAAAAAAATTAGCCTAGCAGGAAATTATTATTTTTATTTTTGGTTGCAGCACATTAACACATAATAAAGCCGTTTGAATTCACTTATTTTCAGTTATTATTCTGTTTGGTTCTATAAAAAGAAACAATAAGTTAAAGTTGAATTCAATTAAATTTTTATCTAAATATACCTAAAAGATAACATTTTCGACCGTAAACATATAAAGTTCATTTAGACGATTAGATGTTGTAAATAAGCTCAGTTACTGCAACATTATACAAATCACGTTTAATACGCGATCCCGCTTGATACGCGACTTTTGCCCACTCCCTTGAAACGAGTCTTAACCGGGTTCGACTGTAGTTTGAGAATCCCTGTTCTATTTATTTGCAAACCTGTTTCAAAAATGGTTCTTTAAGATGATTGACAGAAAAAGGCAGGTGCTAATGCTAATACTATTATCAGCTTCATACTTCCGGTCAGTCTCAGTACAGTCTGGGAATGAGTTGCAGTGAAATAGGTAATAGCTTGCCATAGTCAAAAATTTTATTTGTGAATGTGTTATAGTCAATATTAATAGTGAAAGTAGAATATCTTTCCTCAATAGTAACTTTACAAATTTTTGCTTGAATTTCCAAAGCATGTATTAAGGTTCAAGCAATAAGAATTGTGTTCTTAAAAAAGTGTATTGGATCACTGTGCCATTTGGAAGTAAAGAAAACCAGCACCAGAGTGGGATGAGGTTATTGATTCTGGAACTAAAGTGAAGTTCAAATATTGTGGTACTACAATTAGCAAAAGGATAGAAAGGTTAAAACAACATCTAGAAAAATGCAAAAGAATTAAATTGGATTATTCTCATATGAGTTATGAAAATACTCTTGAGCTTGACTGCAGTGAATGGGAACCTCCATTAAATTAACTAAAGCTAATCCTAATATTGATATTTTTTCAAATACATCTACAAGTGAACAGGTTTATCCTAAGCAACAAATATTTCCCTCTACTTCTAAAACTAGAGATCAAGCATCAATTTTATCATATGGAATCACAACTACTGCCATTCAGAATTCAATGCTTGATAAAAAGATTGCCAATTTCTTTTATGCAAATAATATTGCGTTTAATATTGCAGATAATGTAGAAATTTTAAAAAAAATGATTCAAGAGTTAAGGCCAGGATATATTCCACCAAGAAGAAAACAGTTGTCTGAAAAATTGTTGTGTGATGCATATGATGATCTTGAGAACAAATTAAAATCAGAAATTTCAATCGAAACAAGTCTAAAGCTAATATTAAATGGCTGGTCAAACATAAGCAATGACCCCATCTTTTCATGTAGAATTCATACAGGTAAAAATTCTTACCTTTTTAAAACTGTTTACTGTGAAGCAGAAAACAAACCTGCAGAATTTTGTTCAGATTTTGCAGAAACGGCAATAAAGGAAATTCAAGAAAAATTTGGCAAAGATATTTTTGCTGTTTGTTCGGATAAGGAAAATAGAATTACTGCTATGCGAAATAATTTAAAGTCAAATCACCCTGAATTATTAACATACGGATGGTCCTCTCATTTTTTTCATTTATGTGCAAAGAACATAACTCCAGCTAATTTAACCCATTAATGCCGGTTGGTACGAATATCTGCCATTTAAGGGGATGAGTTATGGGTTATGGGACTCTTCCCCTTTTTTAGATAGTGTTCCCTTTTTTTAGAATAGTGTTCCCTTTTTGAAAAATTACCGTCCGGCGGCCCTTTTTTTCTAGAGTCAAGACTAAAGGATAAGATTTAAAGCCAAATATATTAAATTCCATTTCAAATTCCAAAATACTACTGTTTTCAAATGCTCTTTCATATTAATATTTTATGACTATTGCATATTAATTTATGTTTTTTGTCGTAAACCTTAATATTATTTCATACAAAATAAATACACAAATCATATTTTATAGTTATGCTCACAAATGTCGTTAAAACAAATAGTTAAAGTTAATATGAAAGTTTAATTATAAAGTTAAAATTTTAAATATGATCTATAAAGCAGTGCTTTGTTTCTGAACTGCAAGTATATGTTATGTAATATAGCATGACATGCGACAAGAGGGGAGGGCAAGAGGTAAGGTGAAGTGTGACAAAGGGGGGGGGAGGGGCCAAAAAGTGTGACATCATTTATGGACTGCCCCTTAGTGGTCAGTTTGAATTTTCAGTGGTCGCGGACCAGCAGAACACCAAGGATTCTGAATGTTGATTTGTAAATGTAGAACCAATATTTATGTGGAGCAATATTAATTTATAAACTGCCTAATTTAGAAGACAATGAGTTACTTATAGTTTCATTAGAAAGAATATTTTCTGGTTTTCATTTAATTTAGTTTAAAAAGGTTAGGCAATAAAAATACAGGCATGCTAACATTTGCATTCAAATTCTTCAGTAAAAAATATATTTTGTTTTGTGTATAAAAATTCCCTTGATAGTGAATGTTTGTTTTTTGTGAAAAGCAAATTGTTTCTGTTTTCAATTAGTTGACTGTCAATTTTGGTGTAAATAGAAAGAAAAAGATTGTGTTCTTTTTAGGTGCAATATATTTTAGTTTCCAATTTATATTAAATCTCAAAATATTTATAATCAGCAATAAGTATTTGACTATTTTGATATTTGCGAACCCTGCAAAAATTTATTTTTTATCATAAGCGATAAAAATAAGAGTATTTTATGAACTTTTTTGTATTTTAATATCACCCCCCCCCCCCCTCTGCCTGTTTTTTTTTCTTTTTAAATATCCCAGCAGTAGGGGTTGTTTTGTGTGTTAATAAACGAAAGCGTTAAAAGATGTTTTTTGTTTAGTATCCTTAAATCTTGACTGAATGATACTAAAGCATTTTGGATTTTGGCTGCCAGACTGCTTGGTTTCAGAAACAAAATACTACTACATACTAGGGTGTAAAAAAATCATGATTTTTTTTAAAAAATCAGATTTTTTTAATTTAAATCAGATTTTTTTTTATTTTTTTCCCTGTGTTAAAATATTAAACATTTACCAAGAATTAAGCATTTCAAAAATGAACAACCCTTCAGTTACTAACATAATCTATGTTTTTTTTGCTTTAATGAATAAAATTTTAATTATGCAATTATAGAATTTACAAAAAACTGCAAATTAAAAATTTCTTTAGTAACATACAACATTATGTGCATTAATATTTTGTAATAATTATGTAAACCAATATTAAATACTGCTTACATTTTAAAGTTATTGATAAATTGCATTTAATTTTAAATTGATGATACAGATTAAATTTTGTAATTATTAAACAATTAACTTTTTAAGAACACAATCTACATTTTTGAAAAAGTGATTGAAGAAAGGTGATAAATAATAGTTTGATAAATACATAAAGCAACCAGTAATTTTACACAGGTTCTAAAGCGTATGTATATCAAATTGATCAAAAATTGTAGCAATGTATACAGCAAATTCACACATAATTTAAAAATAGATTACAAAAATTGTATTTTTGAAACTTAAATCGGATTTTTTCCCCATAACATTAAAATATTTGAATAGCTACTAAATATTATAATGTTTTGAAGTTATTTAACATTTAGTTAGATGTTTTTTTTAAATGTTAATGTATCTTTTTACACAGTTTAATATTTTTATAATTAACAATAACAAATATTACATTTTTTACAAGGGATTTAGTGATCATTTTCATTACTGATTATAATGCTTTTTCACACTATTTTAAAAAATCAGAAAATATGTTATTTTATCATCTGATTCAAATCAATTGATTAAAATCATTGACACTCTATTGCTATGTTTATTGTATAGTATAAAAGAATGAATAACTTGATTATTAAAAGGAAATTATGGCATTGTAAATTATATTAGATTGAAATATCATTTTTAAATTAAATGCTTTTTATGTTTGTTAGATAAAAACCATGCTTTTTACAAACTTACTGTACTTAAATTTTCACAATACTCAGGAATTATGCTTAGAAACAATTATTTAAAGCTTTGTTTTGTGTATTCATAAGTCACAATACCTGTAGAAACTTTCCAAATTATGTTCATCTTAGATTTGAATACTTTTTACGTCATTTTAAACATTTAGAATTTTTTTGATTTTAATCAATGATTTTTTTTAAAAAATCACTTGATTAAAATCATGATTTAAATCGCTGATTTAAATCAACTGATTTAAATCGTTGACACCCTACTACATACAGACTTGCCAAGCTCCGAAATCCAAAAATCAGAAATGAAATCAATTTTTTTTTTCAGTTTAAAATTGCGCTTTGTTGTCATATAAGATTAAATATAAACAATTACACAGACTATTAAAAAAGGTGCATTACAATCAACAGCACGGGAAAACGTGTGTAAATCAGAAGCATTGTCAAATGAAAAAGGTAATAACATCAGAAAGAATGAAATAGGTACTTACATATTTCCGGAAAAAATGTATTTATTCCAAGGAAAATGCGGTGTAGCAATGGCGACCGCTTCCTTCTTCCTCGCGAGCGGCCGTCAACAACAACATCGTCTTCATCCGGGATCTTCGTAGCTCTCGTGTTTCAACCAATCAGATTCACGCTTCCAGAAAAACTGCGTTTTCTAGCAAATTTCACCGTGATTTGATCCGTGATTTGACCGTGGCCGTCAGGGTCGGACTGGGTCAGTGTAAAGGGCGCAGACCTTGGATTTCCGAAGGGCGCAAAAATTTTAACGAACTCAAGTCAATTTTACTTCCTTGTGTTGTGTCCCTTGACAAGGTTTAACACACTCTCATAGCACCAAGTAATAATAATAGCTTAAATTATATCTCTATTTCTAACTCTAGGTAGAAGGCTTCGCTATATTCGCCGTGCATATTTAAAGTTCCATCAAACCTACACAATACTACGTAATTTTTTAAAACAAATCATATAATATTTAAAAGCTTCAGGAAGTTACACAGATTACCTTGTAAATATAGATGACTGTAGGGTTTTCTTATTTTCTTTTATCGATAGATATCTTGAAGGAAAAAAAAAGTGATCACCCCTAACAATTTTCCTGACAATGACATAAAAAAGATGTAAGTACCAGTTGATTTGGAAGAATATTTACTATTAAATGGCTTTTCATAATTTTTCCACAACTAATTATTCAAATTAGCTGTATACATCGATGTTTTAAACAATTGTGGTTTGTTTCTTAATATATTTTTTTATAATGATTTTATTAATAGTTTTCATGATTAAAACAAATTTTTGAATAGAAAAAAATCTGGAATAAGTTTGGATCTTCCCTGGAGTTCCCTGTTATAAATTGGTGTTCATTAGTTTTCAGTGTAAATCACAGAATATGTGGCGTGCTATGCTGCATTTCTTTACGATTTCCGCAATCTCAAGAACTAATGCACGGATTTTCATAAAACTTCAGATTCAGTTAGTTCTTGACATAATTTGGTGCTGATTAGGTTTTGATGTAAATCGCCCAACAGGTAACGCTGCTATGCTGCATTTTTCACGATTTCCGCAATAGCTCTATCTCAAGAGCAAATGCACGGATTTTCACCAAGCTTCAAACTCAATTAGACGTTGACATAAATTGTTGTTGATTAGGTTTTGGTATGAATCTCCCAACAGATTGCGCTGCTATGCTACATTTTTTCGGATTTACACGATTTTAAGGCTGTTCTCAAATCCAAAGGTGCAACTTTATGTCACAAGTTTTATTCATTTTTGTTTGGAAGCGCAGGAAATTGGCATATGTTGTTATTCAAAAACTATGTGACCAAAAGACCGTTTTACATTTTTTGGTAAACGCAAAAGATCTTTTAAAATACTGTCAAAGTTGGTGTTTTGAGCCAAATTTTCGACTGAAAGAGAAAACACCACTCAGAGAGAAAACACGTTGTTTCGTGACCCAAAATCGCTCATAACTCGATAAATAATTTTATTATCAAAAAATAAAAAACGTCTTTCGATTCCAAATCGCTTCCATAATCGGTCTTTCTAATTTTGTGCCTTTACGTTTAAAAATGATTTAAGTAAATGTCTCAGAAATTTTCGTGCTTGTTGAGCAGTGGACTTGAGAACTGCCTTAATGTTACTCATATATCAAGAACTAATGCGCGGAATTTCATCAAACTTCATAACATGTTGGACCTTGACGTAAGTTTGTGCTGATAAGTTTTTCGTGTAAATCATATCGTGGCGCCGCTATGCTGCAATTTTCACGATTTTCGCTATAGCTCTACCTCAAATACTAATGTATGGAATTTAATAAAACTTCATATTCTGTTTCACTTTCATATAAATAGATCTTTATTCGGCTTGGATGTATACAGCGTGACAGGTGTCACTTTTATTCTCTTTGGGCTAAGAATTTTGGTTGCAGACATCTAAGAGGGTGGATGCCGAAATTCAATTATTTGTTTGTAAGATGCTATGCTTATATCTCCTTTTAACCCTCTAAGCGTTTTGAGGGTTTTCCTGCATTTTCATAAAAATGTTTATAAAACTAATATTAATTTAGATTTTCTTTCCTTGTTTGTTTCTAATATACACTTCATGCGTTTTTACTTGACACACATCTTAAAATACAATTCTGTTAAAAATGTTTTTTCCTAGAATCGATTTAAGTTGTTTTAGGGAAACGGAAAAAGACGGGCAAATCATTTCGTGGCTTAACCCTCATGCACACAATTCAATGAACCTATATCTTTAAAATCTTTATGATGGTGAGATTGTCATTTAATTTTGGCACTGTAATAGCAAAGCTGCCACAGGCGACTGTTTTTAATTCTAACTAGCACAACTTTCTCAAAGAAAAATTCTTAACACACATTTTGACAATTTTTGGAAGAGAAATATACTTCAAAATTTATATTAGAAAAATACTGGTGCGAACAGAAGATAAAAGTAGTCAGTCGCCTGTGGTAGCCTTGTAATAGCAAATTTTGAAGTACAATATGTATGAGATAAAAGAAAGTTTTGGGATTACCACATCCGACTAGTTTTTTTCTCAAGTTGCTTTTCAAAAAACACGGTTATAGCTGCGTTCAGGAACTTCTATAAGGATGGGCTTGCAAAAGGACTAAAAATACGCAAAATATTTGGTTAAAACCTAAAAGATATCACTCAATGAAGCGATGAAAAAAAAATCTTCCAGGGCTTCATGGCTACTAAAGTTCTCGTTGGATGCATGTTTTCCCTTTTATTTAATGCAACGTCCCCTTTCGGTTCCGTTCCTGAAATTGCTGTCATATGCATGTTTAATTTCATTGTGGCAATAAAAAATCCCTCTCTTGTGTTGTATGTCTATTAATTGATGGTTATTCCTAGACGAATTCTCAAAATTTAGTGCAATAATTAGAATGTATGTGTACAACGAGTGAAAATTATTGGAGCTGCTTAGCGTACTTAGGGGCGCAAAGTTTTCTCTGGACGAGGGCGCACCGGCCCCCGGGCCAGTCCGAGCCTGCGGGCCGTTATCTGTTGCACATAACTATGCGATTAGCACATTTTCCTCGGTAATTATGCTCATAATGATACCTTTTAACCGAGGAAATTGTGCCCATCGAAAACCGGTTCTCAGGTGCTGCTCGCAAGGATATACCTGTGTTATTACTGGAGCACATTTCGAGGAATTGATGAAAGGCCGAGAAAAATACGATCTGTCGATGCTACTAGGGTAGCCTTTTTTGCACCCGGGGCAAACATGGATTTCGGCGCCCCCCTCTTCCACAAAGTATATTTACAAAGAGAATTTTACTAATTTTATAATAGAGGACTTATTTTAAAATTTAAAATATGCAACCATAAAGTATGTAATACTGAACTACGTAATCTACAGTGGCGGATCCAAAGGGGGGGGGGGTCCCTCTGAACATCAACAAAAATATTCTAAAGATCATTTTTAAAATGACATATTCAGTAGAGTCCCGATTATCCGAGTTTCCGCTTTCACCGAGTTATTTTCTTCTGATGGACTGATGGCTTCCATTATTATGAAACAGCCATTATAAATGAAGTGTTAGGTGAAGATGAAAGAGCAGCCGCAAAAAGTTAGAACTCTGATTTTCTGGTCCGAATGGGGGAAAAAAATGGCCATAATTTTTTTTATGAAGTGTTAGGTGAAGATGAAAGAACAGCCGTAAAAAGTTAGAACTCTGATTTTCTGGTCCGAATGGGAAAAAAATGGCCATAATTTTTTTTTATGAAGTGTTAGGTGAAGATGAAAGAGCAGCCGTAAAAAGTTAGAACTCTGATTTTCTGGTCCGAATGGGAAAAAATGGCCAGCCATTTTTTTCCCATTCGGAGATCGGCTGTTTCATAATAATGGAAGCCATCAGTCCATCAGAAGAAAATGATCCTTTCCAAAGGTATAATCTTCATTTGGCGCCCCTTTGTTCTGGCGCCCGGGGCACATGCCCCCTCTGCCTCCCCCCCCTTAGTTTCGGCCCTGCCTCCAAAAGAAAGAAAGCGGCTTGTACAGTGTGGTTGTTCTCACGTCTAATATTTTTATTTAAAATTTGCGCGAAATATTGAATACATTTTTAATTTAATTTTGAAAAATTATATCATTTTTTTTTAATTTTATCATTTTTTTTCACAACACACTTTATTTAAAACATGGAAAATACATAAACATAAAAAAGCGGAATATAATACTAGTGGTGTTTTTTTACCGATATTGTTACACTAATTTATCGAAGGAATAGCAAAAAAAATATAATGTACATAATTTAAAAAACATGTATTCAATATACTCTTATCAAACCTCAAACTCAAACAAAATGAAGAAAAAGAAAAAAAAAAATGTCGGCTAAGTCTAAAGATTCCGAATTCGGACCGATGTTGGCAAATCTAATCGGGCCACTATCAGAAATCACATGTCGGTCCTGCGTCACTTGCCGGTGTAAGTCGCTTGCCGATATATAACCATAAGGGGACCAATTACGGTAAGCGGCAGTCAAAAAGCAGATTCTTAGGTATCAGTTGCTGACATTGTACCGACACTTCACCGAAACCACTGTGCTGATGCCGATACTGAACCGACACTGCCGGTTGCGGTCCCATCGTGTGCCGAAAGGTGTGTGTTTGCTGGGTTTATTAAAAATAACAGTATTTAGAGTAAAATTTAATTCTGAGATAGTGTCAGCTTTATTGTTTCTTGCACTCTTTTAGTTAACTTGATCTCTGCATTAAGATGAAATTTTGTATTCTATTTTTCACTCATTTCCTGATATACTAAAATTAACGAAACAATGTACATAGGCATGTTTCCAATGGCAATATAATATTTTAATATTTTTCTAACTTAATAATTTTAAAAGCAGTTTTTTGTTAGCCAGGTACAGGTAATAAATCACCAAATAATTTTTATAATTATAACGATTTATGAGTTACAAAAACAATTGAGTTAATTATGCTTCAAACCACGCTCTTTCTTAAGGTGGAACTGCAAGACCGAATTATTTCAAGTACTGGAAAGTAGAAATTATAAGTGATAAATAGTAGTGTATCTGCATAATTGGATTTTTCAATATGATTTTTTAAAAACATTTGAATTTTGTTCTGCAAAACTAATTTTTCATTTCTGTTTTTTCTTTTGTTTTACAGAAAAATATGAAAATCTGGAAATAAAGTTCTTTAAGAAGATGGCTGTGGATTTTCAGCTCTTTTATCAACGTTTGTTTCTCTATGTGGATATCTCAAACATTCTATAGTGACACTACGAAAGAAATTTTTGCAATAATATTCACCAAATATACTTTTCAAAGACATTTTAGTTATTATAACGTGACTATTTTTGCACCAATTTAAGCTAAAGTTATAATCCTCGATAGCATATTTCCAATTGCACATTTTTGAAGTGCATGGACGGTATGTTAACATTTAAAAGAAAAAAAAAGTGTTAAAAATTTCTGCGGATTCCTAATAATTTAAATGAAAGTATTGACATAGCTAATGTTTAATACTAGGAAAATAAAATACACATGAGAGGAGATTTTGATAAAAGATTTATTCAAAATATATTATCATAAGTTTTCAATAGCACGATTCTAACAGGAATAATTTTACTTGTAATGTATTTGTAATAAATTTGATCAACTTGTAAATAAATTAAAAAATTATTTTTGTTTGCTTTACATTTTTGGTGAAAAATAAAATTGTGTGACAAAATGGCATTCAGTTCTAGTGTTTTAATATATTTTCTTTTTAGGAAAGGGAAATAAAAGGAATAAAGCGTTTCTCCCTTTTCCTTCTAAGAAAACCACCTTCTTTGCTTCATAACAAAAATGGGGGTTAAATAATAATTAATAGTTTTTATATATTATGTATAATTCAATAAATATCTGGATTTATGTAGATTATATATTTTAAAGTTTGACGGCCTGAAAAACTAATATGGTACAAATTATACATTAGTATTGCTTGGAGATGACACATTAAATATTAACTGCTCTTCAAAAACTGTTATGATTTAAATGAAAGTTTGTCTATAATGATTGTTGAAATTACAATTTTAATATGGATAATATTGTATAGTGCAATTTGAATTTTTGATAGTCTAGGTAACATTGTTAAAAAATGAAATATAAAGTGCTCATTACTTAATGATCCTTATAGAGTAAGAAAAACAAAGATATATTTTTATTATGAAGTTTTAGTTCATTTGGAAAAAAACATTAACGATTAGTGCATGAGTGGCGGTTATATATATTTTTTAAAAAAACACAAACTGCCACCAATATTTTGGGAAAATATCCTTTGCCTTTAATAAATTCTAAGATTGAATAATGAAAAAATGAAACTTTAAAAGTGGTGCCAACTGGCCTTCTGTCAATTCATAATAATTTTGAAACAAAAAAAAACTTTGAATGTATGTTGAAAATTAATTTCTTTTGTAGTTCATGAAATGAGGTATGTCAAGGATGGGTTTTGTGTGTGTGTGTGTGGGGGGGGGGGGGGGTAAGACCTTAACAGATTACAACAACATCATATTACATTATAGACACACTTTTATCCCCCCCCCCCCCGATTAATTATACACCAAAGAAATTATTGTAGTGAAGTGGCATATTTTCAACTATAATTTAAAGTACCAAATTACATAAATAATCTATCTTAAAAAATCGTTTTAAATTCTAATGATGAATAAAGTTAACATTTTCTCAGTTTACAAAAATAAAACTCCTGTGGTCTTGTATTTTATTTTCCAGTTGGATAACTAAAAGAAACATCCAGGTAAGAAATTCTGTGCAAAACATGGTACTATAAAAGCGTCGGATATAATTGTTATATAACAATTTTGAATGGAAATGAAGAAACTAGTTAAAAAATTGCTCTTATGGCTAGCATATGTTCAATATTTTTTAAAAATACATTAAAGGTTTTGTTATCAAATTTTCTTTGTTAACTGTAAATTTGGTTCTTGCAGCTGTTTAGGAATCTCAACATTTATAAAAACTAAAGCAACCATAAAAAAGAAATTTTTTAGGAGAATATGTCTCTATAAAAATATTTAAGGTTGAATATTGTTGAACGTCCATTTACTAACAGCAAATTTGAAATTTGTTCTGTTCAAAGGTGATGAGCAGATAAGGCTCAGTTATGCCTCCATTGCAATTATCTGTTATGGCTCTTCTCAACTGCTCTGCTCAACAAGCGCAAAACCTTTTGACATATTTACAAATTCATTTTTTAACGGAAAGATATAAAATTGGAAAGCCTGACCTTGGAAGCGATTTGGAATCGAACTGTGTTTTCGATTTTTTGATCAATCAATTACCTATTGGGTTATAAGCGATTCTGATCACGTGACACTGCATTTTTTCCCCTTACTGACTGGATTTTCTTCTTTCGTTCGGAAGTTCAGTTCAAAATGCCCAGTTTGACAGTATTTTCTGAAAGATCTATTGCGTTTACAGGAAAACGGAAAAAACAGTTCGATGGCATAGTTTCTGAACACCTTCTAGTTTCATGCATATCCGAACAAAAGTGAATTAAAACTTATGTCAGAAAGTTTACCCTTTTGATTTGAGAACAGTCTTAAATGTTTTGATAAAATTTAGGATCTAAATGCATTTTGTTCTGTAAAATTTAAATTATTATTTGACTTTTAATAAAAATTGTTTTTAACTTAAGTGTATGTTAAAGTAAAACATGTATGAAAGTCAGGATAGTGTTATGAGAACATATTTAAAAAAATAAAATTTCCTAGACCTGTTCCAAGTTTTACATAGTATAATTTAATATGTGAAAACAGTTTATAATATAAACTGTTTTCAGATAAACACTTCAAAACCAGTAAATTTAGATTCTTATTTTTACCAAATATTTTTTAGAAGAAAAATTTTCTGTCCCCCCCCCCCCAAAAAAAAATCATTTACTGAACTTTTGTGGGGGGGGGGAGGGATTAAACAATATAATTCCGACCAGCTTCGGGCTAGTTTTCATCCATGATAACCAATAGCGGCATCGATGTGGCTAGTTTCTGGCTTGCATTCATTAATGATGCCCATTGTTGGCACAAATGTGGCTAGCTTCCGGCTTGCATTCATTAATTATGCCCATTGATGGCATAAGTGTGTCTGGCTTGTGGCTAGCTTTTATTTAAAATGACCCTTAATGGCATAGCTGTGGCAAGCTTTTATTCAGGAATGCCATTAAATGTATAATTGTGGCCAGTTTGAGGCTAAATATCAGTTTTAGATGACCGTTAATGGCGCGTTTGTGGGCAACTTATTGTACTTGCGGCCAATTTCCTTCCGGCCTTATTGTGTCCGACGTGACACTTTTTTGACGGAGCCGTTATGGCCAATGATAGCGGGCCGCCATCGAACACTTTTGGCCAAGGCTAACGAACCCATCAGTGGCCCACAAGTTCTGTGTTTGTTGGGTATATATATATATATATATATAATTTCAAATTGAAAGAAAGAAATAGCAAAAAAATATTAAACTTGAAGTTCTGATGACGGCTATTTTGATCGCACAAGGAGAACATAAACGATCTCTTTGATCTAGAGGTGACTGTTCATGTTTGATGCATTATCTCTGAGAACTTACTACTATTTCCAATTGTGAGAATAGAATAGAATAGAATTGAATGGACCGATGCGATATGTTGTATTGTGACAATATGAGTTTTCTCGGAAAGCTTCCGAAACGTAAGTACAGTCGTGGCCATAAGTTTAGGACCAGCACTGAAAATTAAGATCCAGACAATAAATTGAATACTTACTCGTTAGTAAAATTATAAACTCCGTTTATTACATGAATATTACATTTCTACGCAATAAATCACATACATTAAACACAAATTTTACAGAAAAATCAACATTTTATTGGTCCGCCGTTAGCTTTTATTAAAGCCTGCAAACGCTTTGGCATGCTCTCTACCAGACTTCGGCAGTATGCAGCTGAAAATTCTTTCACCCAAACTTCTTTAATTGCTTTTCCCAGTTTCTTAGCACTTGTTGGCTGTTTCTCAGAGACCTTGTGCTTTAAGAGAGTCCATAAGTTTTCAATCGTATTCAAATCGGGACTGTTTCCAGGCCAGTCAAGGATTTGAATTTTCTTCGTCTTCCAGAACTGAGTAACAATTTTCGAGCGATGACATGGTGCACCATCATGCATAAAAATTGTGCATTTATGAACGGCCATGTGTAATTCTAATTTCTCCTTGAACAAACCCACGTATTTTTTGCCATTCATAGTCGTTACTGGTGGTAGGAAGAACAATGCAGCCGTTCCGTTCACTGACATTCCATCCCAAATCATGACACTTGGGGAGTGTTTAACAGCCTGTAAAGAGTAACGTTCATCGAATCGCTTTCCAGGAGGTCTCCTGACATTGTACTTGCGTGTAGAGAACTGCTGTATGGTAGATTCGTCCGAATAAAACCCGTTGCCTCTGACAAATTGTCCATTTGGCATGTTTCTTGGCAAAGTCCAAGCGCTTAGCTCTCATGGCCACTGTTAACCGGGATTTTTTCGCAGGTTTATGGAATTTCAAATGAAAGTCGTCGAACAAACGTCGACTTACAGTATATGACTAACATCCGCACCTGTTGCAAGCAGTACTGACCGTATCTTGCTTGCGGAACTCATTGGAGAACAAACTGCTATTCTTCTAATGACATGGTCATCCCTAAGTGTGGTTTTACGAGGTCGACCACACCTTTCGGCATCAACCTAAGTCCCTGTTTCTTTAAATTTCTTGATCGCATTGTGAACTGCATTCTTACTACGTCTTACTAGTTCACTAATTAATAGTTCAGAATATACTTCATTATGAAGAATAACAATATTTGCACGTTTAGCTTTAGAAACTGACGATTTTCGACCCATTTTCATAGGTTTCCAAAACTTGTAAAACAAGCAACAATTGCGTCTGCGACGTTTATTACTGAAAGATCAAACGAAAAGTGAATAAAGTACTCCACTGCCAGACGGAATGACGCTATCTGATGCAATAGATTTGATTTATGACGTTAACAGTGGTTTCAATTGTAAAAACGCTAGTTTTTGCACGGTGGTCCTAAACTTTTGGCCACGACTGTAAAATTCCATCTTTTTTTGTTTTCACCCCTCCTTTGTCAAGTGGTTGAACCCCATAACCATAGTGACCGACTGCTCTACTGTCAGGTGTCTCGTAAGTTTTGAAAACCTCTCAGTAGAGATCTGCACGGGCTCGGGCCTATTTTCATTAACGGCACTCGGGGCGGGCCCGGGTCATACATTTTCCTGAAGACTCGGTCCGGGCCGAGCTTAGTTACTACTCTTTACGGGCAGGATTGGGTTCGGGCCTTACTTTTTTCGTGGGGGATCGGGCCGGGCCCAATTTTTTTCTGTTTAGAGCCGGGGCTAGTTTCATTCCAAGTCTTCAAAACCCAAAATTTTCAGTCCTAGTTTTGACGCAGCCCGTATAAAAATCATTGTCTCGGCGTGGCCTGATCCGTTCAAAGGTGAGTAAAATTCGGCCAGGCCCAAAAATTTTTGAAAAAAATGTACACATTTTTAAATTGCTATTATTCTACAATTAAACATTCAAATTTATTATTTTTAAAGAAAAGTAGATTTCTACGCTTATTAAAATATAGCTAAATGAAAATATAATAAAACATGTGAGAAAGAACCTGCCTATGACGAAATCCTGTTATAAACTGAAAAACGTGTTGATCCATACATAATTAATATACTAATACGTAAGAATAGGATATATAATACATTTACAACTTGTTAAGAAGGGCACTTGTCTATAACGCATTTTTTTTTCTTTTTTATGCAATTCCGTTTTAGAAGATTTTATTATATAGCATTTTTCAGATTTTTAGCGCTTCAATACATGGAATATGGATTAACGATATTAATGATTCATCTACATACAAGAAATAGAGATTGATTAAAAAAATAAATGTCGCAGCCTGCGCCACTTCTATAAAAATGAAGATTATAAACATAAAAAAATAGTTAAGACATATACTATTTTTGGTCAGAACTCCTTGTACGAGACAAATCTTTAACCAAATCGACATAAAAATGAATATTTTGTAGAAATTCAATCGGGCCGGGCCGGATTCGGGCCGAGATTTTAACTTTTTTATCGGACCGAGCCGGACCAATAATTTTTTTGTACGGGCTGGGCCGGGCCGAATTTTTTTCTCTATGAGTCGGGCCGGGCCCGGGCCTGGAGATTTCGGCTCGTGCAGACCTCTACCTCTCAGTACTGTAGTGTAGTGATGTTTAAAATAAATAAAATCAGAAATATGAAATATGTCTTCATTTCGAGAAATCTTGTATAAAAACTTTTTGAAAGTTTCAAAAAGCGTGCATCAGGTAAACATTTGAAGGATATCCAATGTAAAACTAATGATGTGTGGCAGCAATACAAAAAGTCTTCTAAAACTGACAAAGAGTAAGAGGTATTGGTGCTAAAAAGAATTGAGGACGAACTGTGTAAGGCAACCAAAAAGAAATCAGTCTTTCTTGATTATTTTATAAAGGTAATTATAATCAATTTATTCTTAAAATTTTAAATATATTTTATCATAACTTTAAGTTTACATAATTATTTGTAAAAATTGGAAAAAATATCGATAAGATAAAATGACCGTGTAGCCTTGGCGAAACATGGTCAGTATGGGAATAAATAAAGACCAAAGAAACGTCAAAAAACGAGTTATTACTTTTTAAATATGGCGTAGCCAAACTAAATCTTATTTTTTCTTTTCAAATAACTCAAAAATTAATGCATCCATGGGGTAAAAAATTAAAAAATATGTTAGTTTTGTAGCAGATAATCTTCTAACTGTTTTCAAATTTTGAACCTTACTAAAAATGAAATGTAATCCAATTGAATTGAAATCAATGTATCTCAAATTCAAAAACAGATAAATAAGGTTTCCAGTGATCTAAAAAAAAGAAAAACAATCCTTTAAAAGGAAACGACAAAATGCTGAATACCAAAGAAAACATCGAACCACCGAACGAATAAAGCTTGAAGAAATCTGCCATGATAATCCAGACATTAAAAAGAAATGGCTTTGAGGGAATCAGTAGGGAGACCAAGTTTAAACAACCATTATTGCTTAAGGCAATAGCAGACATAGCTATTATTGGAAGCGCTGTAGATGCAAAAAGAAAAAGCGAGTCCGAAGTGTCAAAATTCTCGATGACTTGACTGCAGAACTGAAAAAAGTTGGTTTTGCAATAAGCAGGAGTAGAACATATCTTCGTTTGCTTCCAAAAAATTCCTCAACCATCGAGGGTCAAAGACATGTCACCACAGTGCCGATAAAACTTTCTTGGATTCTGGCTGATTGTCACCGATCTCACATTGATACCCAATTTGCAGTAAGATCCGTCCACTATTTAGAAACTTTAGCTTCAATTCTTGGATCCATGCAAGTGTTTCTTCTTTCACAGGATGACAGAGCGCGTGTACCTTTGTGAATTACAGCAGCCAATAAACAGGCTCCGATACTGATGCATATGGAGTATCGTGTATCCTTAGGCGACCACGACTGGGTCATCGCTTAACTCCACAAACTTATCCCATGTGTTTACGCTGGTATTGTGATTGCTCCTGGCATGGCAGGTCAAAGTAAAGCCATGGGTTATTCTGGTTCAACGTTTATAGCTATAAGAAGTGGGAAACACAGTTCTTCCACAGCAAATACTCATGCTCAGGATTTTGAAATTCTATTAATACTCAAAGACTTTGAAAAATTAGTGAAAACAGAAGAGGGTTTCATCAAACTTGTAATCATAGTTACTGTTGATGGAGGTCCAGACGAGAATCCCCGATACCAGAAAGTTATATCGTTTGCTATTAAACATTTCAAAAAGCATGATTTGGATGGAATTTTCATAGCGTGCAATGCTCCTGGAAGAAGTGCATATAATTGAGTAGAAAGGCGAATGACACCACTCAGTCAAGAACTGTCTTGTCTTATACACCTTCATGACCATTATGGTTCCCATCTCGATGAGAACGGTCGCACTACTGATGAAGAAATGGAGCAAAATAACTTAGCATATGCTGGTAAAACTCTCGCAGATATCTGGAACTCATTAAACATTGACAGTTATCCTGTTACTGCCACATATGTTGATTCAGGAGAACCAGAGTCTCTTGGTTATGACTTGGATTGGTATTCGAAGCTCGTACAAGAAAGTCAATACTTGCTGCAAATAGTAAAATGCGAAGAAAAGAATTGTTGCTGTCCTGCACGTAGTGGATTATTTCGTATATTAAAAGGACGATTCATTCCTTCTTCGATTAAAATGATACAATCGTCAAATGACATCATTACAAGTGAGGAGGGGGAATTTATAGATTTAAATCTCCGTCTGGGCTTAAATCTGAATATTACAGTAAAGGGATTTTTAAAGATGATGTATGATTATTTTTGCCCTTCCATAAAGTTGCAATTATCCGCAAGGACTTGTGGAAGTTGTGGCCAATATCATGCATCTCAGAAGTCAGCAAACAGACACAAAAAAAATTCAACAGAGTGAAAAAAGCGAGAAGGCCTGCCTTATACGACCATTGAGAATTGCTGCTCGTCGAGCAAATGAACTTATGTGCTTCGTAAAATTCGTGGAAAGTATGGAAAATGTTGAGTGGATCAATGAAGATGAAGTTGATAAAGATTGCATCCGAAAAGAAAGCGATGAAGATAATCAAGTAAAACTGGAAACCAATATCATAACAGATATGGAAAAATGTATTGAACAGCCGTGGTCAGCATCGGAATAGATATTGGCATGTTCAAATTTAAATTTTTCAAATGGCTAAATTCTTCTAAAATTGTGATCTAAGAAATTTTCTTAAATAGAATTGTAAGGAAATAAAACAAGTGTTTATTATTATTTTTTTAAGTCGAGTAGAGTTTTTTAATTTGTATTGTGTCCTAATTTTATTAAGGGGGGGGGGGAGGCGGGTTGCAATTTGCTTACGTAATTATTAAGGGAAGGGTTCGCGATTTGCTTATTTTTGCTGACAAGGGGAGAGGGGCGGGTCAAAAATTGTCAAAAACATGCTTACGTAATATTTGAACAGCCCCATAATAAAAATATTTGTTTGGATGGAATCTTTCAAATTTATTTCTTGCACAGGCATATGATTCGTACGCGATTTTTTATATATTTTTATTTTTTTTTTTCATGAAAGCCACGATTTTGTTTTCTTCGAGAATTCCATAAAAGCAATACATCAAACAGTCGTGAATTTTGCCATTCGGTAAAGAAAAAAAATCGCAGATATCAACAATTGGCCTTAGAAAAAAAGAAGTTTTCCATCGGTCGCGAAAAAAAAAAAAAACTTGTAAATTTCGCCTAAAGATTACGGAAAGAAAATTGAAAATTTTGTCAAACTGTCGCGAACAGAAAAAAAATTACACCCGCGAATTTGGTCAAATAGTCGCGCAAAAAATCAAGAACTTCCTCAGTCAGTCGACAAAAGAAAGGATTGTTTAAAAGAATCGCGAATTTCGTCAAAAATCCCTGAAACAAATACCAAATATCATTTTTGTCAACCGATCGTAGAAAAATTCACGAAATTTGGCAAAGGATCGTGCAAAGAAAATCGTGAATTCCACGAAACGATTGGCGAAAAAAAATGCGAATTTTGGTAATTCGTCGAGAAAAAAAGTAGCGAATCTCCTTAAAGGCCCGTGGTAAAATATCTTGAATTTTATCAAAGGTTGTGGAGACAAATGGCGATTTTAGTCATTCGGTCACGGGCAAATCATCACAAATTTCGTCAAAAGAATATACAAAATATTACGAATTTCGTCAAACGATGAAGTGAAAAAAATTGCAAATTTCGTCAAATGGTCGTGGGCAAAAGACGGCAAGTGTGATTCTGAGTGAAGAAAAAAAAACTGAAATTCACAGCACATTTTCTAAAAAGTTACAGCAGAGGGAGGGAAATCGCCTCCTGGCGCCAATTGTGCGTTTTTTTCCGCAGTCCTTTGACGAAATTCGCATTTTCCCACGATCCTTTGATGAAATTTGCGATCCCTTTGTGAAATTTGTGTTTTTTTTGCGATCCCTAGACGAAGTTTGGGTTTTTTACGATCCCTTGAAGAAATTCTCGTTTTTTCGCGATCCCTTGATGAAATTCGTTTTTTCTGCGATCCTTTGAAGAAATTGGCGATTTTTTTCTGTGAACGATTGTCGAAATTGATTTTTTTTGGCGACCATTTGCCAAAATTCGAGCTATTTTATATGCCCGAATTTTTAAAATTTCCGGAACGGGATGCCTTAAATTTTCGGAAAATTCAGAACAGAATCACCCCTGAAAAGACACGAATTTGGTCAAATAATCGAGAATTTAAACAATCGTAATAATCGAGAATTTGAACAAATGATTGTACAAAAAATCAAGAATTTCGTAAGTCGGTTTCGAAAAGAAAATCACGAATTTCGACAAACTATCGTAGAAAAGATTGCAAATTTCTCCAAATGATATCTGAAACAAACAGCGAATACCATCAATCGATCATGAAATATATATATATCGCGAATTTTGACAAGTGGTGGCGGAAATAAAATTCCGCCAATCTGTCGCAGAAAAATTCGTTAATTTCGGCAAAGGATCGCGGAAAAAAAATCGTGAGTTCCGTGAAACGATCGCCGGAAACTAAAACGCGAAATTTGGCAAAGGATCACGAAAAGAAAATTGTGAGTACAGCGAAACGATCGCCCCAAAACAATCGGGAAATTTGCAATAGGTCATAGGAAAAATTGCGACATCTCCTTCAACAATCGTAGCAAAAGATGGCGAAAAGAAAAAACTATTTTCGTCAATCGATTGGGGAAAAAAGTCGCGAATTTTGCAATTCGTCGCGGAGAAAAATCGCGAATTTCCTCAAACAACTGTAAAAATATCTTGAATTTTACCTAAGGTCGCGGAAACAAATGGCGATTTTCGTCATTCGGTGGCGGTAAAATCATCGCAAATTTCGTCAAAAGAATAGACAAAAAATTGCGAATTTCGTTTAACGATCACAAGAAAAAAAATCGCAAATTTCGTCAAATGGTCGCAGACAAAAAAAAAAACGAAAATTTGGTAAAAATAAAAAATTGGGAATTTAACCAAATGATCGCGCAAAAAATCACGAATTTTATAAATAGGTCGTGAAAAGAAAATCATGAATTTTGACAAACGATCTGGAAAAGAATTTGGAATTTCGTCAAAAGATCTCTGAAACAAATAGTAACTACCATCAATCTGTCGCAGAAAATATACATCACGAATTTGGACAAGTGGTGAAGGGAAAAAAATCAATTTCGTCTATCTGTAGTAAAAAAATTCTGCAAAATTGGGCAAAGGATCGCCGGAATTCGTCGTGGGAAAAATTGCAAATCTCCTCAAACGACCGTTGAAAAAGTGCGTTTGGGAAGATGACTTTACAGGCTCTTTGAAGAAAAAGGCCGAATATTTTCAGTAAAAATAGTCGCTGAAATCCGAAAAAAGTCGTCGACTGTTTTCTTGAAATAGTCGCTTTTTAACAGTTTTCGGCCTAAAATAGTCGCCATAGCCGCCGGATGCTGAAAATAGTCACTTTTAGTAGCATTTTAGTAACAAGTGGCAGCCCTGCAGTTGCACGTTAAGACAAATCGGAATTTTTGAGAAACTGAGTCGGGCCGGACTAGGCCTGATTTAATTGATTTTGTTATGGGCCGTGCTTGTTTTCACTGATTTTTTTTACGAACCGGGCCTGGCCGTAAACTGTGAAAATATAAACGGGCTGGGCTCGGGTGGAACTTTTAATTTTCACGCCGGCCTAGAAACTGCGGCCCATGCAGACCTCTACTGTTCCCCCCAGGGCCGTGCAAAGAGGGTGTTAAAGGAGCGGTCGCCCCGGGCGCAAAATTTATGCTGCGAACCACGGTTTTATTTATTTTTTTATTCAGTTTTGGGTCGCCGATCATTTTCCGGGGAATTTCTTTTTTCTTTCTTGATCATTTTTTTTTCTTGTCGCAAAATATCATGAACTCTCTAACAAATGAGTGCAATTTTCTCTTATATTATTTAGGTGTTCTGAATTTCTAAATTAAAATTAAACATTTTAAAGTTCCAAAATAAACGCGAAATATTTATTCAAATTAAAAATATTATAGAATTTATTTATGTTTCTGCACTTTATCAATTTCATTACACCCATTACAAAGAGAAAGATTTGTTATTGCTTTTTTTTTGGGGGGGGGGCGCAAAATGGAGTATTCGCAAAGGGTGCACTTCTCACGGCCTTGGTGCCCCCCCCCCCCCAAAATTTCTGATCACGCTACGCCTATGAGCGCAGCGATGAATGCAGCAGCGGATAACTCGCTTACTATCTGTAGATGAATAGCCTTGGTAGCCATGCATATAAATATGGCCACATAACTTTTGGAATAAGTGCCCTTTCTCTGATTTTTGTACTTAATGTGGAAGGAGCCACAAAAATTGACACCTGAATTGAGAAATGTGTGGTTAGGTGTTACGCGTTGCGATGGGAGGTCTCCTATTAACTGATCTAAGGTTTTGGATTTATGCCGGAAACATGTGACACAAGTGTGCACTGTTCTTCGGGCAATGCTTTTAGCCTTTATAGGCCAATATTTCATCCGTATTTGATGAACTAATCCCTGAGCACCTATGTGAAAGTACTTTTTATGAAAGTACTCAAAAATTAATTTAGTGAGCTTGTGATCACTGGGTAGAATTAATTGGTGCTTAGCACCAAAAGGTAGGTCAGAATTAATTAATCTTCCCCCTACACAGGAAGTAATCCACAGTTGTCAATGAAGGGATCTAATCCCTTTAACTTACTGGAAGAAGGAACAATTTGCCCCTTTCTGAGTGCTGCTAATTCAGGAGCGAACTTACCTTCCTGGGCCATTTTTACTAAAAATTGTAAACTATTTTGTAACTCATTTCCGGTAAGCTGCTTCCGTTTTATATTTCTATGACGGCTGTTATTGATGAATCTAAAAATAAAACTACATATTCGTATTAGTTTAAGAAAATTATTAGAAGAATTATATAATACATTAGGAAAGTCGTTAGAGCCCTTATGGATAGTTAATAAATTAAAATCAGTTTTGAGTTCATGGTCACAGTCAATGTCTTTGAGAGTAGGAAATTGTTTGGTAACTATAATTTCCCTTTGAAGAAATTCCGGACCAAACCACCACAAATCATTATTGATCAGATCATTGGCTGTTGCACCTCTGGAGATGATATCTGCTGTATTGGATTTTGAGGATACATAGTTCCAGTGATAATTCTCAGAAATAGACTGGATCGTGGTGACCCTATTGGCAACGAAAGTTTTAAGTTTGTGGGGTGGTGTGTTAAGCCAAAATAGAACAATCGATGAGTCTGTCCATAGCCACCCTTTTCAAAACATAGCGGTAGGATGGGAATTATTTTTTGAACTAGTTTTGCCAAAAGTAGAGCTGCACACAACTCTAGTCGTGGGATGGTCATTGGCTTTATGGGGGGGGGGGGGCACACGGGACTTGCTGCACAGAAGATTACACTTCAACTGTCCAGTTATGGAGAGAGATCTTATGTAGATGGCTGCTCCATAGGCCTTTCCAGAAGCGTCTGAAAATCCGTGTAAATCTAGACCTGCAATGTTGTTAGACGACAAAACATATCGCGGAATTGTAAGATGATTTATTTCTGTCAATTTAGAAAATTTTGTCATTCCCGAAGAGAACTGGCAGGCAGATGTTGGTTCCAATTTATCTTTAATTCCCATAAATGTTGCATGAAAATTTTTGCTTTGGTTAAAATAGGGCCAATTAGGCCTAAGGGATCGTAAATTTTAGCAATTTGTGCCAAAACTTCTCTTTTAGTATAAATGTTTTTGGGTTCGATACTAATTTTAAAAGTAAAATGATCTGATTGAGGTTTCCAAAGCATCCCTAAAGTTTTTTCTTAAATTTGCTGCGAGTGTTCGTCAAATGCATATTCTGATATGGCTGCGTCTTGTAATAATTCAGGATGATTAGAAACCCACTTATGTAGGTCCATCCCTCCCCTTCTTAAGATCAGAATTAATTGAGGTTGCAAGTCCTGTGCGTCGTGTAAGGAACATGCACAAGATAAACAATCATCAACATACATGTCATTATGTATCACTTCTGCAGCTTTGGGAAAATCTTTACTTTCTTCATCAGCAAGGGCTTTCAACGTTCGCGTAGCAAGAAAGGGAGCACTAACAGTGCCATATGTAACCGTGTTAAGTTCATATATTTTATCGGAGCGTCCTTACTAGACTTGCAAAGAATTTTTTGCAAATTTCTCTGTTGTGGATCAATCAGTATCTGCCTGTACATTTTCTTAATGTCTGCACAGAATGCATATTTGTGGGTACGGAATCTAATTATAATCGAAAATAAAGCTTGCTGAACCGTTCCCCCATTTAATAAAATAGAATTAAGTGAATAACCACTAGATGTATTTGAACTTGCATTGAAGACAACTCTCAGGGGAGTGGATATTTTTTCCGGTTTATACACAGCATGATGTGGAATGTAATAAGACAGCTTATTTTCCTTTTCACTTTTAATTTGTGTCATATGCCCCAAAGTTTCGTATTCTTCCATAAAAGCTGTATATAAGTTAGCCATTGTTTTATTTTTATCTAATTTAGCCCATAAACTATTTAATCCCCTAGCTGCAATTTCTCTAGAACTTCCTAACACTGATTCTGCATTTTCTTTCATTGGTAGCTGTACTGTAAATCTACCCGTGTGATCGCTTTTATAGGTACTTCTAAAATGTTCCTCACAAAATATTTCTTCATCCCCTTTGACAGTTTCTTTATTATCCCCAGGTAAAGATTCTATTTCAAAAAATTTCTGTAAAGTATTGTCTAAGCTATTTTCAGTTAAGAGGCAACAAAATGACTTATTTTCAACTTGTAGAAGTGAACCTGCGATTACATACCCAAATACTGTATTCTGTAACATACAATTAGCATTTGCTAAACGAATTTGCTCACTCTTTAAAATGTCAAAAAATACCTCGCTACCAATCAATGCATCAATCTGACCAGGTATGTGAAAATTATTGTCCGCTAATTCTATGTAGTTAGGAATGTATTAATTTGAAATGTCTAATCTTTCAACAGGAATATTGTTTGTTATTTTTGGTAAAACTGCAAACTCTAATGTTTTAGAAAATGTTCCTTTTTCATTTGATATTTTTGCATTGATAATTTGATTTATTTCCTGGTGTGATTCGTTAATAACGGAAATAACACCTTTGAATGGTTTTGGTTTTAGATTTAATTTCTTGCATGCGCTCTTACTTAAAGCGTGGATAGACGACCCATTATCTAGAATTGTTCTTAATCTAATTTTATTTCCAAACACATCAGTTACTAAAATTATAGCTGTGTTTAATATTGCGCAATTTCTTTTATCGTCTAATAATAAATTAGAACCAATTAATGGCGTTTCTTTATTCTCAGGTTCAGAATTGCTTATTTGTTTATTTTTAACAAACTCCTTATTTTTATTTATTACCGCCGTTTCTGACATATTTTCATTTACTTCACATAGTAAGGTGCTATGTACTAATTTACAATGCTTGCAGGTAAATTTAGAATTGCATTGGCCTTGATGTAATCCTAAACAATTTTAACATAATTTATTTTTATGTACAATCATTTTCCTTTCTCGAATATTCATGTTTAAAAAAGCAGAACATTTGAAAAGGGGGTGAGGCGAATTGCATAACACACATGGCTTTGATTTATTTTTATTTTTATTATCGTTGATAAAAAATGATCTAGATTTATTTACTGCGTAATTATACTTAGCTTTCGAAAGCTTCGTTTGAGACATATTGGCGTCAGTCGAAAGTTTTATCGATTCTAAAACTAAGCATCTTTTTTTCCAAAAACGAAATTAAATAATCAAACGTTGGAACATTTGAGTTTTCAAGAGATAATTCAAACTGCTTCTGAGTTTCGATATGCAATTTTTTCAGAATTATATTTATGAACACACTTTCTGATAAATTATTTTGTGTATATTCCATAATTTTGAGTGCGCGAATGTTTTTGTTAATGCAATCAATAAAATTACGCAGTTCTTTAGGGGATTCATATTGCATTTTTTCATAATTTAAAATTGCAGAAATATGTGAATCGATTAACAATCTTTTATTTTCGTATCTGTGTATCAGAGCTTGAAACGAGGAATTGAAATCATCATCAGGTGATTCTAAATGTTTAGCTTCGTTTTTTAAAGAAGCTTTTAAATAAATAGCTTCTGACTATTATCTAATTGAGCATTGTTAACAATCAAGTTAGTAAACTGCGTTTTAAAATTAGCAAATTCACAGTAATCACCTCCGAATGAAGGTAATGGAATTTCTGGGAGACGCATCCTTGTTTTATTTTCATTTGAATAATCATCAATACTTACACTATTACATTTATTTTCAAAAGATGCTAATAAAACTTTCAATCTTACCTCCACTTGTTCAAGCCTTTCATTAGCAGTGTCAATATCCTCCTCTATTTCTTGCACTTGTTGAGAAGATAATTCTTGGATGTCAAAATATTGTTCTCTTATTTCCTCTAATTTATTTTGAAGACCTTCTGTCTTTTTTAATTTATCCTCTAACGTACTCACATTCGTTGTTTTTATATCACTGGCGTCAGTTAAAAACTGCTCTAATCTTGTGATAGCCGCCTTTACGGTGCCTTTTAATCGATTAAGCTTATCCATAGTAGCTCTCAGGCTCTCTCAGGACCACAATGTCAGATATGGTGGACTGTAGACGTTTAATTTACTTTTTAATTGAATTTATTCACACTTAAAACTGCACAAGACACTTACACAAACATAAATTTCACAACTTTGAATATATTGCAAATCATGGTTTAGTTTAGATGGAGTGTTTTAACAGACGTGTTGATGCTTTGACGATCAACAGCTTAATGATCCTTTTTACAGACTGCTCGTTACACTTCCGGAACGGAACAAAGGGGTTAAGTTTTACTTTTATAACTGTGAGGGAAAATCATTGAAAAATTGCTTTTCCTTATTTAGAAATAAAATTTTTCCAAACTTTCGGTGGGAATTCAGCATTACACAAACGCAATTGCTTGTCCCTGAAAAAACTAAAAAGTGGTTTTGTGTAGATATATAGTTTTTTTATGTAAACAAAAGAAAAAAATAACAGGGTAAAAGTTGTATCTAGAAAAGTAGTGTGATATCAAATTTTCAAGATTACAGTTTCGTACTTATTTAACATTTTCTATTACTACAACTAAATTATTGAAAGCCAGGTGACTTTTTGTGATAGGCTCATAGGAATCTTTCTTTCCTGTATTAAATACTTCTTAAAATGGTTTTGAAAATATGCATGATGTTGATGGACTTGGTGGCCCGCGTAAAAATAAAAGTTATGTATAACAAAAGCATAAAATGTTAGCTTAAGTAACAATTTCGAACATCACATTTGAACTATTGGGTGAATGCTAAAGTTCGTGCGGAGGTGCAATAGATGGCGTTAGAAGCGGCGTAAAGTGTTGTCATTAATACTGTCATCTACGTAAGACAGATCGTTCGAAAGGTGATGTGTGCAACTTTCATTTCAAACAAATAATTTGTGTAGATACAAACTACTTCGAAAAAGTTTACTTTCAAAATGAGTGTCGATAGAGTGCATTTACAGTATGTTATGCTTTATAAGTTTCGGAAGGGAATAAACATTGCAGCAGTCGTAAAAAACGTTCAGGAGTTTTTCAAGATCAAGCACCAATTAAACGAACTGTGGAAAAATGGTTTGCGGAATTTAGCCGCAGAGAGTTTAACCTTGAAGACGATCCACGCTCAGGTCGATCTTCACACATTGATGACGATGTTGTGCGTACTTTAGCTCAGAATACTGTGCGAAATTCAATAGAGGAAGTTGCTACAGCACTTAACTTTGACTGATCAATCGCTTTTCGGCGTTTAAAAAACATGGGATTCGATTTGAAGCTCGATATATGGGTGCCCCATTTGCTGACCGAGAGGAACAAAATCGAACGAATTTCTGCTGCCGTTTCTTTACTCGGGCGGCTCAAAAATGAGCCGATTTTGGATCGATTAGTGACGGTCGATGAGAAGTGGGTCCTTTACAACAATGTTCAGTGCCACACACATGGAAACAGGCAGGTGAGCATGGTGATGAAATGGCAAACCCCAGTTTGCACCCGATGAAGGTGATGCTCTGTGTTTGGTGGGATTGTAAGGGCATAATTTATTTTGAGTTTCTCCCCGCTGGCCAAACGATTGATTCAGACAAGTACTGTCGCCAGTTAACCAATCTGAATCGAGAAAAGAAACAGAAACGTCCAAATTTCTCAAATCGCAAGGGCGTAGACTTTCATCCCGACAACGCCAGACCACACGTTTCGAGATAGACGCTGCGCAAACTGAACAGCCTGAAATGGGATGTCCTAACTCATCCACCGTATTCTCCTGATATCGAACCATCTGATTATCACTTGTTTCGGTCATTGCGAAATCATTTAAATGGAAAACACTTGACTCTTTGGATGCCTTAAAAAACGTCGTGTCTTCTTTCTTCGAATCTAAACCGCACAGTTTTTATGATCGGGGCATTCGTATGCTGCCAGAACGTTGAAAATAGATTATAGAAAACGATGGAGCATATAACATTGATTGAATAAAGAACTTTGTTTGCCTAATCACTGTGTGACTTTTACTCTGAAACTCCGCATTGACTTTTGCACTCACCCAATACATAGTTGGATGCTCAGAGATTTTCTTTAAAACTGCCGCTTAATGAAATCAGCATCGCCGTTTAAAAAACTCAAAATATTTCTTCAGCAGCAAAACTTAGTAGATATGTGCAAGCAAAAACATC
This sequence comes from Maratus speciosus, assembly GCA_963932465.1. NCBI lineage: Eukaryota > Metazoa > Arthropoda > Arachnida > Araneae > Salticidae > Maratus > Maratus speciosus. The sequence continues at coordinate 1,253,532 of CAWVRF010000174.1, read as the reverse complement.
AGTTTAATCTGCACTGAAAATTGTTATTTTTTGCTTTCTTTTTCAGATTAAACTTAAACAAAACGAAACAAAAACATTACGGCCGATATTCCAGAGAGTCACACCTGCTTAGCAACAAATACACCCATCACGTATCCTAGCAACCCATTTTTCCCCTTTGGATTTCGTAGAATATTAATGTAGAAATAAAAGGGAGATTAAAGAGGAATTGATAAGGTGTAGATGTATTGGGGAGAAAATAAGCAAATGTATTCTTTCAAAGATTTTTAGTGCAGTGGTAAGTTTCAAAAATTGTTGTTACAGCGACCATTTTCATTATTTTTTTCTATAATTTTTAAAAGATAATTTAGTTCAGTTTTGTTTCGTTTGAAATCCCTAACGAGTAAGATGTCTAAGCAAAAGAATTTAATATTGAAAGAAAAAAGTAAAAATTTAAAGATTGTTATAATATACCGAAATGCGACATCAAAGCTTGGGATTTCGCAATTTGCTTTATAGAGCTTGCTTAAGAACAGACACAATAAATTTTAAGGAATCTTGCTGATTTTGCCATAATTGTTCATGAAAAAATAAAAGTAAGCATACTCAATGTATTAATTGGGGGAAATTAAACAGAAACAACACGTTTTATTACTTTAAGAAAAAGTATCAAAAGCAAAGAGCACTCATCAAATACAGTTTGTTACAGCCATAAACAATGTCACTGTGTACTACAAACTAGTGATGGGTGATTTCGATTTTTAATCGATACTATGGCCAACGCGATTTAATCGATACTATAAATTTTTTAATCGATGTCTCTAAAGGTAATATCATTTTCATTTTCCTTCAAAAATCGAAGATAAAGTAGTTGGATGTACCAATCCAAAAACTTTCATCTGTCTCATAAATGTTAAAACTTCAAAATTCGCTATCACAGTGTCAAATTTAAATGATAACCTATGCCCATCATGAGGATTCAAAAAACATAGGTTCGTTGAAGTATGTGCATTTAAAAAATATATATATGCATTGTATTTTCCTAACAAATCATTGAATTTCGGCCCACACGCTCTTAGGCTAATGTCACACGAACGTCTTTTTGCACGCTTTTTTCGCTCTCACGCCATCCCTACACCTTTGCTAGCATGTGTAGGGACTGTGTAAGAGCAAATAAAAGCGTGCAAAAAGACGTACTTCTGATATTAGCCTAGATGTACGCAATGGATAATCCCAATTCAAAGAGCATAAAAGCGACAGCTGATGGGCAGTATACACCCAAGCCTAATAAGGATCTATTTATCTGAAAGTGTAACAGAATATGAAGTTCGATTAAATTCCGTGCATTAGTTTTCAGATACGGCTATCACGAATATCATGCAAAAAAGCAGTACAGCAGCGCAGCCTGTTACAGGATTAACACGGAAAACTCAGGAACAACTTATGTCAATGACACATAATATTACGTTTGATGAAATTCCGGCCATTACTTCTTGAGATACTATCACTAACATCGTGTAAATCCTGAAAAACAGTGTTGAATTCAGGGGCTCGTATGGGTGGACAATTCCCCCCCCCCGGTACATTGAAATGTCCCTCGTGAAGATTTGAGATTTTCTGCTTAATGGACAAAAGTCCAATCCTGCCCCCCCCCCCCCGAAACTCTAGAATGTCCCTCTCCAGAACCATAGAAATCCCTCCCGGAGAAAAATGTCTGAATTCAACACTGCTGAAAAAAAGCAGCATGGTAGCACAACCTGTTATATCATTTACACAAAAACCTAATCATGAAGAACTTATGGCAATGTCTAGCAGAATATTAAGTTTGATGAAATTCTGTTCATTAGTTCTTGAGATATGATGCCTAAAATTGTTTAAATCCTGAAAAACGTGTTTAATTCCGGGGTTGGCCCGGGGGACATGCCCCCTGCAACATTCAAATGTCCCCCCAGAAGGTTTGAGATTTTACGCGTAATGCACTAAAGTCCAATCCCCTTCTCCTCTGAACTGTCCCTCTCTGGATCTGCAGAAATCCTTCCCGGAGAAAATTGTCTGAATTCAACACTGCTGATAAAATCTGCATAACAACGTCCCCTGTTGGGCGATTTTCACCGAAATCTAATATGCAACAATTTATGCCAACGTCTAACTTAGTTTGATGCAAATCCGTGCATTAGTTCTTGAGATAGAGCTATTGCGAAAATCGGGGAAAATGCAGCGTCGCAACCTGCTGGTAGATTTACATCAAAAAGTAATCAGCACCAATTTATATGAAGGTCTGACTGAATCTAAAGTTTCAACAGATTCCATGCATTAGTACTTGAAATATACCACCCACAATTTTTTGTCAGGGACAGACAGACAATGTATAGAAATATTCAAATCGTATTCCAGACAAGATCTTCTAAAACTATAAATCCTTCGAAAACTGGAAGTCGAAATTTTTGACGAATCCAACGCTTTTTTTTTTTAAAGATAAAACAAAGCAAGAAAAAATTAACGCATCGATTCTTCTCGTAACGTAGGATCAGAAATGGCGAATCGATTCAGCACAGATTCGATGTCGATGTTTAGATGAAGCTAGAATTGTTATTTTTTAATTTACTTCAATTCTGTAGATGCGGATAGAATCGTTATTTTTGAATTTACTTCAATTCAAATCGCATCGTGCATGAATCGGGTTGAATCAATTCTTCCAGTTTTACTGTTTTAGTGGCAGAATTGCTGTAAAATTTTGCTTTTTTCTTTCTTTCTGGGTTCAGTGTTGAATGGCGGGAGCGATTTCTTGACTGCTCCGGTCGGTATTTGGGGGGGGGGGGCGGATTTCAGAGTTCCATAAGGGGGAAGATGCACATTTGTCCATTAAAATGCATAAAATCTCAAAACTTTTGGGAGGGACATTCCAATGTTCCTTCGTTATACTTTTGTTGAGAAGCCTAGTTATTCGGGTTACTAGTTTATTATGTTGTATTTTTAAAGTTCGTCCCTTCTAATCCCTCTCCTGTCCCCCTTCCTCGCCAATCTTAATTTACAGGGCCGTTCAAAATATACATGCAATTTTATAAATCTCCAATTCTCGTTCTATTTTATTATAAATTCACATTTTGAAACCTTGACCAAAGATACATTTGAGGTCGAACCCCCGACCGTTTGGGACTTACCTGTCCCCCGAGGGGCATATTTATTATTTCTCCCAAACTATTTCATGTAACATATCGTTGAAAAGCTTTTAATGTCCTCTTTTAATTTCTGTCCCTCCACCCCTGCCCGCTCCCTACTTACACGCTCTTGGAACGTTTTAGCTCACAGGCTATCAAAGCCTGAGAGCTAATGTGCCCGCCGGTTCTGTATGTATGTACGTACGTATGTACATAACGCGATAACTTTGAGAGAAATATCCGATTTGTTTAAAATTTTTTTCTAGGTTCATTCTGATAATGCGCTCCCCTGACTAGTTTTTGGGGTTCGTTGGTAAAATATAAAGGGGGAACGGGGTGCTAGTCCCCCTTAACTTAGATAAATGCGTTTTTCATGCAGAATTATCAGATTTTCTTCAAATTTTGGTTTACTGGTTAATTCTGATAACGAGCTTCGCTGATTAGATTTGAAGGTTCATTGTTATAGTCTAAAGGGAGAACGAGGGGCTAATACCCCACCCCCACCCCCTAATTTAGATAGATGGGCTTTTCTATCCGATTTGCTTCAAATTTGGTATACAAGTTTATTTCGATAAGGCGCTTCCCTGATGACATTTTTAGGGTCATTGGTTAAGTATAAAGAGGGAAAACGGGGGAAGACAATCCCCCCTTGATTTTTTTTCGAAGGGCATTATTCTTCTAAATAAGAGTATAATATACAGTTAGTGCAAATAGCCTGTGAACTCAATGCCATCAGTTTAACTGGGCAATTTTCTTTTTAATTATTGTTCCAGTGAGTGCACTCTGCACGAAAAGTTATCCAATATTATGTGGTTCCATTTTGTTTCTGGTATTATTTTAGCTGCCATATTAAGAATAGAAATGATTCTGCTCCATTTGTTTAGTCGTTTTAACAAGCTCATTCAAAATATGCATGCAATTTTTAAAATCCTCGTTTTTGTCCGATTTCGTTATAATGCCTCGTTTTGAAACCTTGACAAGACTAAAGGTATATTTGGCGTTGGCAAATATTTTATGTGCTCGGTTACGTGCTTTCTGACAATTGGGGGTTAGTTACTCCCTGGGAAGGAGGGGGGCACTTTCTCATTTTTTAGAGCCCATCATGTGATGTATCGTTTGAAAGCGTATTGTCCCCATATTCATATTTTGTCCTTCTCCCCCTGATCTGTCCTCCCCTTCCCCTTTTACATCGGTATCTTACATTTTATTGGGATCGATCCTTCGATTCGGATTGAATTGTTCATTTTTATTTTTCTTTCAATCATCATTGGCCCCGATTCTTGGATGCGGATATTTTTCGATCTGGGTTCTTACGGGAATAGATCGATATTTCAGTTCTAATTTCATGGAATAATTTCATATATTTATTCCTCCAATTTTACTGTTTTAGTGGCTGAATTGCTGTGAAATTTCGTATAAGGAAAGATTTTATTTTTTCTATGTTAAATTGTTATACTTTTTCTCAGAAGCCTAGTTATTCGGGTTGCTAGTTTATTAAGTTGTATTCTTGAAGTTCATCTCTTCTCATCTCCTCCTCCTCTTCCCCACCCATCGTTATTACAGAGACATTCAAAATATACGAGCAATTTTTAAATGTTTAATTCTTCTCCTATATTATTATAATGCCACATTTTGAAACTTTGACCGAAAGTATATTTGCCGTCGCCTTTTCGACCGTTAGGGGTTTAGTTTCCAATTTCATCCAAACCTGCTCATGCAACATATCGTTGGAGATATTTTAATGTCCTTTTTTATGTCCATCCCCTTCCCCTCCTCCCCCCCCAGTTACGTGCACTTGGCTTTTTCTAATGTTCCAGTGTGCGTACTGTACTCAAAGTTATCATATGTAAAGGTGGGTTAATTCAGGCTGTATTCTGGAGACGCGAGTGTGGACCCTCCCGGGAGGGGGAATTTTCTAATTTTATCCCAACGCCTCATGTGATATATTATCGAAAAGCCTTTTGGCCCATCATTCATATTATTATTTCTTATTATGCTCTTTTACCCGCCGGCCTCTAACTTTTGTATTTTAAGAAATTTTTCTAACTCAGCACCTAATTAAGCCAAAGCGTGCTTGGACCCCTTTTAGAAGGATTAGCCGAAGGGGGTATTTCGTCAAGGCCTTTCGAATAAAATTTATCAAAAGATATTGTGTTGTTAATGCTTTTAGAGTTGCGTTAATATCTAAAATATGCTTATATTTCTGAAATAAATTGAGTATTTATCTTTTATTTCTGCTAAAAGCCTTTTATTAAAGTAAAATCAATTTAATTACTACTTTCATAACCATTAATCTTTCAGATTCTCGTGGTTTTAAAAAATAACTGAGGCATCTGCCTGTTATCACTCTACCCTATTTCTTTTTCTTTGTTTTTTCATAAACAAAATGATCACAAAGTCCTGTTTTTCTGTTCTAGTATAAGAACGAGAATACTATTAAAAAAATCATGATATTTGCAGATTTATGTTCCACCCCAGACACTGGCAGCGAATGATTCAATAACTGTTTACAGATTTTAGATTACTGCAGAAAAAAAGATATAATCAAAGAATATATTTTTATTTATTTATTAACCAGAGAAAAGTATATTATTTCACTGTTAATGATTCTAGGATGAAAACTTTTTTTTTAAGAGCTGAAAATTTGGTAAACATTAAAAAGAAACATATTTATTAACTGTAAATAAGATAAGGAAATGTATATTTTAAAAGGGAAAGAAATTTCAGTTAAATATATTATTAAAAGGAGAACTTTGCTTATTAATTGCGGGATAATTAGTACGTGATGATGGGTTAATTACATCATCACAGCTATTTTAAAAGAAGATCTGCAATATTTGCATTTCCCCCACGCTTATAGGGGGCCCTAAAAAGACTAAAAAACCATTTAACTTTTTAAATAAATTTAGAGCCTTCAAAAATTTGCTCATCTGCGCATTTTTAAGAAGAATGGCGTTTATAGGAAGTCTGTTTGGTTGAAGGAAATAAGAGTAGAAAGTACACGTTTTCCGGATGAAAAAAAAATCCTTTCTTCCTTTTTTTTTATCTGATTGAGATCTTTCTTAAAAAATAAATTTAAATATAATATAAATTATTGTTAAAATTACATCTTAAAAAAATAATTTTAAAAGTTAAAAAACCTTATTATACGACTCAAACGTCTGCAGTAGCTTACATCTGGGCCTCTGACATGATCTAGGGCCCCCCATAAATGGAGATGAGGGGTAGTCGTTACGGCCCTGCTGATTCGCTACGTTTTGCAATTACTATTTTTGAGTTTTTCTGTGAACATCGAAATATCGCTTCTAGAATTTGGGAATCGATTCTTATTGTGATCGATTCTATTTTATACGATGTCGATTTTAAACTATTCTCAAATTTTCCAGAATCGCCCATCACTAATTCGGAGCCCTCTAACACCTTTGTGTTTTAATTCTTTGATGAAAACTGTTTGTTTGGATGTCTACTATAATCTCTTAAAGTTTTGCCCATCTTTTATGAAACACCCTGCATATAACGGGTGAGCCAAAAGTTCGTCAAAACTTTAAAAATTTATAAAACGGGAAGAAATTATGATAAAGGAGTGCGGTTTGCAAGAAATGGCTCACAAAGTAGTCGGATTTTTTTAGCAACAAAAAAAAATTTTTTTTTAATCACATGTAGAGAATGACCGAATTATGCCTGTATATTATGTCAGCAAAAAGAAATGTAGTTAAAAAATCACATGTAGAGGGCGCTGGCGACCCAAAACACAAGCAGAACAACAGTTGTGTTGTAAAATGTTCTGGAGGTCATGCTGAAAATTTGTTATTGGAAGAACAAATGAATGGTGCGTATTATTGTTCTATTCATTGTGTTTCGGGTTGTAAGCGCCCTCTACATGTGATTTTTTAACTACATTTCTTTTTGCTGCTAAAAAAACTCCGACTATCTTGCGAGCCCTTTCTTGCAAACTGTACTTCTTTATCATAATTTCTTCCTTTTTATGAATTTTTAATGTCTTAACGAACTTTTGGCTCACCCGGTATATACAGGGTGATACTAAATTGTTTTTACAAAATAAGAGGGGTAGTAGTACCCATCCAGACGAGTAATAATTACTATAGAACATGTGGTCGCAAACCACTTATTGAATCACAAATACAGAGTGTTTCACCCAAACTGAAGTCGGCTTGTCGGTAATAATTTTGTGAAAAATAAAAATATTACAATAAAAATGTAACGATATGTACCTTATTTTGTATGAAATGTGAGAACATCACAAAAAGTTCTGGAAAAATTATCCACAAAATCGATGATACCGTATGAACTGTTAATCACAGTCCAAAATGTGGAGCGTCAAATGCATACTGCTGGCGCGTATAATGGAAACTTCTACCACTTTTTTGTGATGTTATCACATTTCATACAAAATAAGGTATATATCGTCACATTTTTATTGCAATATTTTTATTTTTTGCAAAATTATTACTGACAAGCCAACTTCAGTTAGGGTGAATCACCCTGTATTTGTAACCCAATAAGTGGTTTGCGACCACATGTTCTATGGTAATTATTACTCGTCTTTCTCAAATACTCTGCTCAACAGTGCTAAAATTTCTGACACAATTTTTAATTTATTTTTAAACATAAAGGCATACAATTCGCAGGCTTGAACATTGAAGCGATTTAGAAATGAAACGAGCTTCCCATTTTTTGATAAACAAATTACTTATCGAGTTATAAGGAAATCTGGTCACCTGAAGACCATCTTTTCTCCTCTCTCACGATATTGAGTCTGGAAATTTGACTCAGCATGCCGATTTTGACAATATTTTCTGAGCGATCTTCTGCTTTTTCAAAAATGAAAACATCTTTCATAGTATTTGAATAAAAACACATGCCAATATCATGCGTTTCTTACAAGAATGAACTAAAAATAGTGTCAGAAAGTAGTCCCTTTGGATTTCAGAACAGTCTTAAGATATCATTTTAAGAAAAACATCTAGATTACAAATAACAAGCAAATATTTTTTTATTTTACTGAGCATGTCTGTAGATGTGTCTATAAATGACCACAATGCAAAAATTTATTCGAGCACAGATCACAAACGAGAAATCTTTCAATTTGCATGTGTAAGATAATGTTTCTTTAAATTGCGATTTGTTAAAAATCTTTTTGGACATATTTCGCAAACAGAACGGTTTTTAAGGTTATGCAAAATTTTTTTAGATCGCTACTTTGTGTAAATCCTTGGAATACATTTCACAAACAAAGGGTTTTCCCTTTGTATGGGCATGCAAAGGTTGCTCCAGATGACCATTTTGTGAAAATCCTTTGAAACATATTTCAGAGAAAGTGGTTTTTCTTTTGTATGGGTAAGCAAGTGTATTTTCAATTTACCACTTTTGAAAAATCATTTGGAACATATTTCACAAACAAAAGGTTTTTCTTTTTAATGGGTGCGCACGTGTACTTTCAGTTGACAATTTTGTGAAAATCGTTTGGAACATATTTCAGGAACATAAAGTCTTTCATTTGTACGGGTACGCAAGTGTTTTTTCATAATGTACAATGCTCTGTAAATCCTTTGGCACATATTTCACAAACAAATGGCTTTCCTTTGTATGGGTAGGCAAGTGCATTTTTAGATAACCATTATGTGAAAATCGTTTGGAACATATTTCTCAAACAAATAGTTTTTCCGTATTATGGGTACGCAAATGTGTTTTCAGTGCACCACTTTGTGAAAATCCTTTGGAACATATTTCACAAACAAAAGGTTTTTCTTTTGTATGTGTACGCAAGTGCGTTTTCAGTTGCCCATTTACTGAAAATCGTTTAGAACATATTTCACAAACATAAGGTCTTTCATTTGTATGGGTACGCAAATGCACTAGTAAATGACCATTAAGTGAAAATTCTTTGGAACATATTTCACAAACAAAAAGTTTTTCTTTTGTATGGGAACGCACGTGCACTTTCAGATTACTATTTCTTGAAAATCCTTTGGAGCATATTTCACAAACAAACGGTTTTTCTTTTGTATGTGCACGCAAGTGTACTTTCAGTTGTCCATTTATTGAAAATCGTTTAAAGCATACTTCACAAACATAAGGTCTTTCATTTGTATGGGTACGCAAGTGCACTAGTAAATGACCGCTATTTTAAAATTCTTTGGAACATATTTCACAAACGAAAAGTTTTTCTTTTGTATGGGTACGCATGTGTACTTTCAGATTACTATTTAATGAGAATCCTTTGGAACATATTTCACAAACAAATGGTTTTCCCTTTGCATGGGTACGCAAGTGTTTTTTCAAATTACTACGCACTGAATATCCATTGGAACATATTTCACAAACATAAGGTCTTTCATTTGTATGGGTACGCAAGTGCACTAGTAAATGACCACTATGTGAAAATTCTTTCGAACATATTTCACAAAAGAAAGTTTTTTCTGTTGCTTGAGAGTGATTCTGAAGTGCTGACATTTTCTTTTGGGAAAATACTTATTTTCTTAGAATATATACCACAAAATATCTGCTTAAAATGATATTTGGTTGAAATTCTCTAAGAAATGCTTTAAATACTTTAAAAGATAGCATGACAGTCTTCCACATTTAAATCTAAAATATTAAAATAATTAATGATATGATTTTTATCTTCAGATTTAATTACATATTATTTATAAATTTTTAGAGAATTCAATTATTTAAACATCCAAAAAATGAAAATAAGACATATTTGTACAAACTACTACTAGTTTAGTTATTAATGTTCAAGGGGGCACAGGACCGTTAAACTTTCAATAAATCAGTTTTAGGTTTTTGCTTTATTCTGAATGTTTTAAAATTTCGCATCAATATACAAAAAACCGCATTAAAAAATCTGCATTTTTTCTTGAGTTATAATCATTTATAGACGGTGAGTATAATGGAAGGTCCGTAGACATTGAAACTTTAAAAAGCGTTTTCTCCGATTGGTAAATTTGGAGTTTGCACGTACTGTTACTTTTAAAGTATGCAAGCTACAGCTTGAAAAAAATTAACCAAATATGTGTTTCTTTATAGTCTACAGGCTAAAAACAAATAAAATCATATATTTTGGGGGGTTTTTTTTGTTTTTTTTTTTGCATTTGAAAAACTTGTAAAAAATTTGAGATTTTTGAACTTTTTTATTGTGCTAAAATTAACTTTAAAACAAAGCTTTTTGCGTATATTTTGGCTTTAATTTAGAAGTAGGTGTGTTATGATTCTATTTTGTTCAAAAATTGTTTTCTATATGCATAATTTAGAGTTTTATCATGCGCGCCGCACTTAATCACGCATTAGTGAGATGATTTTTTTAAATTTAAAAATTAATTTTGTATATACAAACTTTATTTTTCTGGATAATGTGGTTAAGGATATGTACTTTAGGCAGGAAGGGGAAAAAAAGATCTTAATTGCATATTGTTTATGTTTTGGTACTTTGAAGCAGGCGATGTTTTACCCTGGTTCCATACCTGGCTTGGACATTTTTTCACTCAGATGGCTGTGTGCCTTTTTAAGCAATTAAAATTGAATATTAATTGAATTCAATGCATGAGAAATTTTTTACAAACATTTTGAAGAATTACATGTATAGGTTTAGTTGTACCCATTTTTTTAGCAACAGTTCATTTCTCTTGCAAATTTATTCTTAGAAGATTGAAAAATACTTTATAAAACTTGCATTACATTATTGATCCTCAATAATGCACCAGGCAATTTTGTTTTCATTTCATAAATTTGTGATAAAATAAAATGTTCGCTTCGAGTCTGAGTCTGAAGAATAGTATAAAAATTAAGCGAGTTTCAGAACAGTGGTTTTCCTAGGCCATATTCATCCCTGCAGTATTTATGCATAAAATAAAATTTATTTGCATTTAATGTTTATAATTTTAAAAGAATAGTTTTAAAAAACAATTTTATTCTTATTTTAGAACCCCTCCTTCGAATTTTGAATTAAAAATCTTGACAGATTGAGAACATTAGAAAATAGATGGCAATGTATTATTGCTAATAAATTTATTTACTCATCTTAAATTCTACTGTAACCTTATATTATTTAATAATTATTGTTAAAACATCAATTATTCTTTTAATTTAATACACAAAATAAGAAAATGTATTACAAGGAAATTTTAAAACATAGAATTCTGTACTGCATTGAATTTTTTCCTCCCTTTTCCCTCCTCTATCATCATTTATTTGGTTATTATCGTCATTTTTTGGTTTATTTGTTCTCATGTTTTTGCATCAAGCTCAGAAATTGCCACAATGACTTTTAAGAAAGGCGATTTAAGTGAAAATATTGAAATTTTTCATGCCTGAATTTACTGTTAACCTGAAGTTTTATTCATCATACATAGTTTTATTTATTCTACCAGAAGTTTTATTCATAACTTTAACAATAATTAATATATTTTGGAAAACTTTTTAACAGGCTTACCTTGCTGTGCAGACATTACAAGAAGAGCTTAAAGTAATCACCATCCATGTCTAGACAACTCTGAGCTAGATTTTTATGGAATGTAGCTGATAGAGTCTATACTACTTGCCTTTAGAGAAATCTAAAAAAAGCATGAAATTTTAATACAATTCATTCATTTAGCAATAATGGTGAACAGGACCATGTTATGCATTACTTTGTGGAAAACAAAAGTTTAATTATACAGTCATGTAAAAATGTATGACACTTAGTAAAAGAATACTCCTGTGATCAGAAAGTACCCAAAATGGTGTCATGAAACAAAAGTTATAAATTCATTGCATCTCCTTCAAAGTAATTTCCTTCGACTGCAACGCACTTCTGTCAATGTTTTTTTTTCCAATCATCAAACATTCCTTAGCCCTTTCAGAGAAAGATATTTGTGCTTCTGCAATGTTATATTAAAACTGGAATTGTCATTTTTTTTAAATTTGAAAATAAGAAAATGCCATTTTACAACTTTTTTTCAGCAATCTATAATTGCAAAATTTAATTAAAAGATTCTAGTGTAAACTGTGATATAATCAGGAATTTAGAGGACGGTATACTTCTGGATTTTTTTAAAAGGAAATCCATATGCTTTGTTTCTCAAATAAAGCTATAGCATATACTCTATAATATTTATCCTCTGAATATAGTGTATGTCCTCTGTCTGTAGCATATACCCACTGGTATTTTTATGACTACACTGCTGGATATAATATATCCTACCGATATATTACATCCACACCGCGTGGTTTATACACCACAGGTGGGATATATTATTAAAAATGTGGCATCTTTAATTTCTTTCATGCTGAAAAATTGTGTTGATGATTACAATGCATGCAACAAGGGAGTGGAGACTATACACTAGATATTCTCTGTTTGTCAACTAAAGTTGTGAGAAATATCCCTGGCATCCCATCACGCCCCTCTGGTATTTTTACAGGTACAGCACTGAATACAGTAGATTCCCTCAAATCCACACAGCTTGGGACCAGAGGGTGTGTGGATTTTAGAATTTTGCAGGTTACTACTGGTCATTGCTTTGTTTACATTTTTTAAACAGTAATTTGAAGGTAATAATGCAATCGAAATTATAATTGATTATATATTAAAATAATTAAGTAATAGACTAAAATGATAAAATTAAGATAATTAAAAAAATTATTAAAAGTAAAGGTCAAATAAATGATTAAGAATGTATAATTAAATAATGCTTAATAAATAAGAGATATATTCTCCTTGAATTATTCAATGAAACTTGCCTCATAAAGGTAACCTATAAATTCACATCAGAATCATAAAATAGGGATGTTTTATTTCTGGTTTAGTCAGTCTTAATAACCAAAAATGGCTGATTAATACATAAATATATTTAGTAAAAAGATTGCGATTAACAGTGATGCCGGCAATATCTTGATTTTTTCTTCACAAATTTATACTTGCTTCATGAAAACCCATGAGTACAGTCATATTATCGAGAATTACATATTAAAATACATACAGAATGCTATAAAATTAAAAAATCTTCTAATTTTGCCTCTACATTTGAACTGAAAGTATCATTGTTTACATCTGTGATGATGTGCAGATTTTAGGTTCCGGATTTGAAGGAGTCCACTGTATGATGTTTCTGTTAATGTAAAATTTTGAGAACTTTAGAATTTACCAATGATGAAGAATACTCAGATTTGCCAGACAAATAATTTCCATGATCAAGATAGAATTAAATCCCTCTTTTTATCACTACTTTTTGCTTATACCATTCAAAAATACATAAATTTATACTTTGTGATTCATTTTTTCTGTAATTACAACTGTATTTTACATTACAATTTATTTTTTCTTAGAAATCTTTTTTAAAAGCACCAAGCTCTGCTCTACTCTACATATACTTAAAATAAAATCTTTTTCTAAATCTAAAATGGTCGAATGCATCCTTTTTAAAGATTTGTGTCAGTCCTGCTACAAATTCTTCACAGAAAATATAAAAAATATATACCGTATATACTCGCATATAAGTCGACCTTCTAATTTTCGAATGCAAGTTCTTCAAAAAATTAAAAACCTGTGTAGAAGTCAACCCCTAACTTTTTACTTGAATTTTGCACAAAATCAAACCAAAGATTTCACTTGCTAATGCGAAAAAGTAGTAAGTACACAAAAACAAATCATTGAAAAAAAATGTTTACGATAAATTATCATTATTTGTATATTTTATATAATATTTTAATATTCATACACATAAAAAGCCAGAATGGAGTTTTTTAACTGGAGTTTTTTTTTTCTTTTTTAATTGACTCGTGTATAAGTCGACCTCCCTAATTTGCTTGTCGAAAATTTTCAGAAATTCCTCGACTTATACATCAGTATATATAGTATATACTCTAGTTTTTTAGGGTTTCGTTCATCTGACGAAAACCTATTCGTCTCGTTCCTCTCTCTGTCTGTCTGTCCGTCACAGAGCCCGTTCTCAGAAACTATATATGTTAGAGACTTGAAATTTTGTATACTTATAGCTGAACACCTCACATCAAACGACAAATCATAAAATTTCGAGAAAATCTTTTATTTAACCCTCTGGGCTCTAACTTATGCATTTTAAACTTTTCTTTCTAACTCAGCCCTTAATTAAGTTGAAGACTTGAAATTTTGCAAAATTATAGGTAAACACTTGCGATCAAACGACAAATCATAAAATTTAAAAAAAAATCTTATATTTAACCCTCTGAGCTCTAACTTGTGTATTTTAAGCCTTTTTTTTTTCTAACTCAGCCCCTAATTAAGTTGAAGACTTGAAATTTTGCATAATTATCGCTAAACACTTGCGATCACACGTCACAAATCATAAAAATTTCAAAAAGTCTTATATTTACCCCTTCGGTCTCTAACTTGTGTATTTTAAGTAATTTTTCTAACTCTGGCCCTAATTAAGTTGGAGACATGAAATTTTGCATACTTATAGCAGAACACTTTCAATCACACGAAAAATCATAAATTTTTCAAAACGTCTTATATTTACCCCTCTGGGCTCTAACTTGTATATTTTAAGCAATTTTTCTAACTCAGCCCCTAATTACGTTGGAGACTTGAAATTTTGCATACTTATAGCAGAACACTTGCAATCACAAAAAATAATAAAATTTTCAAAAAGTCATATTATTTATTCCTCTGTGCTCTAACTTGTGTATTTTAAGCAATTTTTTATCCTCCCCCCTTTTCACCCGGGGGGAACTTTTTAAACTTTTGCCGACACCCCTTTGACCACTCCTTCATATTAACCACCATAGACTTACATTTTTTACCGCCAGGGGACGCCTATCTATCTCGGGTGCTATGGGCCCTGATTCCTTCGACTAATATATCTGCGGATTAGGTTGTAAAACGGAGTTTCGTTCGGATAAAGGTTTGTGTAGAATAGAGTGTGCCCCCTGGTTGCGGAATGTGGAACTAACAGATTTTGCAAAAGGATAATGTGTTTTGAAAAGAATATTAAACAAAACATTCTGTGCGATCTGTGATCACATTTACCCACTTGTTTCATTTTCATAATCATATAAAATTCAATCATTTTTTTACTATAAAGAAATTAATGTTTTTAAAATAATAATTATTTTTTTATTATTGTGCAAAATATGTCAAAAATCAAATTTATTTTGGTTTCATAACAGTAAACAAAAAATCGACATTTATCTCATAAACAATGGCTACAGCTATAAAGTGCGATCATCGACAGTGGTAGAATTGATAAAAAATAAAGTCACTGGTCCCAAGGAACAGTAATCATGACAGTTTACTGGCCCGCAGTTATCATCACTGGTCCGATACATAAAGTTGTATTAACAGGGTGGTCACAAATCTCTTACCTTAAAATTCCCTGATTTTTCCATGTTAGCGTTAAAATAATGAAATTTTCATAGATAATTTCATTTACAACATTACTCTAATACATATATTCATTACTTAGTAAAAGTTTATATTTAAAAAAAATCACACTACAATTTCTTGTATAGTTAATCAAAATTAGACATTACTGCCTGTTAGAATTTGTGGTACTGTACAATATTAGAATGCTGTCGAGTCGTATCAAAACGACATCTAGTAGGGAGCCGAATGGAAAATTACTGTGCATCCTGGTAATGACAATAGGGACAAACTTCAAATAAGGATAAATGGTATTCAAGATTGATAGACAATTACTGGATAATCAATTTATATGTTTTCTGTTTTGTCTAAACTGTCAAATGTATAAAAAATAGAGATGAGAAATATACCCACATAATCACTGTCATTTGTTCTAAAGCTTTCCAAATCTTAAAAACAAGGGTTTCAATTAATAAATTTGAAATTTGGGACAAGCCTTTGTTAACAACTTTACAACTTTGCTAGATATTGATTTTTTTTTCATATTTAAAGTGCATCATATAGTGAGTGCTTAAACAGAAATGTTCACAAAAAAATTTAAACATTCATAGTTGACTTGATTTATTCATATTTTTTAGACAAGGACATAAAATTTCCCATTATCTGAGAATGACTCGCATATCAAGTTTCGTCACTTATAGATTTGTACAAGGAAAATACAACCATTCCTTTTCACCCTAGAGATAAGTTCAGACTTTTTTTATTTATTATTGGCTGAGACCGATACCGAAAGCAAACAGCAGGAATTTGTTAAAATCATTTTTATAAATTGTTTCAAGATTAATATTTTCATTACCTCGATTTTCATATTCCTGAAAATCTGTTTAAAATGGCAAATTTGTTTTTTATATCCAACCACTGGCAAAAATCTGTAAAAATCACTATTTTTATTCTTATAAAATATCATTGTACAACTGTGGCAGAAAGACACGAGTTCTGTTTTCCAATAAACAAGGAACTTCAAACAGAAAGAGAGTGAGAAACAATAAGAGATATTTCACGGCTTCTGTATGTTTTTACACTGACCATGCAAAGGCTTCAAAACCAGATAGAATATTTCTCTTTATATCACTAGGGGGCGCTGCCCCCTACGAGCTACGCTCGCCAACCCCCGTTCAGACACCGCAGACTCTAAAAGCACGCTAATTTGATCGGCTTAAAAAAGATTTCGGAAGATTGAATTATAAGTTAAAAAACAGTGGCGATCTCCCTATAAACGGGTTTCTATTCATTAATCTTTGATTGGGGAATTTTAAAGCCAAATCAGCGCCTGTTAAAAGATACAATGGCTGTTTCCGTCTTTGATTAAATAAAATCAGTTAACATTTCAAAATAAGCTAATATAAAAATAATTAAATAAACAGAGTCTTTGCCTCCTGGTATTTTTTAGCAAAGAGGAAAGAAAGTTTTTTTTTAAATGACACTTTAAATGTATCGTTTTTAATCTGACGTAATTTTCACCAAACTTTTCTTTATCCTTTTACTATTCACGTGAAAATACTTTTGTTAGAAATGAAATATTATTTGCGCTATCTTAATAAAAATAGTTGAAAATATCATCTTAAAATATTACATAAATGTCTCGCACAATTTGTAAATTTAAACTGTTTTGCAATATTATTTTTTGTTCATTTTACGTAATGTATAATGTGATATAATTTCTCCTATTTAAAACTTCTAACACATGTTAATGAATTTATTATTTTACAACATTCTTTCCCTTTTAAAATTCACGTGTAATATAGGTTTTATGATAATTTTCATTGAGTTCCTGCTTTTTATATTTTCTTGTTTATAATAGTCACATGTAAAATAAATTTTTAATTTGAAGCAAATAATATTATTTGCGCTTTTTATACAGTTGGCAACAGTTTAAATTAATACAATTTTCTAAAGTGTGTAAAAAAATATCTCTCAAAATGCTGAAAATTTGAATTTAAAATAGCAATAAAACCTCAAAAAATGAGTCAAATTCAAAAACTAAGTGCAGTCTGCACATGGGGAAATTCTGACGCATAAAATGATCTAAAAATGATTAAATTCAGATGTACAGTTTTTTCTCCTGTAAAACTTTTTTAATGGAACGATTTTGTCCAACTTTAGCATTAAATATCTCTTTAAATATTTCTTCGATTTGAAAACTGTCTGCATCAGCGTGTTTATCAAACATTTCTCTATAATACCACTGATTTTCATATTTTTGTATGCAATATTTTGCTTAATATTAACGAAGAAAGATCTCCGGTCACAAAAAATTCAAAGCGGCGGTGACAGCGGTAGTTACTTTTTTTTAGAATAGAGAGACTCTAGCAAAAACTGCAGCTTTACTTGCATAATAGTTGAAATATGATAGTGGTATTTGTGTGCCTATTTTTATTAGAAAAAATTATACTGTTAGTAATAATTCTGCCGCACTGCAGGTCGAGAGTTCGACTCCGGACTGGGCAAGGTTCACTCAGCTTTCATCCCTTTGGGGTTGATAAAATGAGTACCAAGCTTGCTTGGGAACTAAACACTGAGGGTCTCACGTTAGGCTGACCACCTGGCCGGGACGCATGCTGCATAGCACCTCGGGGACCAGGGTCAAGAAAACAGAGATGAGTACTGTCGGCCCAGATCCTTCTTGGATTGTATAGCCACAGAGTTTAGTTTAGTTAGTAATAATTAAAAAATTACTAATTAATCAAAAATAGACATTACTGCCTGGTAGAACTTGTGGTACTGTATTCTGTTTGTATTCTAACAAAAAAAAAAAAAAAAAAAAAAAAAAAAAAAAAAAAAAAAAAAATAGAAATTTAGAAATTTTTTAGAACGCTTTTCACTTATTTCACATTTAAAATTTTTAGAAATAGTTGTTAGAGAGCATGTACATCTTAAAATTAACTACCAGGCCAAATTTCAAGTTTCTAGCCCTTCAGTATAACTAAAATTGTAATTTTGAATGTTTTTCATCTTGAAACCCTATTTTGGTAGTGACACTGACAAAAAATACAATCTATGTTGGATCAGAAACTGTTACCATCAATTTTTCACTATTACTTTTAAAATAAGTTTAGTATATTTCCTGTGATTCCACAGGAGTCTTAATTTAGGAAGTTTTTAAAATGCTTTTTGCTCATTTCAACCTTTTAAATTTCAAAATTCTTAGTAATTGTTTTGAGATCATTTATATCTTATATGTATCCACCACGCCAAATTTCAAGTTTATATCTTTAACACTTGCATAGAAATCTCAATTTAGAATGTTTTGGAAAGCTTTTTGCACATTTTCATACCTTTTATCGATGTTTTTTTTTTTTTTTTTTTTTTTACTGTCCTTAGAGAGCAATTATACCTTATAAGTCACTATCACGCCGTATTTAACCTTTCTAGCCCCTTTGGTATCACAAAAATCGCAATTTAGAATGTTTTTTGCTTCTGCAAACTTCTAATGGTAGTGGCACTGATGACATAAAATGTAGCCTATGCTTTAACAGGGATTGTCACCATCAATTTGCAATCATTACTTTTGAAATCAGTTTGGTATTTTCTGAGATTTTATAAAAATCGTAATTTAGAACACATTTGGAACACTTTTCGCTCTTTTCACCTTTTTAAATTTGGAATTTTTTAGAAACTATATTTAGAGAGCATTTACATCTTATAAATATCTACCACGCCAAACTTCAAGTTTCTATCTTTAACAATTGCCTAGATATAACAATTTAAAATGTTTTTAGAATGATTTTCACGCATTTTAACCTCTTTTAAATTTAGATTTTTTTTTATAAGTACCATGCTAAATTTCAAGTTTCTAGCCCCTTCAATATCACAAAAATTGCAATTTAGTTCTCAATTTTGCTTCTGAAACCCCGAGGTGTTTGTGGCACTGACATAAAATATAGCCTATGTTTGAGCAGGAACTGTCGCCATCAACTTGCAACCATTACTTTGTTTGGTATTTTCTGACATTGCATAGAAATGGTAATTTGGAACATTTTAGAATGCTTTTCATGCATTTCCATCCTTTTTAAATTTCAAATTTGTTTCTATTGTTCTTAGAGCGAATTTACATCTTATAAGTGACTACCATGTTAAATATCAAGTTACTAGCTTTTTCAACAGTTTTTGCTCTTCCAAACCTCAGGTGGTAGTGGCATCGGCATAAAATATAGTCTACGTTGGAACAAGGTCTGGCCCCATCAATTTGCAACCTTTATTTTTTAAATTGGTTTCGTATTTCGTGAGATAGCGTAGAAATTGCAATTTAGAATTTTTTAGAACACTTTTCACACATTTTCACCCCTTTTTAAATTTTCAATTTTTTAGGAACTGTTCTTAGACATAATCTATATCTTATAAGTAACTCACATACCAAATTTCAAGTTTTTAGGATCTTCAGTAACACAAAAATTGCATTTTTAGAACGTTTTTTGCTTATGAACCCCCTTGGGGATAGTGGCACAGATGTAAAAAATAATTTATGTTGTAATAGGGACTATCACACTATCATTTTACCATCATTACTTTTAAAATTGGTTCAGTAGTTCCAGATATGACACTCTATAAATAAACACACAAACTTTACTTTTTTATTGTATTAGTACAGATTAATAGCAATTCAGTTTACTTTCAGTTTTTATAGGATTGCAAAACACTGTACGAAACTTAGGCTACATTCTTGTTTCTCAAACAGCAAGAGATTTTTTTCTTCAATTTTTGTACAAATAAACAGGGCTGTAAAAATCTAGGTGCCTGCAGGCAGTCTCTCACCACTAAATTTTATTAGTTTTCTTCGCTTAAATTTTATTAGCATTCTTACAAAAAATTTAGATGAAATATTAGACAAAAAATAACGAATAAAATTTAGTGGTGAGAGACTACATGCTGGCGCTTAGATTTTTACACCCCTGCAAATAAAATTTTTATCATGAGCCTGAGCTCAAAGACTGGATAAAAATAGAGTTCAAGCTGGTTTCAGGTACGAATTGAGCCCAAAAGCAGAGATTGATCTCTTCTTTACAGATTACCACAATGATAAGGGAAATTAGTATTTGTTTCAATCAATTTCCAGGTTTAGTTTGAATTTCCCTGAGATTTCCATGATTTTTCCAGGCCAACCCAATTCCCTGATATTTCTATGTTTTTCAGGTTTTCCAGGTCAGTGACCATCCTGTATTAAGTACTTTTAACACTTTGAGTGACACCCCCCCACCTCCTCCTAGAATATAAATCAAACTTCCTTTGCAGTTACCCAAAATTTTCAGCATAATGAAATGTAAAATTATAATTTGCTAAAAATTAAATAAACAGCACATAAATAAAAACTATAAAATTATTAATTAGATATTTTATTGGCGATTATTTATTCCAATTGACTGTAAAGTTTAATGCATTTTTTTTTTTTTTTTTAAGTATAATAAAATTGTATGGTTTGTGTTTGGTTGCAGTTTTCTCAGGGATGGGAAAATTACGTTTACCTGTCAGAGAGGGAAAGAAAGTTACTGGTCCTGCGGACCACTAAATTTTTCAAATTAGTAGTCCGATTGAATTTTTGGTGGTCTCGGACCAGCGGACCACCAAGGATTTCGAATGCTGATCAGCCGTATCAAGAATGCAATGGTCGTAATAGGTCGACATTTAAATTTTGTATGAGTTTTGTTGGTTTAAAATGAAAACTTATATACATGAAAATCAGAGATTAGGATTTTAAATCAAATACAATGAACAATGTCAACAAACTATGTTCATTTAAAAACAAAGCTATAATTTAGGAAAACAATACTATAAACTTACTTACATCTGCATGAGAAAATATCAAACACAACAACATAATTTTTCTGTGAAATATTTTCAAAAAGCCCTGCTAAGCTTTCTCTTATATCGTAGTTACTCTGAGTACTTTCTAAAATGATTTTACTAACCCTAAATTGGTTTGATCACGGATGCTAATACTTATTTATCTAAAAGTGTTGCAAGGTTCTAAGCACCAGATTTACTTGTATGCACAAGAATCTCCAAAAAAGGGGCTTTTAACGCACAATTAATTAATTAAATAAAAATTGTTTAAGTTTTGCTATAAATTCTAACTACGAGCTACCTGAGCGTGAATCATTGCGTTAAGTACAATTCACGAGTCATTCAACTTGAATCGCTCGTTTGTTTCTTTTCTCTTTAAAGTAGATAATTGCAGTTTGTGATATTCCTATAAAACAGCTTTTTCAAAAGTAAATTTTTTCTTATCGTATACCTCAATTTTCGTAATGATTCATTAAACTTAAGTATTTTGTTAAGCTATTCAAATAATCTATTTAGTCATGGGATCATTGCATGTGAAATAACCAGACTGATTTTCCTGGCTATGAGTAACATACATATATTTTCATGAAAATTGTAAATATTTTATTGTATATAAATTATAGAGGAAATTCTCAAACAATAGAAATAATGAATTTTTCATTACTCTGTCAGTATAATATTGAGGATTTCATTTAAGATTGCTGAATATTTTGCTAATTCCAGATTATCTGATATTCTTTAAAGTATGATTTACTGAAGTTCACAGAAATCGATAGATTTATACCAAAAGTATACAAATCGAACAGCAGTGTTCAAAGAAATACAGATGCCTTGAAATGAGGTATCCATATGTATATCTTTACCTTTTGGCTGTAATATCATTATGGTCGTTTGAAATCTGGAATGCATTATCATATATTTCTAAAAACAAGTTACTCTTTTACTTGACTAAATATCAGAATATGAATTATACCGTTGTCATGGAAAAATTTAACAACTCAGTATTCGTCATTTTGCAAATGCAAAATTGTGTAAACCGTATTAAACTATTTTTTATTAAACCCTTTTTTGGTCAAAAAAGGTTATCTTGAAAAAAAAAAGTATTAAGTAATAATTTGTAATTGGATTATTACACTTGTTGATTAAAAATAATCAGTTTACCTCATTTTGTGCAAAACTTTGGTGTTCGTTTAAGAGAAAAGCACAGCACCCATAATCCTTAAGTTTAATGTCAGTATCTATCATATACTTACAAAAATCGGTAATTATTTGTAATTGAGGGCTTGGTACTTTTAAAAAAGGGTACTGTAATGTAAGGTGTCCGGCCTATAATCCGTGGATTATCTGTTAATAAACCTCAAAAATTTTAAGTGCGGATTATCTGCTGAAATTTTTCTTTAAGCTGAAGTTCATGGCAGACATCCAGTTTCTACGACAGTCATAAAATAAAAATGTAAACAGTTATCAAACGACTGTCTACTATCGACCGTTTGTGGAGTTGCTTGTGATTGGTTCACATATGACGTGAACGTATTAGTGAGAGTGGCTTCCGATTATGATTTTTTCTTCTTTTTTAGCCTTTTGGCAACATGTTTCTATGAAGAACAAAATGTTTCTCAACTCATCCCTTTCAAAAATTGCAATCTCAATCATTTATGAAATAGCTTCTCCCAAAATTATGGCAGTTTTATATATTACGATGCAACCAATGAGAATCCATCACACATTAATCGAATGAATCATTATTGTGTCGTAGTTTCATGGTTTTACTGCTGCCCTCTATGGATAGGATAATAAAATACAATTATGTCCTTGTAATTTATATAAAAACCAAAACGTATTTGATGGTATATCACGTTGAAAGTTATAATAATGTCTAAGAGAAAAGAAAACCTGTTATTTAACACAGCAGAATTTAAACAGAACATTATTTAAAAAGCGGAAGATGATTTAAAAACAGCAATTATTACAGAATTATCTGTATTCACAAGACATTCAACGTTTTAGATATAAGATTCAATGAAAAAAAAAAAAATATTTGTATTTTTTAAGTTGTAATTATTTTATTATTTTTTTTCAATTATTTTATTATAATTAATCATTTAAATAGAGCAACTAAATAAATAGGGAGGTGGTTTATTAGTAGTACTTTGTAATGTTGAAAACAATAAGTAATTCTCGTATAGTCCGGCGTATAATCGGCAGATTATCTGCTGAAATTTTTTATAAAGGCTAAAAATTGCAGCTGTGGATTATAGACCCGAAATTACAGTAAATAAACTTGGTATCGTTTTGACTTTGGGTTTTTTTTGGTACATTTTGCAATATTTTATTGAGACTTTATTGGATGGTTTTATGAAAGGAAAAGATTTAATAAAGCAAAAATGCAAGTTTTGTAGTAAAAGTTGAAAATTTAAATTTAAAATAACTAAGAAAATTGCAAAACCATACTTCTACAATTTTGAGTATTCTGAAATAGCTTTTGTTAGGCACTGTCCTTAGAAATGTGTTCTATATAAGGATCAGGTTTTCAAATAAGACAGTTTTAGAAAAAAAAAAAAAAATTCGGTACTTTGAGGTTAGCCGGGTGCCAGTGTTATATATACATACATATATATGCATATAAGTATATACAGTAGACTCCCTCAAATCCGCACAGCTTGGGACCAGAGGTTGTGCGGATTTTAGAATTTTGCGGATTTCTGGTCATTTATTTGTTTACATTTTTGAACATTAATTTGATTGGTAGTTGAGCAATGGAAATTATAATGAATGGTTACAATAAAGTGAAACATTAAAATAATTAAGTAAAATATTAAAATAATTTATTAGTTTAAAAGTAAGTAATTATTAAATAAAATAATTATGCAAAATAAAAAAATTAGAATAATATTAAAAATTAAGTCATGTAAATAATAATTAAGATACAATACTAAATGCACATATAAATATACAATATAATATAAATATAAAATAATATATAAATATACATATAAATAACACTAAATACAAACATACAATACTAAATATACATAATAATGAGGAAAAATAAATTTTCTTATTTTTTTTACAAACTCTACTTATTTTTTTATTTTATATTTTTGAAACATGGATAAAATGGTTGTTTGCTTTAATTTTTTGTTTCGTTCTTTTGTTATTGCATCCTGAAGCTGCTGATGATTCATTATCTGTTGCTCAGATATAAAGCTCTGCTGCTTCAGGAAGCTCAAATATTTTTCTCCTATGGCTAGACCTTCTTCAAGATTAATTTTTTCAAGTTCTTCATCAGATTCAGTTTCTGATGAAGAATCTGCATCAATAACGAAATTTTATGCCATGTTTATCCAGATTTAATAAACGAAAAAGCTTGATTAATTAAAAAATATTTTGGAAAATGATCGCGATCGCCAATGATATTAGCGCCATCTTTATTTATTTCGGAAATAAATGCGTATTTTCTTTATGAAAAAACTTGAGTTCAGTCATATTAATCAGAATTACATATTAAAATACGTACGTAAAATTAAAAATAAATAAATAAAAATCATTAGATTAAAACCAGTGTTGAATTCAGGAGGTGGCCTGAGTGGCCTGGGGGGGGGACATTCCTCCCCGGAGCAATGAGATGCTCCCCCTCGGAAGATTTGAGAGTGTGTTTTCAATGGTCAAAAAGTGCAATCCCCCCCCCCCCCAATCCCCGGAGCCACAGAAATCCCTCCCGGAAAAAAAGTGTCTGAATTCAAGATTGATGAAAACTGACGTCGATACTTCTTTCACGCTGCGATCTCAAAACGAAACTATATCTTATTTGCCATGTTCTGTTGCTTCGCGCATTTGCTCCGCACATTTCCTCTTTCTCAAGATTTTTCTCAGTCGCCTATACGCACAGATAAGAGATAAGCGCTTTACTGTATATACAAAACAGGGCCATTAGATTTTTTTCGGAAGTAAATTTATATTTTTCTTCATAAAAAAGCTTGCATTTAGTCGTATTAATCAGAATTACAGGGATGAGTTCCATATCCTGTGCCGGAAGATTTTTGGCGAAAAAAAATCTCGCCAAAATGCCGTTTTGGCAACATGAAAATTTTTCCAAGATTGCAGAAAAACATCATTTTAAAATCTTTATATTATTTATAAATCAATGATTTTGCACCATTTTTAAAGATAGAAAATGATATAAAAACATGGATTTATAAATTACACAAAGATTTAAAAACGAAGTTTTTGCGCCATCTTGGAAATTTTCTTCGGATACAATTACACAAATTTTAGCAACATTCTAAATAAATGTTCTTTTTGAGATGAATACTTGTTATTGTCAGGGGGGCTCTGCCCCCCTGAACCCCCCGTTCTTAAAACATTTTCGACAATAAAAAAGAGAAAAAAACTGGCCAGGAACTTTTTATAAATTTCAACAATATTTCAAAAACTATTATTTTTAATGCAGGTAAAATACCGTTCACAACTGCCAAAAAGAAAAAAAAGTATTAAATCATAGAAAAAATGTATAAAAATAATTTAAAAATGTTTACACACAACATCAACAACAACAAAAAAAAAAACAATCAGCAAGAATTTAATGTTTATAAAATGATCCCAGTTAGGGTCTGAAACAGGATACCAACTATTCATCTGAAAAAGCACATGTTTAGATTTATTTAAAATACTGCTAAAATTTGTGCAATTGCATCGGAAGAAATTTTCGAAGTGGCGCAAAAACTTCGTTTTTAAATCTTTATGTAATTTATAAATCCATGTTTTTACATCATTTTCTATTTTTAAAAATGGTGTAAAATCATTGATTTATAAATAATATAAAGATTTAAAAATGATGTTTTTCCGCAAACTTGGAAAAATTAACGATATTTTACTTACATCGACCGGCACAGAGAGTAATCCAAGTGTGGCGTTGGCGTGACCGCGGGAGCAAATTCTTATCTAACCGAATTCAAAATTTGCTGACTAACAGTTCCCGTGATACTAGTAAACCAATAAGCTTCAAAATCTCACGTCATCCAGTTGGCCGGTTTTGAAAAGGCATTTCCGAAAAAAAGCAACCCTAAAGCCGTTCGAACAATCCGAAATCCGACGAACAAACTTAAACCAGATCGAAACATTTTATCGCCAAACAAAGCACGCCAAAAAAATCGCCAAATCTTCCGGCACAGGATATGGGACTCTTACATATTATACTTTTTAACAGAGAAATTGGTAATGATACCAAGTGAAATTTATAGTAGAACATGAAGCTAGATAATCTTACTCCGTGCTAGCAATTCAGCGCCATTTTCCGATTAAATTTCTGACAGACGCTATATCAAAAACTTTTCGATTAATCTTTTTTTATGCTGCCATCTATTGTTGTAAGAAAAGAAACCAGTGTTTGTACGTTGTGCATTATATGAAAGATTAGGTTAGAGGGCTAAGTAGCTGGTCTTTATATATATATATATATATATATCCCTTTCACAAAAGGCTGAGCACATTCTCAATGAATATTACAAAGAAAACTGGTTATTTTAAAAGTCAATATAATTAGATAAATCACAATTGTTAAGAGATTTGAAGGAAGAGAAATGATGTCAGAACAATTACTGATTGCTATTTTAGGGAGTTTTATTTATTTGCATTTTATTTTCGTTAAGCCTAGCATGCATATAAATTGGTGCAATAGATACGTTGAAAAGACCGAAAATGTTTAGAACTATAAAAGAAAGAGAAATAATAAACATAAAATGTTTAGAAAAATTCCATAAAATATCTTTTTGATGTACACATATATTTTTATTAACTTTCATTAAAAATACAAAATTTTAAAACATAATACAGACATGTGTGCATCGAAAATAACTTATATGTAATGCTATGTATTAATCATAATCATGTATTTCTCATTAAATTACTAATTTTAAGAATCTTGTAATATTAGGTCTATTGGAGAGTTCTGTCCAATAATGTTATTTCACGCCTACTTTTTAAAAATTCAGATTTCCTCATTGGAATCACTTTTTTGAAATGGTAAATTTCCGATTGTTTACCCCTTAACATGAAATATGAAAACAATTGGAATTTTACCATTTCGAAAAAGTGGTGCCAAAGGAGAAATCTGAATTTCAATAACATTATCGGACAGAACTTTCCGGTAGATCTAATATTATAACGAACCTCCTATGAGATAGTAAAATGTACCCAGATACCTCATTTGCAAAATTATAAGGCTTGATTTGTCTATAATTCATAGCTACACAAATTAAAATACAGAAAAATATCACTAAATTTTGAATCATACTGGATTAGTTGAACATTGGCTGAGTGTTCAATTCTTAATGTGTCCAAGATATAATCAAAATTACTTTTGCTTAATTTAATGCTTACTTTAAAAGAAAATAAATAAATAATTTTTTATCCAGTCTATTTGTTTAATTTAACGGAACTTGGTATCTTTTGAACTATTTTTTAATATGAATGTTTTAAAATACCTTATTAGACCATTAAGACCATTACCATTTACCATTATTGGAATGTTTTATGAAAAGAAGTGACTTAATAAAAAAAAAATGCAAGTTTTACAGTAAAAGTTGAAAGTTTAATTAAAAAATGATTAAGAAAATTTCAAAATCACACTCGTACGATTTTGAATATTCTGAAATAGCTTTTGTTGGGTACTTTCCTTAGAAATGCCAAGATCAGATTTTCAAAAGGAGTTTTCATTAAAAAATTAACAAAGGGCTTTTTGACATATGGAAAAATAAAATAACATGTATATTTAAAAAATAATAATAAATTAAGAAAAAAAAATTAAAGAATGCAATTTTAAATCATTGTAAATGAAAAGGGTGCAGTAAACAGTAATTTTCCCATATTTTTAATTATTGTATCTTCACGGCTTTTTCTAAGAATTATATAAATACAAATTTGCAAGTAGCATTTTGAAACAAAAAACATATAAAACTAAAGAATTATCAAAAAATTTATTATATTTTGAAAATAACAATATAATATACAGGAGTGATGGCAAACAAGTGATTAATTAAGTACAAAAAAATCAGCAAACATTAAGACAAATATGATGATGAAAAATTTATTAGAAGCTTAAAATAGTCAGGATAAAATAGTTTATTATGAGCTAACCATGAAAGACTGAAGTTATAAATAACCAATCCAGTGAGGTCATCTATTACTTATTAGGCTACAGTTATATTTTTCAAAGGCAGTAAATATAAAACAAAATATGTCTTAATATGTTAACTCTACAATGCATGGTTTTCATTTCTCTCCTTCTCCCCCTCCCCCCCCCCCCCCACACACACAAAAAAACTGCTATACTAAACACGAAAACTTATTTTTAAAATCACATGTGAACTGTTATCCATAATTTAGGAGAAAACTTAAGTGTCAGATGGCTACATTATTATCTGAACAACATAATAACATGAAATTTAAAGTGTGCCAAAAGGCTAATCTATGCATTGTAGGGGTAAAAAAAATTGCCGTTTTTCTTTGTTTAGTTTATTTTATAGTTAAATAACTATTTTAAAACAATATTTCTTTATAGAGAATAAGCAATTATTAAATATTTTGAAAAATCTTCATTACAGGAGCAGTATTCATTGTGGACTACTGTACCCGAGCAGTGGCTGGTCCACTCTGCCCCATGTTAAAGTATTATTTAAAGTTTCCTTTTAAGCATATAAGCTTTTAAATTTAATTAAAACCAGTGTTTTACCTTTTCAAAAAAGTTGTTTTATCTTATTTATCCATAACCTTTAATTACTCAATAAAGAAAAGGATGATGATGAAAAATTTTACTTTTAGGAGCTCAAAACAACCAGTCAGGATAAAAGGGTTCATTCTGAGCTAACGATGTGTTCTGAAGGCTATAAGTAATCAATCCAGTGCTGTTATCAATTAGCCTAAAAGAAAAGCTTTAAAAATAAGTAAAATATAAGGGGTGGTCCACTGTACCCTGGTCTCCCCTATAGTACTTTTGTACATAGAAGGGGATGAGACACTGACAGAAAAATGCATGCTACAAGTGACAGCATATTACGATTACTTTCATATTACGATTTGTTGTCTAAGAGAGTGAAAATACGTTTTTACTAATTTCAATTTTATCCAAAATTGCAAATTACTATGACAATCCATTCCTATTTATTGTTATTATTATAAAATTGTTATATGGTAAGGCAAGTTGGATATTTGATTTTTATTTAGGAATAAGTACTTCTTCTGTACAGAATACTTGGCAAGATTAAAAATTAGTCTTGGTGAAAGAAAGAAATTTGGCAACATATTTCTTGGCTACCCATGTTCACTGTTTCACATATACAAGTAATAATTTCCTTATTTATATAATTTATTTAATATAAAGAAGCCATTTATGTACTTTTATATAGAAACAGAAGTAAATTGTAGGTATACATAAAAAATAATAATTATATAAACAAAATGTTTATATATATATATATATGAATGTATCTATAAACAAGTATAAAAATTCATTAGAAAAATAAATTCAATCCTCAAAAACTAGTTTGTATAAATTTTATAGTTACTTATTATTATTATTTGTAATGAAATATAACTATTATAGAAATTTTATTTTGCAAAACTAGTTTTTGTGGAAACAGATGATTTTCTTACGCCATATCAAAATTTCTGAATATTTTATGACTCTAGTAAGAAAACTTTATATTTCTTTACTTTATCGTAGTTTTTTTTTAATAAAATATGAGTTATATTTATAATGCTGTTCTCAGACGCATTTTTAACACTTTCCAACAAAGTTGAAAAGTGTTTATGACTTCGGTTTGTCTGGCCGTCTGTCCAAGCTCTAACTTTCGTAAATATGCTCCAATCGTTCTGAAATTTTTGGATGTTAGTGATCTCAACCATAGCACGTTCCCTATTTCAAATGAAGTTTGTAGCATGTTTAGTTCATTTACAGGGACAGTCAAAAGTTTTCCGTTACATTACGGCCAATGGGAAAAAATCTTTTCAAATAACTTTTAATGGTGTTACACTCTTTCAAACATAGTAAAATTGATATTCATTTATGAAGTCCACTAAAATATCGGTGCAAAGAATAGTTATTGTTCATTTACAGGGCCACACAAAAAATTCCGTTCATAATGGTATAGGGGAAATTGTTTGTGGTGTATTTGTAAAGATTTCAGATACTATATTGTATCCGAATTACTGTATATTAGTAATGATTGCTCGAAATGCATTTTTAATTATGATATGCGCTTTTTTAGGAGGAAACCCTATTCGTCTAGCTAATCTGTCTGTCTGTCCGTCAGTCACAGAGCCCATTCTCAGAAACTATACATGTTGGAGACTTGAAATTTTCCATACTTATAGCTGAACACCTCACATCATACGACAAATCATAAAATTTTGAAAAAGTCGTACATTTAACCCTTTAGGCTCCCACATGCGTATTTTAAGCAATTCTTTCTAACTGAGCCCCTTTATTAAATTGGAGATTTGAAATTTTACATACTTACAGCAGAACACCTGAGGCCAGGTGACAAATCATAAAATCTTGAAAAAGTCTTACGTTTAACCCTTTGAGCTACCACATATGTATTTTAAGCAATTCTTTCTAAGAGAAACCCTAATTAAGTAGGAGACATGAATTTTTGCATACGTATAACTGAGTATCTCAGACCACACGGCAAATCCTGACAATTTCCCAAAAAGTCTTATATTATTTACTCCTCCAGGCTCTAACTTGTGTATTTTAAGCAATTTTTCTAACCTCCGCCCTTTTCACCCGGGGAGCACTTTTTCAACTTTTGCCGACACACCTTTGACCATTCTTTCATATTATGCACCATAGCAGTACATATTTTAGTTCCACTTTTTACCACCAGGAGTGCCTACATATCTCGGGAGCTATCGGCCCAAACCCCTCGACTAATATATCTACGTATAGTATATAAAACGGAGTTTCGTTCGGATAGAGGTTTGTTTAAAATAGAGTGCACCTCTGGTTGCGAAATGTTGAACTAACAGATTTTTCAAAAGGATAAAGTGTTTTGAAAGGAATATTAAACGAAACCCTCTGTGCGATCTGTGATCACACTTACCTACTTGTTCACTATATTTATGCATACTATAAAGTGCTATAGTTCATATACAGAGCTACAGAAATGAATTAGTAAAGGTTACTGAGTATGAGCATAAATTGCTTAAATGTGGGTTTTAAAGGAGTTGTGCATTTTTACGCTGAACTGAATTTATTGTACTAAGAAATATTTGTAGAATACTGATAAAATGATATACAAGGCCATGCAAAGTGTTGGATACATGGCCGTCTATGGATGATAATTTCTGGAAATGTAATTTCAGTAGTTTTAAGTGTGTTTTAGTTTGAATTAAATTTTAGCTAAATAGTGGCATGTAATAAAGGTACTAGGTAAAGTACAGGGCTGCACAAAAGTATTCAAGTATGTTTCCATCTATTAGTATAAATTGCTGAATGATGAATTTCAACCTGTTATGCATTTTCTTGCTAAACTAAATTTTCCCATTATATAGTATATATATCAACAGATCGAATACAGGGCTGTTAAAAAGAACTGGAATACATATTTGGCTATGGGCGGTAACTACTGAAATCAGATTTTTAAATGTTTACTTAGTTATCTTATTTCCCTAAGTAGCGAAGTTTCGTTAAAGCTTTCAGGGAGTGTTGGAAAGTGTTTCATAATCTATGCTGTTCGCATGATTTTTCTTACTTGTCTAAATATTTATTGGCTTAAAAAAAAATCTCTATGTGATCAAACAAGACAAGATGATGGAAGAAATTAAAGCAAACAGCTATACCAATTTTAATTATTTTTCCAAACTCTCCAAAGACTGTAAGCCTGAAGTGAGTGAAAGGCTTTTTCTGACCTAAGCCTAACACGCCTCATTTCAACATTTCTAAATCCACTCGGTTAATAGATTTAATGTCATCACAGCTGCTAACATCTTACGCTTTTTTGTATAACAAAAATTTTATAGTAAATTTTACCTTTTTAAATCGCCATAACCTGCCGATTAAATATGGCAGAAATTTCTATTAAATTTTTGTGGTACAGAAAAGCGGAAGAACTGACAGCTATGTGTTATTAAAAATATATTTTTTATTAACTATATTGTACAGTTTTGAAAATTATTTTTTACTTGTACTCATTTTACCATGGATATAGTCACCAAATATATAAATAATAAAATAAAGATATAAATAAATAAACTTACCTACATGTGAGGTTTTTTTTCAAAAGACAGATATTCAACTTTTTGAAAGCAATTTTGTAAATTTTTTCAATTAATGTAAAAATGTAAAAAAAAAAAAATATGCTGTAAAATATGATTAAATTATAAGAAATTATTATTAGTGTATAAACTGAAAAAAGTTTCCTTGTTTTTTGTATGGTCTTTCATGCCTGATTAATCCAAATCTTTTGTTTGTTACTTGGCTACTTTATTAGACTCAT
The DNA here is from genome assembly GCA_963932465.1 of Maratus speciosus. NCBI lineage: Eukaryota > Metazoa > Arthropoda > Arachnida > Araneae > Salticidae > Maratus > Maratus speciosus. The sequence goes on along the minus strand of CAWVRF010000174.1, from coordinate 1,220,719 downwards.
TAGATTGAATAACGGAACTATAAATATTGATTAGTAATATATACAGTGAAATACGTTTAACACGAAACTGAGGGATCGAAATTTTTTTTCATGTTAAAAGAATTTCGCGTTAAAAGATTCATAAAAAAACAAAACTCACAAATATTTTCGTCGTCGTTAAATTTTATTTTGATTTCCTGTTAAACTATTAATAAGTTGCATCCATTAAAATAAAAAACAAGTAACAAATATATTGTTTTGGGGGGAAAAATCAGATGTCTTTTTTAAGTGTCTTTTTCAGCATTTTGAGATCTAGCTTGTTTGAATCAAAAAAGCAAAGCTGTCTCTAAATCTTCCTGCTTAGCAGTTCTCACACATTTTCTCTCTGGCTTAAACATACTGTGCTCAAACATTAACGTACTAGGATCCTTGTTATTTATTATTGTTGATAATATAGAATTGGCAATGTGAGATTTCTGTTTTCGTCCTTCTTTTTCATCACCTGCATTAAGCAGCTTAATCGTCATTTGAAGCTAAAACGCAGTGTGTTTCCGCACCGATTTGACAGCCATTGTGCTCATAAAACATAAGCTAATTTTAAAAAAACACAAAATACACTGATTTTCTCCCAAAATTCAGTGGTTTTAACACAAAATTCGCCAATTTCAACTCAAACTAGCTGATCAAAAGAGAATTTTTTTTCGTGTTAAACGATTTTTATTTCGCGTTAAAAGAAAAAAAAAAAGTATTAAATTGCATACTATACTGTCCGGACCGCTATATCATTTCGTGTTAACTGATTTTTCATGTTAAACGTGTTTCACTGTATTTACTTACATTTCTGTATTTTATAAATTATTCTCAGAAAGCATTGAACTAAAATTTTGCTCTTGTTAAGCATGGACAAGATAAGAGATAGGTGAACAGAATTGTACTTAAATCTGACGTTACATTAAATTTTAGTAGAGCTTTCTTACATAACAGCAATACTTTAGTGTGATACTAACTATTAAGATTAATTGTTAAATTAAAGATTAACTATTAAGATTAATCCTTAAAATTATTTTCTCATCTGACCTGTGTGCTTGATATGGGGTGCCTGCTTATAAGTCATCGTCTATATACAAGGACGAGAACACAAGGAAATTTACAACGCCAGAGAATTACATCTGGGAGCTCCAGAAAAAGTGTGCGATGGAGCCAGTGGGAGTTGAACCTGCAGCCTACCTATGCTCCCAAGCGATTAACAGTGTAGTGCCTTAACCACTCAGCCACGGTGATCCCCTGTAAAGAACTTTTCCCTCTTTTTTTATACTAACATTATTCGACCATTACTACACTACAGTAATTAAAAAAATTATTGAAATTAAAAAAAAAATAATCAATATTTTATTAGCATAATAAATTTAGCAATTAAATTTGCAAGCTTTAGAAAGAGACAACAGAACTATCTAATTTTTTTATCATTACTGGGCCAGATTGAACAAAATGAAATATCTAAAATTGTGCTGTGTGCTATTATACAGACAGAAGTCAGGCATCCTTTGAAAAAAGTATCTAGAGAATTTAAAAATCATTTTACTAAAATTACAACTTTAACTTAGACAGAAATTCTGAAAATCATTTAATGTTTAATATCATTCTATTTTAAATTACCGAAAAAAAATAAATAAAATCGCTATCATTAAACATATTTTTAAAATTTGAGGAACTTCAAAAACTGTCAAAGAAAATTTTAAATTAGTGTTTGGGAAAATTATTTTTAAACACAATAAAAACTGCTAAATCTAAAACTTTATAGATTTTGATGGCGCTAATTTTTTTTAAATTGTGTAGAACTTCATTAGAAATTACGAATAACAACACAATTTATGAATTTAATAGTGCTAATATTAATTACATATTAATTTAGAAAATTCTTACAATTTTAAAACCGAAAAAGTAGTAAATTAGGCCTTCTTTTCATTTTTCTTAATAATTTTGCCAAATTTATTCACATATGTACTACGGCGCCATCTATTATTGTTAATTAAAAATAAAAATGAATAAACAGGCCGAAATGTCCGAATTGCAGAAGTTTCCAGTAAAGATGCTATACTGTATATATATTAATTTTTACTTACATTATCTTTTAATTAAAGTGATATTTTTCATAAATCGGCTTTTTCTGAAATCAAAGAGCATTGAGGTTTGTGATACATGGTTAAATCAAATCAGATCCTGTTAAATCGATTTAACATCAATTTTCCGATATTAGCTCTGAATCGGTATTTTGTTTTAAATCGATTTAAAGTCAAAAGATAAATCTTTTTTTTTATTTTTATTTATTTTTTTTTTATTATTATGCTTAATCGATTTTTTGTCTTGAATCGATTTAAAACCAATGGCTGAATCAGATTTCTAATTTTAGCTTGAATAGATTTAAGGCTCAGGTCTACTGAAGAATCAACTAATTCAGTTTCCAACTCGGAACAGATACTTTAATAAAATTAACTATTAATTTTGTATTAAGTTTCAGAAATTGGAAAACAAAAAAGTTCTTTTTTCTTTTCATATAAAAGTAATAATTTTTTTTAATGAAAATATAAAACAGATGTATTTTTAATAAGCATAAAAATTACTTTCAACAAAATTTTGCACAGAAAATTGCATACATTTATATCGAACAAAAACTTTTCGTCAAAAAGAAGAGAAAGAAAGGAGTAATTAATTTTAACTGCATGTTATTAAAAAAGAATTTTTTTCCTAATTACTTAAATATTTCTATGTGTTACCATCTGACTACATGATTAATTGGAGTTATGGCAATAAAAATAAATCTGTGTTTCAAATTTTATATTAAATTTTTGTTTTTATCAATTCCCTTAATTGGTATTTCATTGAAATAATTTTGCTCATGAATGAGACATTGCATTTAATAATTTTACCAGGGATCTGTTTAGATTCTTTTTACACAATCCTGTTTTTGTGAAATTGGGAAGTTTTGTATATATATTTGTACAAAATGTAACTGGAATTTTGTGAATTGAAATTATCGTTATATTTAGGTTTCTATTAAACATTTTTAATAAGGTCCTTCGTACATGCATGCAACTAGATAACAGATTCATTGGTGATTTATGTGACATGAGTTTTCTTTCAATCATTACACTTGTGATGGATTCTGTTTGTAGATTGAAAAATTTTCTGAAATGTCTGTTTTTTTGAGATTTTTTTTTTTCATATGTGTCTTATGTTTTATGGTGAAAAAATTGTGAAAGGTTTTTTAAAAGATTTAACTTTTCCTTAACCCGTTCAGGACCAGCATCTTATACAAGAATGTTATTTGTTTGGCACCACTTTTTGTTAATTATTTGACTTAATTTTTTAAATCACAAAAATGTCGTAATTAAATAAAATCAATTTTACTTTTCTTTTTTACTGGTATCACAAGCTATCAAGCGTTTTATGCACTTTTTGAGAGTGCATATATGCACCGATGGTCCCGAACGGGTTAAACAGATTTCTGCTTAGATATAAGATTTTCCACATTTATCTTTTCATGTGAGACACTGAACATATAAATAAATATAAAGAAAAGTATCAGAATTTAGCTATTATAAAATTTTCAATATATTATTTCAATATATAATATATATTTTCAATATATTTATAATAAAAATTTAAAATTTACTAATTAGAAAAAATTAAATAATAACCCTTTAGGGAAAAAAACTTTTTTTTCACAAAATTTCCAAATATTTCCTGAGTATTCCCATCTCTAGTGAATAAATGATTTAAATTATGTAAATTCTTAAAAAAAGAAAGAAATGATATACCTACAAAAACCCACATTTTTAAAAGTAAACAAATGAAAAAAAAAGATAACAGGGCAAAAGTTGTATCTCGAAAAATGGTGTGATATCAAATTTACAAGATTACAGTTTGGTACTTAACATTTTCTGTTAACTAAATTACCATATGTAAATCAAGTGCCTGTTTATGATTGGTTGATATAAATCCTTCTTTCTGTATTAAATACTTCTTGACATGTTTTTGAAAATAAGAATTTTCAAAAATTATGCATGATGTTGATGGACTTTGCAGCCAACCTTAAGATAAAAATTATGTAATCAAAAGCATAAAATGTTACCTTAAATTAGCAGTCTCGATCTCGAACTTCAGATGTTAACTACAAAATTGGGTGCTCAAAACTTTTTGGGAAATATGGAAAGATGGCTGCCAAGCCCATCAGACATAATTTTTTTTAATTTTCAGACACATGTTATGATCTATTTAGTGTAGGAGAAAAGGATTTCTATCAACATATCATTCGTAGGCTTTTAACTTGTAAATTAATAGAAAATGTTAAATATCAAAATAAAATACTAGGAAATTTGATACACTTCTGACACACTTTCATCCTGTTTTCTTTTTCTATTTTTTATGACATTTGGCTTTTTTCTACTTTTTAAATGTTGTGTTTTGTGGATATGGAAAATCATCAAACTGATAATTTGAGTGGGTCTATACAGGGTGGTTCAGAACTGTAAGTCAAAAATGTAAAGGCAGGTAGAGGGGACCTAAATAAGCAGAATTAGTATAAAAAATGTGGGTGCAGAAATGCAGCGTTGAGGCAGTAGAGGCCGCTGTTAAGTTCGGCGGAAGAAAGTGCTTCCCTATCTTGAATCGTCATTCCCTCATGGATTTCGAGCAATATGTGGAGCTTGCCGACATGCATTTTATGTATGGAGCTAAGCAAGGAAATGGTTCACACCCAACGCACGTCCAACAGCATTTGAGCCTGTCGAAGGACTATCCTCTAATACTGTGTGTAATACTGCTTCTTCCACTGCAGGAATTCTGCGATATCTTACAGTGCCCTTATCACGCATGGAAGCGTAAAACGATTCACTCGTGCCCAACTTCTAATGAAGACGCTCAAACGTTTGGGATCCGGCAGAATCCTACCCGGGAATTGTTCATTCTAAATCTTTTGAGCAGCCAATCCATTTCATTGCGCAATCCCATACATGCAATCCATGTTGTTCGAAATCCCTTGCAGGAAATGACGATTCAAGCCAACATAAAGCATTCATCCACCGCATTCAACAACGCCCTTTACTGCTTCAACACTGCATTTCCACACCAACATTCCCATACGAAATCTGCGTATTTAGGTCCCTTGTAGCTGCCTTTACATTTTTGACATATAGTTCTGAACCACCCTGTATAGAGTGGTGGGATTCAAATAATTTAACAATTGGTTTGGTGCCTGAATGATTTTTTATCTTTAAACATGAAAGGAAAATGATTAAAACCTCTTTTGACAGCCGTTGCTGTCAAAAGAGGTTTTAATCCTTCTGTTATCAATAATGCTGTGAAGAAATTCAATAGACCATCTAATAGTTCTACTCTTTCCAAATCTGTCAAAAGCAAACCTGATAATTTGGTTGTCCTCCCCTTTTATCCTCCTTTATGTTTCAAGTTAGCTAAAGTTTTACGGCGTTTCAATTTTAACATTATCTTTAAACCTGTCAATAAATTCAAATTCCCCTCCACTAAATCTCCTGTTCCTGATCTTCGTAAATGGGGAATTTATAAAGTTCCTTGTAATGGTTGTGATTTATCTTATATTGGTCAAACTAAAAGGAATCTCGAAATCCGCTTAAAAGAACACTCGCGTTATGTAATCAATCAAGAATTTTCTAAATCTTCTATTGCCAAGCACTCTTGGGATTCCGGCCATAGTTTTAATTTTCAAAATGCTAAAATTATCTCTAATGCCAATAGTATCTCTGAATTGGACTTTCTTGAAAATTTAGCTATTTATCTTAATCGTGATGTTATTGTTAATGATAAATCTGATTCCACAATGCTCTCTGCAGCTTGGAAAAACCTTTTCAGTACTACCATTTAATTTATTTTTGTTTTATTATTAGTCTGTTTTTTTTTTTTTAATATATATTATTCATTTATTTATTCATTTTTAATTTCATGTGTTCCCATTTTGGATTATATGTATTTTTCCCCCTCCCATTTTTTGCCCCTCCTACTTTGTGTTCTTTTGTTTTGATTATTCTCTTCTGTGATAGGCTGTTGTCTTTTACTTTCCTATTGGCTGTTGATTTCTAACTTCCTATTGGCTGTTTCTTCAGCTTGTTTCCTTTCCCTTGTCTCTCATTTCAGTCTTGCCTCTGCTTTCATAGTAGAAGGACGTCTTTTTTTGCGCCTGACGAAGAAAGACTCAGATCTTTCGAAATTCCTAGCGCATTTACAAATTTTTGATGGTGTTTCAAGAAGATTGTTTTTTCTTTGATCTTTTAGTATAGTTTAAAAAATTATCTTGAAATATGTTCACCTATAAAAGGATGTAATTTATTTAACAAATATTAGACAATCATGAAACCCAAGAATCAGAATCCATAAAATCAGAGCTGTCCAAATGTTAAAAAAAATAAAAAAATTGAAATTTTTACCCTTTGTAAAGCTAGATGAGATAGAGAGAAAAACAGTGATTTGGTTACCTTTCTTCATCAGGGGAATAAACAAATCAAGTTTCGTGAAAATCTGTATTTGTGGATACCAAAATTTATGTTTCTTGGTTGAATTGACATGAAATCAGTACTTTCTGATAGCTTTTACGTATTCTACTAAATCTAAATGCAATAAAAGAGGTTGCATTTATTTTACTAGGACATATCATAAATTTATTTCATGGAGTTGAAAAAATGAATATTTTAAATAATTAGAATACATTTATTAGACAAATAAAACTTATTCAAATTGAAGTACATAAGGATTATGTTGCATATAATGTTTAGAAATACAGTCTATTTGAAACTGCATCTGTAATCATTTGGTCAGTTTATTTTGATATTTTTAAAAGGGGAAAATGATAAAATTGTGTGTGTGTGTGGGAGTGGGAGCTTGTTAAAACTAAAAACTTTTTCTTTTTTCTGAGATATGATTGTAACAAACATTTAATATTCAGAGAAAAACAAAAATATATGTAAAATAAAGTTGTGGGCATAAAATTTGGTTTTACTCGTGAAATGTTTTTTTTTTTTTTTTTTTTTTTTTTTTTTTTTTTTTTTTAAAGTAATCAAAGCTTGGAATTTTGGGCTGTCTTGTGAAACTGTCAAAATTTCACCACTCTCCTTTTCAGAAAATTGCTAATTTTTTTTGAAAAACAACTAAGTTAGAGAAGCAATGCAGTGAGTGCTATGAAATTAAGACAACTAAAACTAAGAAATCAAATTATAAAAGTATTACAAAGATTAATTTTTTTTTTAAATTTTTATTATGCACTTTTTTAATGATGTTTTGCCTGTTCAGTGTGTATTAATACTTATAGTTCATTTAATCATGTTAAAGCAAATGCAGGGATAAAAAATAATTTTCTCTCTTACCTGAATAGTTCTACTCTGTACAAATGCTGATAGGGAAACTCTTAGAAAATGAATTTCAAGATCTGTCAATAATGTATTTGTTTAACCTTTTGTAATATGCACGGCGCATTGTTTATTCTGCTTGGTGAAAAGCAGCTGCAAATTTGAGAATAATCATGTGTTTAATACCTGCATGTTATTTAGCTCCTTCCCAATAACTCTTCAGTGTTAAACCAGTGTTTAAATTTTAAAATATTTTTCACTAACTTTCATTATTACTACTTAAAAGCCAGCACGAGGGCAGAATATTTCACCAGATTTTTCCAGTTTAATATGCAAAGCACATATGAAAATACCTAATCACATCTGTAAGATCAACCATAATTACTCAATATATCCGAGCGACAGAAATTCTTTTTGCCATTTTGAATTTATTTGTTTGTTTCAAAAAAATTTTTGTTACAAACTGCCAACCATATTTTTTATAGTATTTCGTTACATTGTTGATACTCAAATTAATGTTTTCAATTTTATATTTATTACATTTATACTACTACGCGCTTGACTTTATATTAATCACAAATAGAATTTAAAAAGTGATATTTTTTATTTCAAAATGTATTGGTTTACATAAGTGGGTGCTGATGTTTTTTTGCTACTAGTACAAACCATCCTAGTTTTTAAAGCTTAATGTGAAAAAAGTAGTCTTTACAAATATTTCTTATTTTATTTTGTGGCTGTTTCAATTATTGAATTCTTTGAAAATTTATAACTAAATGAGTGTGGGATTTTTTTTCTTACTTTTTTTTTTTTACATTTTCCTATTTCCTAAAATCTGTAGATTAGCCCTGCAAAACAATTCGGTCAAATTTTAAGCTCTTCTGCAGTTATTTAGCTTTTCTTTTTAGCGTGTGTGTAAGCTTATACTTCTTTGGGGCACTATGCAGTACACTCCCTCTAATTCGCACAGGTCGGAAACAAGAGTGTTGCATATTAAAGAATTTTACAGATTAGAGGTCAATTTTTTGTTTACATTTCATGCTGTTTGGAATTTATCAGCACATACAGCAATCACACTGGAAAAAAAATAACACAGAAATGAAAGAAAATGTTTTTTTAATAAAAGATGTTATATATATTCAATATTAAAAATATATTTAACTGTAATAGAAAATACAAATAATACAAAAGTAATAGAGAACATTTCTACTTATTTTCAAATCTATCATACATCGCAGTGATAGTGGTTTGTTTTATAGCTTTTAATTTAGGCTCCTTAATTTAAATTTGAAGCCTTTTAAGAGCCAGATTTCTTGAGAGTCTTGATTTCTTGATCAGTAACGAAAGTTTGTTTACATAAAAAAACTAAGATATTTATCCTCGAGCTAACCTCTTTTTGAAAGCAATTTTATCTTTTATATAACGAACGAATGTGTTAAGAATATAGCAGTCTAATAGTTATTTGCAAGAAGATAGTACAGTAGACTCCCTTAAATCCGCGAATGCCTAAAATCCGCATATTTTTTCACATGTAAACAATGAAATTTACAGTTAAGTTGCAGGAACAAAATTCAAGATGGCGCCGAAATCAGCGACTACAGCAATGTTTTCTTTACTAAATTTTTTGTTAATCATTCTCTATTGGCTATATTACAGCTGATTTATTACTAAATAAATTTACATTACTTTTGATTTTGATATAAATTAGCATATCTATATCAAAAATTCCAGGGTTCGAAATGGAAAAATCCACGAAGAGGAAGGCTATTTTTAAATTATTGTTCGCGGATTTTTTTTTTAAATTATAGACAAATTTATTTCTAAACATACAAAGCAGTATAAAAAAAGCATTCAAGACTCTAAATAAGAATGAAAAAAGTTACAGTGAGTGCAATAAGCTATATATACTGATAATAGCATTAACACTGTTCTCCTTGCCACCACTAGATGGCAGCATAGGACTTTTGGAATCGAATTGAATCGATTTCATTCATAATACTTTAATATTTTTCTAAATTTTTATTTTACATAATTATTTTAATAATTACTTACTTTTAGACTAATAAATTATTTTAATATTTTACTTATTTTAATGTTTCACTTTATTGTAAGCATTCATAATTTCCCTTGCTTAACCCCTTTGGGACGGCAGCCTTTTATTAAATTTTTAATCTTTTGTCACCGTTTTTTAAAAATAGAAATTTGTGTCGTCTTGAATCGAGAAAATGCGCTGATTAAAGAAGGCAAATTTTACAGTAAAATTTTACTGGTGAGGAAAAACTAGGATTCTGAGCGCTTCATGCGGCACACATACGTGTCGCTCGTCCCCAAGGGGTTAACTACCAATCAAATTAATGTTTCAAAAATGTAAACAAATCAATGACCAGAAATCTGCAAAATTCTAAAATCCGCACAACCTCTGCTCCCAAGCTGTGTGGATTTGAGGGAGTCTACTGTAATAAAATCTGCAGTTGGAACAGAATTTCAATGTTTTGAATTAACAGTAAACTATAGGGATGTACCAATCACCAATTCTTTCATCTGTATCATACATGCTAATACTTACTAAAAAATGGAGCATAGCAGTGCCACTGGTTATGTGATTTATACAAAAATCTAATCAGTAACAACTTATGTAAACTTCTAACTAAATCTGAAGTTTGATGAAAATCTGTGATTCAGTTTTTCAGATAGAGCTATTGTGGAAATCATAAAAAATTCTGCATAGCAGCGCCACCTGTGGGGAGATTTTCTCCAAAAACTAATCAGGACCACTTTATGTATGGAAATAACTGAATCTGAAGTTTCATGAAAATTCATGCATTAGTTTTTGAGATACAGATATTGCAGAAAAAATGCAGTATAGCAGCACCACATGTTGGGCGATTTACACCAAAAACTAAAGAGCACTAACTTATATCAGGACCTAACTGAATCTGAAGTTTGATGAAAATTCGAGCATTAGATTTTGTGATAGAGCTATTGTGATAATAATGAATAATGCAGCATAGCAGCGCCACCTTTTGGGCGATTTACACTAAAAATTAATCAGTACCAGTTTATATCAGGGAATAACTGAATCTAAAATTCCATTCATTAGTCTTGAGATAGAGTACCCAAAAAATTTGTGTCACATACATAGGGACAGACATTTAGTAAAAACATGTTTTTCCGGATCTCTGACCCCTAAAATATGTAAATCCATCGAAAACCGGAATTCAAAATTTTTCACAAATCTAATACTTTCTTCTTATAAGCATAGAAGAAAGTAAAAAAAAATGAGTTGAAGCATTAGCTTAATTTAATACCGTGAAATTTATAAGAATCAACCATTATTTTTATAGAGAGAACTGTAGGTCTGACCAGTGTTATTAGGGTGGCTTGTTACTGTTTATTTTGTAAAAATTGACAAAATATTAATTTTCTTATATTTTGCTTAAAATAAATTTCCACAATCGTATCTCTTACACAGAGTCGTAAAGATACAATAAGGAAAAATATGTGAAAATTACTATTTACAGCATCCATTTCCCTTAGAATGATTCAAAATTGCAATCTTTAATTTTTTTGTATATCTTTTTCTTTAAAAATTTTACTGTATTGTTGCATAATGCTACTGTATTCATAATCTCATTTTATATATATCTTTTAAACTATCTTTTTGAAAACCTGATCCTTACGTACAACACATTTCTAAGGAAAGTGCCTAACAAAAGCTATTTCAGAATATCCAAAATTATAGAATTGTAGTTTTAACATTTTATTAATTATTTAAAAAATTAAAATTTTCAACTTTTACTACCAAATTTGCACATTTGCTTTATTAAATAATTTCCTTTCATAAAACTCTCCCAATAATATCTCAATAAGATTTTGTAAAATATTCAAATAAAACATGGCTTCAAACGATACTGAGTACCCTTAAATTAAATGAATCAACTTCTATAAAATTTCTTTCATTTATTTTCTTTTAAAGTAAGCATTAAATTACGCAAAGATTGTTTTGATTAAATTGGATTACATTTGATTTCTTGGTTACATTGAGAATTGAACACCGAGACAAGATTTAACTAATCCAATTTCAAATCCTCCTAGTTTAGTGATATTTTTCTGCACTTTAATTTCTGTAGTTGTGAATTATAGTTGAGTCAAACATTATTATTTTCCGAAATTAGTGTACATTTTATTGCGTCATAGGTGGCTCCTTAAAATATTACAAAATTTTTAAAATTTGTAATTTGATAAGTAATGTATGATTAATACATTATAACACACATGTCTGTATTATGTTTTAAAAATGTGAATTTTAACGAAAGTTAGGTTAATAATAAAAATATATACATATCAAAAGGATACTTTGAGGAGCATTTCTAAACGTTTTCTGTTTCTTGTATATGTATAAGTTCCAGGATTATTTCTCTTCCTTCTCTTTCATTATTTCTCTTTCTTCTATAGTTCGTTTTTTCCTACGTATCTATGTTCTAACGTGATTTCTCTTCCTTCAAATCTCTTAACAGTTGTGATTTATCTAATTATATTGACTTTTAAAAGAAGGTGCTCAGGCTTTTGTGAGAGGGACATATATATATATATATATATAAAGACAATTAAGTTAGCTCTCAAACCATGAACAGAAAATAATCTCTATTCTATGCCTCTAGCTAATCTCCCTAGAATGTGCAACACACAAACACAGGCTGCTGAAATTTTCTTACGACACCAGATGGCAGCATGCAAAAAGATCAATCGAAAGGTTTTTGATATAGCGTCTATCGGAAATTTAATCTGGAAATGGCATTGAATTGCTAGTTATGTGTTTTTCTAGCTGTGTGTCCTACTGCAAATTTCACGTGGTATCTTTATTAATTTCCTCACTAAAAACCAATGTCTAATTTATTTTAGCCCTCTTTTGATTCCCAACATTAGCACTGAAGGAAAAAAATAAAGATAGTTTCCATTTACTGCATAGTTGAATGAGGCCTAACGATCGCCGTTTAAGCATAATTTACATTAAAGGAAACTTATTTAAAGGTATGATATTAATGTTTCTCTATTCGATGTATTTTCTTATTTTTTTTTTTTTTTTTTATGCAACGTTTGTCAATTTTAATGTCATTTTTACAGTAATTTCAAATTTGCTGTAATTAATTAAATTTCCTTGTTCATAAAATGTATATTTTTTCAATTTCTTTTGTAATCGTTATACAGTAGACTCCCTCAAATCCGCACAGCTTGGGAGCAGAGGTTGTGCGGATTTTAGAATTTTGCAGATTTCTGGTCATTGATTTGTTTACATTTTTGAAACATTAATTTGATTGGTAGTTAACCCCTTGGGGACGAGCGACACATATATGTGCCGCATGAAGCACTCAGAATCTTTGTTTTTCCTCACCAGTAAAATTTTACTGTAAAATTTGCCTTCTTTAATCAGCGCATTTTCTCGATTCAAGACGACACAAATTTCTATTTTTAAAAAACGGTGACAAAAGATTAAAAATTTCGTAAAAGGCTGCCGTCCCAAAGAGGTTAAGCAAGGGAAATTATAATGAATGCTTACAATAAAATGAAACATTGAAATAAGTAAAATATTAAAATAATTTATTAGTCTAAAAGTAAGTAATTATTAAAATAATTATGTAAAATAAAAATTTAGAAAAATATTAAAGTATTACGAATGAAATCGATTCAATTCGATTCCAAAAGTCCTATGTTGCCATCTAGTGGTGGCAAGGAGAACAGTGTTAATGCTATTATGAGTATATATAGCTTATTGCGCTCACTGTAACTTTTTTCATTCTTATTTAGAGTCTTGAATGCTTTTTTTATACTGCTTTGTATGTTTAGAAATAAATTTGTCTATAATTTAAAAAAAAAATCCGCGAACAATAATTTAAAAATAGCCTTCCTCTTCGTGGATTTTTCCATTTCGAACCCTGGAATTTTTGATATAGATATGCTAATTTATATCAAAATCAAAAGTAATGTAAATTTATTTAGTAATAAATCAGCTGTAATATAGCCAAAAGAAAATGATTAACAAAAAATTTAGTAAAGAAAACATTGCTCTAGTCGCTGATTTCGGCGCCATCTTGAATTTTGTTCCTGCAACTTAACTGTAAATTTCATTGTTTACATGTGAAAAAATACGCGGATTTAAGTGAGTCTACTGCATATTCACACAAAATGCTGTAAACAAACAATAATTAAAAATATGCGAAAAGGACTTTTTGCTCCGTCCATTTTTTTACTGCCTTATAAAATCGAAGAGGATAATGGTTACTAGTTAGATGTTTTATTATTTAACTAATTTTAAGAGCTATACTCCGTCTCAAAAGTTTATGCACTCTTCAAATGCGGTTAAAATAATTGAAAAAGATAATATACCGGGTGTCCTAAAAAGGACTGACTGATTTTAAAATTCAATAACTCGCGAACGGTGACAGATATTTAAAAAATTCTTGCAGGAGGGTTATGCATAAGGTCAAAAGTTTTTTTACAGTGATTTTCGATTTTAGTTCGAATTACAAACAACAGATGGCGCTGTAAGCAATAAGCGCTAAATACAGGCTCGATTTTTTGGCCGATGTCTTCTTCTATGCGGAAAAAAGAGATTAAAATGTATTGAGTGGGTCCCGAAGGATCAAAAATCGAGCCTGAATTTAGAGTCTATTGATCGCAGCGCCATCTTTTGTTTGTAATTCAAACTAAAATCGAAAATCACTGTAAAAATTTTTTGACCTCATGCATAACCCTCCTGCAAGAATTTTTTTAAATATCTGTCACCGTTTGCAAGTTATTGAATTTTAAAATCAGTCAGTCCTTTTTAGGACACCCGGTATGAAGCCAATTTACAATAAATACTCGAGATTTAATCAAAAGGATATAAAATAAGTAGTTTTCGTTGGTTAAAATAAAAATTACATTAGTTTTTATTTAATTTACTTTTTCTCTTGAAGAAACACTGTCTCAAAAGCTTAAGCACTTTATGCAATTTTTTTACAAATACGGGATTGGGTGGGTGTAATATGGTTGCATTACGTCATTTTACGACTTTATAAAAATATGAAAGTGAAAAAATCATTTCCATTCGTTTTAAAAATGCGGAAGGATAAAGAATCCAGAAAAGTGATATTTTAAAAGTTTTTACATTTAAATCACAAAATAAAACTGTTTCTTAAATTTCAAAATTTTTAAATTGATCAAAGCAATGTATCAAGTACTCTCTAGAAATGTTAATTTCAATTAGAAATCAAGATGTGGATGACGTCTGTTGAGAAAAGAATACGGAGATTCCTGTTTAGATAAAATATGCCCATACAGCAAATTAAAAATAATTTCGGTGTACAGGAGTCCAAGGATGCTGTACTTAGACGTACTAAGGAATGTGATTACTAAAGAAAATGGCTTGCAAACCATGTCTCAAACTACACAGCTAATAAACAAGAATGAACTGTCCTAAAAACATCTGTCCTGTGGGGGACAAGTGGCTTACTGTCTCATTGAGTGATGAGAAAAAATGGAACTTACATGGCCCTGATGAGTGGAGCATGTATAGGCAAGATCTCCGAAAAGAACCAAGGAGTTTTTTCAACAGGAGCAAGGTGGTAAGCCTGTTATGATTTTTTTTTTTTTGGGGGGGGGGGGGCGTATAAGCCTTCCATATCCTGACCTCTCTGGATTTTCTAAAAGGAAGACAAAATTCCCAAAATATCAAGAGACGATGAACCAGCATTTCCTTGCCATTCGGTGAAATCAGTTCGGTTTCACAGAAAGTTTTTTAAATTCTTGAGTCGCCAGCTATAAGTCCTGGCATAAATCCGATTGAGAATGTCTAAGGCATTTTAAACCGTCAGGTTTGATATAATGGAAAACTTTCTTGAAGAATTAACAGGCCATAGAGAAAGCGTGGTACTCTTTTACACCAGAAACCCTACAAAAACCAATAATTTTGATGGACGTGCGTTTAATCAAACTAATCTGAAATCACAAAAAAAATTTGTATGTAACAGTTTTGTAAAAATGATAAATGTAGTTATTTTGATTTTGTGCATAAACTTTTGAGACAGTTTTGTTTAAACCAATTTTAAATTATATTTTTTACAAATATGTAATTTAAATTTTTGTACTTTTGATATCATTTATTTAAATGCAGTTGCGAAATACACAAATAAGAAAATGCTATTTATTTTAACTTTTTATTTTTCATTAAAAATCAGCATCTTATGCTTGTGCTTAAACATTTGAGACGGGCTATAGAAGAAAGGATATAGCCAATTTAATAAACAGGAAGTAATGAGTCAAATACTGGAAGTGATTAGGAAAGCAAGGAGAAATATAAACAGTAGGGGAGACTGGGGAGGGTTGACCCACCCTTCAGTTTTCATATATAAAAGAATTTTAGAGTTTTGCCAATAGGTAGTAAACAAAGCTACTGAAATGGTCAAACAATAGTGTTTGTTTTATGAAGATAATTGAAACAGGTGTGGAAAAATCCGTTCAAAAGTTTTCAACTTAAACAGTATATTTTTTAGAAAAATTTTGCAAGATTTTCTCAGATAAAAATCATCATAGAAATTTAAGTAATTAGGTTTTAAGTAATGTAGAAATATTGAGCTGTCATTTCAAGCATAAAGATTGTACAGTAAATTAGGATAAACATCCTTGTGCTATACTTAAAAAAATGGCTATATGGGGAGGCTTGAGCCAGTCAATGAGGGGAGGGTTAACCAGATGGTGAAAGCTCCTTAATTAAGTGTTTTTGGAAATCCTTTTATTACACACTGAACATAATGAAGAGTTAATGGTTGTATTTCTAAAATAATGTAAATTTATTCGGCAAAACTACAGTAAAATGGGGTGATTGATAGAAGGGAAAACGCTTAAAACTGATTAAAGGAAAATGAGAAGAATTGCTATAGAAGCAAGAAAATATTTAATGAAGTATAAATTGGAAAGTTTATAGGAACTTTATTTCATTTAAATAGAATGAAAAGACTAAAAAGGATGAAAGCCTGCCTTAAGGATGCGTTAAGAAATGTTAGGTATTCATCATTCTGCAAAAGAACATAACATTGATCAAAACACTTTAGAAAGGTATCTAGACAAATTTCGCCAAGATAGCCAAAATATGTGGCAACTAGTGCTGCCAGGTCGAGTGTAAAAAAAATGGTGCTTAAAGTGGAATTTTTCTCCTGTGCTTTGAATTGCATCCAAGCAGGTGTGTTTACACATCAAATTTTCCCAAATATTTTTTCATAATAATTAAACCTTGTAGCATAAAGTTATTCTGCCCTTTTTAAAACTGATTTTATTTCCCTTAACAAATATTTCAGTATAAAATAAAGTGGGTCAAGCATACCATATGTGGGGAGCCTTGACCCATTATTTTCTCATGTTTAAAATCAATATTTTTTCAAATTTCTTACATAGTACACTTATGACGCAATTTTATTTTGATAACTGATTGCACAACGAATAAAATGATTAAACAAAAACATAATTTGAAGAACAAATTAAAAAAACAAAATTTATTTCCTACATTGTTTAAGCCCGAGAAAGGACATATATTAAGTTATTTCATTCAATTAGTTCTACATTTAATGTTAAATTTTTGTAACAAATTAGTTAAGCCAATTGAAGATTAAAAAATAAAAATAAAATTCATACAATAGGATACTTAAAACACCCTAAAAACTTAGATTCCGTTCTAATGAAATCGAAATAAATCTTAGACTTCTTCCATTTTTAATTGAAAATATTTGTATTACAGATTTAGTATTATGTTTATGAAAATTGTGCATAAAATGATAAGATGCATGCAAAATACAAAACTTTAAAAAAAGTCTAAGATTTATTTCGATTTCATTTGAACGGAATCTAATTTTTTAGGATGTTTTAAGTATCATATTGTATAAATTTTATTTTTATTTTTTAATCCTCAATTGACTTAACTAATTTGTTACAAAAATTTAACATTAAATGTATAACTAATTGAATGAAATAACTTAATATCTGTCCCTTCTCGGGTTTAAACAATGTAGGAAATAAATTTTGTTTTTTTTAATTTGTTCTTCAAATTATGTTTTTGTTTAATATGTCAAGTTTTTTGATGACTACAGCACTCAGACGAACGCATTTCAAAATTAATACAGAGTATCATCACCAGGCTTTGATGTATGCGGTATTGCATCACAATGCGGGATGCAGTTTACTAATGTGTAATTCAAAATGTTTCACCACTGTAGTAATGCAGGTTGCGGTAGTTTGGACAAAAACTTCCAATCTAAACGTAAAATATCTATAATCAAAACATAAAAAATTAACTTCACTTAAATTTAGATACCCTATTTCCCATGCAGGAAAGCTATGAATGTAAATGTAAATTCTGTTGAATCCTTACTGCTAATATTTAACAATATTATACCTGTGATACAGTAAAAAATAAAAAAATAAAAGTTTTACTTGAATTTTTAAACCCTATTCTCTCTTAAAGGGTGATGTAAACACATCAGAAAATTATTACCTAAGTTTAACTTGGGGTATAAATAGTTCTCATCTCGAAAAAAAAATACATTTTAAAATTTAAGTTATGTGATTCCCCACTGAGTTCGCTACCTGCGTAAAAATAGCTAGCCATTAGAAACTTTTTACTAAAATATAAACTTGACCAAAGCAAAAACGTATTCTGAAAATATCCTTTTTATTTCTACTATGACGCCATATTCACCTTTTTAATTTTCGAAAAAAAAAAAAAAAAAAAAACTATTTCAATTAAAATTTTTCACGTGGGAATCTTTCTACTAAAACCAAATAAATTATTATTACGGCTTTTGAAATTTTTGCAACAATGAAGAAAAAATGTTGCATTTTCTATTAAAAATGTCCGTTGATTCTCAATGAAAAAAGTGAATTTTGGAATTATTAAGAAAAATATTTGAATAATATAAAAAAAAAATGGCCCTTGTTTCTCTCTGGGTTATAATTCACCCATATGCAAAGGGATTTTGCCATTCGTTTTGACCCTGACGTCAGGCAAACGTTTTTAAACTTTAAATTTATAATAGTATTAGAATTAGTAAAAAATAAAAAATGAGTGGCATCAGGGACAAAAAGGTGGGAAGAAAAAATGAAAAAGTTATCATCTCCATAGGCTTTTCTATGTTAAATTAACATTGAGAAGTGACACTGGAAATAAATAAGTATTGCGCTGCCGCGCAATACTTAAATATCTGAAACTCTATTCTAGGTCTAATATTTAAAAAATAAAAAATAATTTTCTAAAAAAATGGGTCAACCCTCCCCAGTCTCCCCTATTTCTATGCTTTATTTTTCTTACGTTTTCTACATAAAAATACTAATAAACCTCAAATGAGGCTTCTAAATTAATTTTACAGATAAGAAATCTGTATATGTGGTTTCTGAAAATCAATTTTTCCGTTATTTCCATATATGATATGTTTCATTCAATAAAATGTGTTTAACGCATTACAGTGAAAATGCTTTCCATATTACTCACTATGTCCTGAACTAGAATCTAATCCCTGTGTGATAATGTAATTATTTCATAGATGCTCGAATATAAATAAATTGTAATTTTTAATAAAAAATATGCATTTTTGACATATTTTGAAATATTTCACTTAATTTTGATGATATTGTAAAACTCTTAGTTTAATGCACAGGTATGTGTGATAGTAGTATGTAGTACAAAGGAAATTGAAATATATTTTGTTTAATTAATTTTACTCTGTCTAGCACAAATATGAAATTTTGCTACAAAATGGCAAAAACACCATTTTTTAAAATTGATGCTATTGCTACGATGTTATGTTTTTTTTTTTTTTTTATCATTCTGTATTACAGTTGAACTAAAAATGTGTATTTATTGAATATTGTACTTTTTTAAAAAAAAAAAAAAAAAGCTCTTCAAAGATTGGCAGATACCTTAATAAAATCTCGATCGAGTTCGTTGTCTAGCCTGACCCACTATCTTGTTTCAAAATGGCGGCTCCATAACAATTTCAAATTAAAAAAAATATATACAAATAATTATAAATGTAAATTTATTTTTTATATAATTGTTTGGTTTTGATAAATGCTTCATATAATTTTTCTGATTCCAGAGCATTTTTCGTTTGTCCTGTATCATAAGCAATGAATGAGATATAGTAATTTGAAATTGTTGAGTGGCTGTTTAGAACCACACAGCATTTCTTTTCGTAGTCGTGTTTAATTCGAGTTTTAGACCACATCGTTTCTCGCAAATGTACTTTCATTGTAGTCTTAGGTTTACTTTCATTTACTGTCATTAATAATTCTCTCTCACTCTTAAAACTGCACAATTGCATCCGCTAACACCAAATTCTCGCCAAGATTCGCAATATTGGCAATAAAAGTAAGTTGCCATAAAGGATGTCAACTGGGCTAGCTGACTATTTTTTCAAAATTTCTATTCAAATTCATTGACGAAAACTTCAAATCTTATATAATCGGTTTTTACGCATTATTGTTTAATGTATTTGAATAAAATTAACTGAATTCTTAAAAACAAGGAAGAGGAAAGCTGTCATTTATTCTCTGTGATAGGACTCTCTGGAAAAACTTCTTTTCGCTTTGAGGGAAAATAATGTGGTTATATTTTTTTATTTCGGGTGTTTGGTGGTGCGTAGAATTTCATCCTGATCCGAGCGCCAAAAAACGAAGCTATGCCACTGCACATGCCTAAGAGCAACCATAACTGCTCAGTAAGTCTGAGCGACAGAAATTTTTCTGCCATTTTAAATTTATTTTGATTTCAAATTTGTAATGCAACGAATTTTCAACCACATTTTTTATAATATTTCGTTATATTACTTCTAATCAAATTAGAGTTTTTCAATTTTAGTTTATAATTTTTTAATACTACTGCTTAGACTTTACATTAATTAAGAATATCATTTAGGGAGACTAGGGAGGGTTGACCCACTTTTTACAAAATGATTTTTTATTTTTTAAATACTGAACGTAGAATAAAGTTTTATGTATCATTTTATGTGTTATACAATCAGTTATCAAAATAAAATTACTACATAAGTGTAATATATAAGAAATTTGAAAAATGATCGATTTTAATCATGAGAAAATAATGGGCCAAGGCTCCCTCATATGGAGATCCCTCCAATATACCCATATGGGAGGGTTGACCCACTATATGGGAGGCTTGACCCACTTTGTTTTATAGTGAAATATTTATGAAGAGAAATAAAATCAGTTTAAAAAAAGCAAAATAACTGTATTCTACATGTTTTAATTAATTTTAAAATAATATTTTTGAAAATATTTTGCTTAAATAAATCTGTTTAGACGTAATCGCAAGTATGGAGAGAAAAATTTTGTTTAAAACATGATTTTTCTGAGCAGGTGTAATTGTACAGCAGAGAAAAAGAAATTTTAAATTTAAGACAGTATTCCGTAAGAGACAGGTTCCGTTGTCATAGGGTTTCATGTATTATTATGTCCGGATTTAGGAGCAACTGTCCCGCTTTTTTTGTCTCCTTGTCCTACTTTTTGTGACATTCGACCTGACAACTCTAGTTGTCACATAGTTTGGCTTCATCTCACTGTATTCATCCTGGTGAGATTTGTCTACATACCTTCCTAAAGTTTTTCGATCAATGCTATATTCTTTTGCACCCTCATGAGCCCTGAACTTAACATCTTTTAACCCTTTCAGGGGCAAAGTACTTTCAGCACTAAAATGTTGAAATAAATGACTGGCACTGGAATTTACGAACAAATTTATTTGGAAGTAAGAAAAAGGCTATATTTAACATACATATTAAATGCAAAAGATTCAACAAAATTCTTTTTACCATTGTGGCGTTTGGGAATTAAAATTAAGTGTTTTCATAAACATACCAATGCCCCTGAAAGGGTAAGACTGCTGATTTCATACTTTTAATCCTTTCTAGTCTTTTCCACTGTTTCAATTTACCTATTGTAGGTAATATTTAAATCGAAAAAAGTTCCTATCAACTTTCCCATTTATATTTCATTAAATTTTTTCTTGCATTGGATACTATGGAAAATTTTCACATATTTCTTTAATCAGTTTTAAACATTTCTTTTCCATCACCCCATTTTATTGTAGCTTTACAAAATAAATTTACATTATTTTATATATATAACCTTTAATTATGCAGCGTGTTTAATAAAAAGTTTTCCAAAACCACTTAATTAAGGGAGTCTTGAGCATCTGGTCAACCCTCCCTCACATTGACTGTATCAAGCCTCACCGCATAGCCCTTTCTTAAAGAATAGCACATTGTTATGTTAAGACTAACTTACTGTAAGTCTTTATTATTGGAATGAAAGCTCGATAATTCTGCATTACTTAAAACCTAATTACTTAAATTTCTATGATATACTTTATGTGAAAAATGCTTACAAAATACTTCTAAAAAACACAACTTTTAGGTTGAAAGCGCTTCACAATTGATTTTTTTCACATCTATTTCGATTATCTATATGGGACAAAGACTGTTGTTTGCGCATTCCAGTAGCTTTGGTTGAGACCTATTGATAAAACTCTGAAATTCTTTTAAATATGAAAATTGATGGGTGGGTCAAGCCTCCCGTATGGTCAACCCTCCCTAGTCTCTCTTAATGATAATATCCGTTTCACCGTCTTAGGGTTTTCCTGTATTTTTATAAGAATGCTTGTAAATTTCAGAATATATATATTTATTAATCGCAGTTTGACGCTATAATATCTTTAATATCACTTATTTCTATACATGGTTCAAAATAAAATTCTGTTTAAAAAATTTTTGTCTACAGGCATTTTAACGTGATTTATAGAAACGTAAAAATTCGAGCCAGCCGGTTAAAGGGATATGCAAGACTTAAAAATGTGTTGTCCTACAGAAGATGCTGCTGATGTTCTTTTACTACTTGCAAACCGTTCATGTTCTTAAAGGTTAATAAGTAAACAAATAATTCTTTCAAATATTTTTTTTTCAATTTGTGTCTGTTTAAATTATTTAATTCTCTAATAATTGATAATTAATATGTATTTAACTCTGCATATAAAAAAGACTTCATTAATTTTTTCAATATTTTAGATTACAAGTTGGACAATTGACATACTTGTTTTATAAAATATTTAAAGCCTTTTATTCGAGAACTTCAAAGCATCATTTTATGCAGATATTTTATCTTCTATGCTCTATGAAAACACACAAAAAATTCTCTAGAGTAAATGCCGGTGCTTCAAATTCACTCTCAAGCAAGAGAAAAAAATTTCGAAAAATATTCCACGGTATCTTCATGGTATTGTCTCCTAAAAGAAGATTAGGATAATAAGAAAACAGTTCCCTTTTTAAAATATGTTTCGAAGGATTTTCAGAAAGTGGTACTCTGAAAGCACACTTGCTTCCCCATACAGGGAAAAGACCTTTTGTTTGTGAAATGGTGCAAAGGATTTTTACAAACTAGTCATCTGATAGAATACTTGCACACCCATACAATGGAAAAACCTTTTATTTGTGAAGTCTGTTCCAAACGATTTTCAAAAAGTGGTAGTCTAAAAAAACACTTGCATATCCATACAACGGAAAAACCTTTTGTTTGTGAATTATGTTCCAAGGGATTTTCACAAAAAAGTATTCTAAAAAGACACTTGCGCACACATACAAACGAAAAACCATTTGTTTGTGAAATATGTTCTAAAAGATTTTCATATTCTTGTAATCTGATAACTCACTTGCGTACCCATACAAAAGAAAAACCTTTCGAATGTGAAATGTGCTCCAAACAATTTTCAGAAAGTGGTCATCTAAAGGAACACTTGCGCATCCATACAAAGGAAAAACCTTTTGTTTGTGAAATATGTTCTAAGGGATTTTCACGAAGTCGCACTCTGAAAAGGCACTTGCTTGTCCATACAAGCAAAAACCTTTTGTTTGTGAAATATGTTGCAAAGGATTTTCACAAACTAGTCATCTGGCAGAACATTTGCGCACCCATGCAACGGAAAAACCTTTTGTCTGTAAAATATGTTCGAAGCGATTTTCACAAAGTGGTTATCTGAAAAAACACTTGAATATCCATACAAAGGGAAAAACTTTTGTTTGTGAAATATGTTCCAAGGAATTTTCACAAAAAAATATTCTAATAGCACATTTGCGCACACATAGAGACGGAAAACCATTTGTTTGTGAAATATGTTCTAAAGGATTTTCATATTCTTGTAATCTGAAAACTCACTTGCGTACCCATACAAATGAAAAACCTTTCGATTGTGAAATATGTTCCAAAAAATTTTCAGAACGTGGTCATCTGAAGGAACATTTGCACACCCATACAAAGGAAAAACTTTTTGTTTGTGAAATATGTTCTAAGGGATTTTCACGAAGTCGTGTTCTGAAAAGGCATTTGCATATCCATACAAGTGGAAAACCTTTTGGTTGTAAATATCTTCCTAAGGATTTTCAAGAAATGGTCATTTAAAAGAACACTTACGCGGCCACAAAAATTAAAAACCTTTTGTTTGTGAAATACATCCCGAAAGATTTTCACAATGCAGAGATCAGAAAAGCACTTGCATATCCATATGAATGAAAGACCTCTTATTTGTTCAACATGTTCCAAAGATTTTTCAAAAAAATGGTTATCTGAAAAAACATTTGAGTACTGCATAAAAGCCCCAACTACTTAGAATATATGTTCCAATGTACTTACAGTAAATGATGAATTCTTCAAACATACTGTGTCCATTCAAGTTGAAGGACCTTACGTTTTTGATGTATGCTGTAATAAATATTCGCAATGTATCCATTTAAAAATTTATTTTCATGTTCACACACATGAAACAACCTTTCGTTTGTGAATTACACTAGGACTTCTCTTAGAGGGATTAGTCTGAGCGATGTTAGTGTGAACATAGATTTAATAATAACTCGTGGCAAGAATAGAAAATGAGATGCTATATTTAATTGACAGTACGTGGCCTGTCTGAAAAATATTCAACCTTTGTCTGAAAAAATACATAAGTTACCTGAGACGATTGGTACCCTTCTTCCTTTCGAGGTAGGCCCCTTGCGTCTCTACACAAACAAATCGGCATTGACTGCAGCGTAAGTTATGACACGAGATCTGGAATATCTCGTCCGCATAAGCTTTGAGCTGTAAAAATGTTATTTTGCGTAATTTACAAATCCGTACATATTTTTCCAACAAATCATGCAAGCTAAAATACGTTAATATTAACCCGATTAAAAATTCACCCGAATAAGTTACTATATAAAAAATCGTCTAATGACAATTGAGAAAATGACCTTATGATTAAATCTCTAGATTAGTGAAGCTGAAAAAAATTGTATATCAAATTTAAACAGTCACTTTTGCCCAGAGAAGTAACATTTTGACAAGAACTTTCGTGCAAGCTATTCGCTGTTTCATACCAACATTTATTCAATGTTAACACAACTTATTCAATGCTAGATAAGTAGCTACCCGTTTTTTTTTTTCATTTAAGCTGCATGTTTTTTTGGGAAGGGGTTGTAATTTTATTAAATATTTAAAGTTTCTATACATAACAATGCAAATGAATGGTAATTTAGAACGTTTTTCGTTCATTTCATCTTTTTAAATTTTGTATTTTTTAGAAGCTGTTCTTAAAGAGCATCTACATCTTAAAAGAACCCCGTCCCAAAAATTTCAACCCGATAAGAAGTTTTTAGGTCAGCAGTAGCAGAGAAATTAAAAAAAAATTCGGAAGTTTTTCGTTCCTGCATCATTTTACATAGTAAAAGTTTTAGAAGTTGTTCTATTGCGAGTATTTACGTCTGAAAAGCAACATTCATACAAATTTTAATCTTTATATTCCTAATAATTCCATGTACTTCGTTATTTAGATCATCTTTAGAACTTCGTCCGCTTTATTTAGTCTTCTAAATTTCGATTTTTTTTTAAATTCTTTCTAATGCGTGCATTGCAGTTTGAGTTCTTTCTATAACGATCATTTACATCTCATAAGTTACTACCGTGCCAAATTTTAAGTTTCTAGGCCCAACAGTATCACAGAAATTGCAGATTAGATCATTTTTATGGTGCACCCTTTTAATTTTTTTTAACTGACTGGCATTAACGACTTAAAAGTAACAGCCATGTGAAATTTCAAAATTCCTTTCTCAAACAATTCCAAATAAATTGTCATTTAGAAACTTTCTAGAACGTTTGCGTTTATTTCTATCTTTAAAATTTCGAGCCTTGTAGAAAGAGTTCATATTTACATCTTAAACGTAACCACTGCACAAAATTTCAAATTTCTAACCCAAACAATATCTCAGAATTTCCAATTTTAGAACTTTTCTGCACTGTTAAAAATGAAGTTCCATGTTTCACCAAGAAAATGGTGAAAAGTAGCTGAAATTTAGCTGCAACCAAGATACTGGTGATATGTTTCACTAGTTTATTGGTGCTTTCACAAATACCATTATATTGGTGAAATGTTGAACCATGATTCAGGTTTTTTATAAATCCAATTTTCTGGTGAAAGGTTGAACCATAATTGAGGATTTTTTTTAAATCCAATTTTCTGGTGAAAGGTTGAACCATGAATCATGATTTTTTTAAATCCAATTTTCTGGTGAAAGGTTGAACCATGAATCAGGGTTTTTTTAAATCAAATTTTCTGGTGAAAGGTTGAACCATGAATCAGGATTTTTTAAATCCAATTTTCTGGTGAAAGGTTTAACCACGATTCGGTGGGTTTTTTAATCGAACTTTCTGGTAAAAGGTTTAACCATGATTCAAGGTTTTCTCTATTCCAAATTTTTGGTAAAAGGTTGAACCACGATCAAAGTTTTTCTCTCAACTTTATGGGGAAAGGTTACACCAGATTGTAGTTTTCTTTTTTTCCCCCCTCACTTTGGAGTGAATTAACTAGGACTTTGGTTTTCAATTTATCATTTTATGGTATAATAATGAACAAAATTTCAGATTATGCAAGATTATGTTGCAGTACGAAAGCATAATTTTTTTAGTTTTCATTAAACTGAAAATTATTAGTTTTAATTATTGATTCTATTGTCTTTGAAATATATTTAAAAAACAAATGTAAACCAGTTTGATCCAATTTCACAAAATAATCGCATTTTTTTTCTTTCACAAATATTACCATTCTGTCCTTGTACATTTTGGAATATTTCTCTGCACTCAGTTACACTTATAATCCATTTAGTGTTTGCTTACTCACAAATCATTCATAATGAAAATATCTTTTAAAAATATTTTTCTTAGATTTAAATACGTACCCTGTTTTCATTATGTTTTTAATTTAAAATCCAGAAAATAAAAAAATATGTTTACTAAACATTACTTTAAACAAAGCTGAAAGAATTTCTTTAAACAATATTAATTTTTGCACAGGTTTGAAAAAAGTGTTTCCATAATGCACTTAGCTGCTACTTTTATGATTTGTAGATTTTTTTTGTTTGTTTTATTGTTGTGAATCTATAGATGCTGAAATTGATATTATAGTGTTTTCAAATTTTTACTTTTTTTTTACAAAACAAGAAATATTTTTAGACATTTCCTCGTATAGTTAATATAAAAGGTTCAATTGTTTCACATATTTTAAGTTATATACATTCTGACAGTACCATTTTTGAACTTCTGGACAGTAAAATTGACATGTCCTGTCCAAAATCCCAATTATGAAAAATTGTTACTACTAATACATTCATTTTTAAATTAGCATTAAATAAAAATTTGATTTTTCTACACTATTGCTGACACATATTGACAGTAACAATAATCTAAGCAATCCATTTCCCCTTTTCTCAAATTGAACTATCGTCGCATAATTTTCATTTTTATGTCGTTAAAAGGGGAAAATTTTTAATTTCAAATGCAATTAAATTGAATCTACATTTCAATTTACTGATTTTTCAAGCACGGTTCTTTTAAAAATTTATATTGCACACAGCTCGATTATGCAATATAAACTCATTTGAATATAAAAAAACAACAAAAAGTTCAGCATTTGTTTCTGCTTAACATTCAATAATGAATATAACATTTTTCAATAAATAAATCACAAACATAATGGATACATAATCTAAGTACAGTAAACTCTGTCTAAAGCAGAATCGATCGGAACCAAAGACATTTTCCATAGTCGACAATATTCTGCCTTAGACAAATTTTATTCAATGTCTATGGATTCACAGGGACTTTAAAATCTTTCCGAGCTAGACAGATTTCCATTTTACACAGAGTTTACTGTATATGCGTAAACACTGAAATAATCAGCATAAAAAAGGCAGCTATAAGTAGCAGAACCCTTCATTTAACCTCTAATATCAGCTAATAGAAAAGTATTGCTTTAAATAAATTTTAAAGCTCTTTTTTTTCTAATACACAATGTGTTTCCATAGTATATTAAATACTTACTTTACAAACAGCAGTGTCGCCAAAAGTGATTATTATTACTTATATATGTACATTTTCAGTATTCCTAAACAATAATCTATGACGAAGTTATTTTTTTAAATAATAGTAGTAGAAAAGGAAAATATTCACCAACAGCAGCCTTGCAATAGCTGAAAAAAGAAATGGTCACAGACACAATAAAATAACAACACAATTAAGTTGGTTTGCGGTATGCCGCTCCATTTATTGAAAATACAAATTATATAATCATTAAATTATATATATATATATATATATATATATAGTACGTCAGACTAATATTTACTGCAAATATAATGCCATTTTACATACAGAGTTCCTCTCAGACAGTTTTAGGAGGGTGCTGCACCCAGTCTGACCATTCATTTAAAAAATAGCCTCTTTCTTGCCCAAATGAGGATCACAAATACGACGAGGTCATAAAATATAAAGAATTCTTGAAGCTTAGTATAGCTTTTTATTAGTTTTGAAACAGGATTTCAAGTCAGGCAAAGTGGAATAGCTCCAAGCATAGGTTAATTTCTCCACCTGTTTAAAATGAAAGAGTAAATATTTTAAGACATAAAAATTTTTTTTGTGCAGACATAATAATAATAATTTCACACAGGAAAAATATTTCAAAAATTAAACAGCATTTCAAATTCTCATTTACAAGGAAAAGCTTCAGCATTTGAAAAATCAATCTGCTTTCGAAATCCTTTGTGGTCCGCTGGTCCAAGTCAATTGGATCACCAATTTGAAAAATTTAGTGGTTCGCAGGACAAGTAACTTTTTTCATTTTCTCACAGGGTCACAGGTAAACTTAAATTTTCCCATCCTTGAGAAAACTGCAACCAAACACAAATCACACAATTTTATTTTATTTAAAAAAATAAAATTGCATTAATCCATAGTAAGTTGAAATAATCAGAAATAAAATATCTAATTAATAATTTTATAGTTTTTCTTTATGTACTGCTTATTTAATTTTTAGTAAATTATAATTTTACATTTTATTATGCTGAAAATTTTGGTTAACTGCAAAGGAAGTTTGGTTTATATTCTAGAAGGGAAGGGTCACTCAAAGGGTTGACTTAATGGATTTTATGTAGTGGGCCAGTGATGATGGCTGCGGACCATTAAATTCTCATGCTTACTGGTCCTTGGGACCAGTGACTTTTTTTAAAATCAATTCTACCACTGAATCAATGTATTGCAAAATGATTAAATTCACTGGGTAAGGATTTTTGATTCAAAATAAAATCTGGGAGGATGTGCTGTAGAAAAACAAAGTAATTTGAACTACTGAAGAATTCAGGCAGAAGGTACAGTCCCAACGGATGATCTCCAAGATTATCTCCTCAGACGTTACCGAACTTGTGGCACACTTTCGACAAGACAGTGCAGTGGGGATTTCTGGACCACTACATATGCACACTGACCACGACATTGCTCATAAAACAGGGGCTGGAAACTGAATCATTCTGTATGACATCAAGCATCCAGAATATGAACTCTACCTGAAGTGGGTAATCAGGATTGAGTAGGAGTTCGATATTCTACACATTTTAGGAAGGCATGTTTTCTGTCCACAAAACCTTCCACACTATTTCATGCTGAATACCCAGTTCAGCAGCAAACAATTGTGTATCAGTCGACAGGGAAACGGCAAAAGTGAGGAAAAAAAACTAAATTCTTTAGTCGATCGGATGAAATAAACGGAAAAAAAAGAGCGAAATTTGTCGATTGCTTGTAGACACCCCCCCCCCCCCCACACACACACACACAATTTTTGCCAATCAGTTGAAAATTCTCCAATTGTTAGGTAGATGGAAAATATTATGAAATTCTTAAGTCAAATGTGTGGAAAAATATTTCAAAAGCATCAGTTGGTTGAGAGGAAAAATTTGACAATAGATAGTGATAAAAACTGATTTTTGCCATTTGGCTGCAAGAAAAGACTGCAAAATTCGCCGAATGTCAAAAGGAAACTATCACAAATTTCATTAATAGGTCACAGAAAATAATCTTGAATTCATCAATCAATCATGTGTGTGTGTGTGTGGGGGGGGGGGGGGGGTATCAAGAAAGTCAATTGGTCACAAAAAATTTACAAAATTCTATTGATAGTTTTAATTAATTTTTCAATTAATTTTCATCAGTGAAATTATGCTCAAAATTATTAAATATATAATACGTGATTTATCACATTACTAATTATTAATTAATCTATGTAATTACTTATTAATGAGATGTTTTATCATTGATTGTTTTTTTTCTGTTTTACTGTTATTTTGATCATACTGAGTTAGAAACTATTTGAGCCTCCCCCTAAGATTTTTAAATTGCTCAGCTACAGACAGTACATAGTAAAGGCATATGATAAGAATGTCTTTATATAAAAAAATTCAAATCAACTATATTCATGAAAATAAAATTTCTAACTAGATCAAAATTTTACCTTTTATTTACTTTCATGCAAATTAACAATTACATTTTATGTTAAAAACTAATTTGTGAGAAACATTATCATTTAATTAATTTAAGTTCATATAATTTGATCATGTAAATTAAATTATGAATAAAAGTAACATGATACAATGCTTAGCAAGAATTTAAGGGAGACGAAACTGGTCACCAAGGATGACTAGTTTCTAATAACATAGTACTTTGCTGATGTTTACTATTTTTTGAGAGTACTGGCACATTAGCACTTTCAATGTAATTTTTTTGCAGATTAAAATATATTCTTGGCAAACCAAGAATAAAAAAGTTCATTTTATAACTATTTTATACCCACCTGACTCTACTGTTAATTAAAAAAACAATAAAATGTACTTACATTAATTACACAATTAAGCAGTCCTGATAAACCTGCAGCTTCTTAATTAAGGTGGCTGGTGTCCCACAGTTGGATAAATCCTATGGAAATTTAAAAGAAGAAATTATAAATTCTGTTAAATTTAAATTTATTATATTTAAATATATAATTTCAAAACTGTTTTAAACTTCTATTCGTATAATAAAATTTTCAAAAATTTAAAGCAACAAAATATTTTTTCACAATTTTTACAAGTGCCTAGAATTGCGTTTTCACAATTTCCAATTTTTATCATATTTCCTGTTTCAAAAACATTAAAATATTTTTTGCAATTCAGTTAAAAGGCTCTTATTAATTCACATCAGAGTTGTATAATATAGACGCATGCATACACAGAAAATTTTCTGCAAAATTCGGAACTTTGCGGGAAAATATTTAGAAAAAAAAGAAATTTTTTTTAAAAAATATACCGAAAAATTAAAAATATTCCCCAATTTTATGTACACGATATATTTATTGTTTGCCAGAGGTGATTCTGTTCTGAATTTTCCGAAAATTTAAAATCGGCCATCAGTCAGAAAATTCAACCATAAAAATATCACTTAACACTAGAACCATGGAGCGGGTCAATTTGACCCGAATCGATGTTTAATTTGTCATCGCGCCAAAAATAGTAATTGGAAAAACATTTCCTGTTCTGACTTAATATTTTAAGGTAAGCAACGACTTATCAAATGTAAAAACGCATAATATAAATAAATTCCCAATTATAACCATTTATACCTAGAACCGCGAAGCGGGTCAATTTGACCCGTTATAGGTTTTTTCGCATAAATGAGGAAAAAGAGATGCATTTTCTCAGAAGTAACGACATATGAGGGACTCACAAACATAGTAAACAAAGTCCATTTTGAAAAAACAATCTACGTGCATTTAGAAGGTGAATAAAATCAGTTTTATCCACTCCCACAGTGAACCAAGTCTATTTTCACATACTTTCTCATATATGTCATCTAGTTACAGAATTGGTTTACTGTGGGAGTAGATAAAACAGATTTTATTCACCTTCTAAATGGGCTATCTTACTTTTTTTCAAAGTGGGAACTTGTCTTACAATGGTTGTGAGTCCCTCATATATCCTCAGTGTAAAGGAGTATTCGAATGCAATGGAAATTTACAACAGATAAGAATTCTTGAAG
Organism: Maratus speciosus; assembly: GCA_963932465.1. Taxonomy (NCBI): domain Eukaryota; kingdom Metazoa; phylum Arthropoda; class Arachnida; order Araneae; family Salticidae; genus Maratus; species Maratus speciosus. The sequence continues at coordinate 1,188,917 of CAWVRF010000174.1, read as the reverse complement.
TTAGTTTTATCCTGCATTTATTGTAAGTATAGATAAGATGTCACGAAATCGTAAGCTTACAATACCAAAAGACAAATTTCTTGAAATAATGGGAACCTTATAAGTTCGATATAAAATATAACCGATCAAGTCATCTAAAGACAGACAAATTTGACACGATTTCTGATATCTGTAATCATGCCACTGAAAACTAATTATACACCATGACTTATAAAACTTGCAAAGGCATTGAAATCCAAAAACAGCAACTTTGTAGGAACTGTAAAACCTTCGTGAAAAGAAATACGAGTTCTCTGTAAAAATGTCAAAATCAAAATATCAGGCGACTATTGTACTAACCCACACTGATTACCAGAAAAAAGCATATAAATATGTTTTGTTGATGAACAGTACACTGCATTCAAAGATTGGTTTTAGATAATTCTAAAAAATGCAGTTGATTACTGCAAAGCAACTATATTCGGTGTAGATGTGATTTATCAGATTGACCAGGATGTATACTGTCAAGACTGTTTCACATAGGTGGGCGGTGCATGTATTTTATAATATTTTGATTCTTGCAGCTATCAAAGCTTGGGTTCTATACAAAGTCGTAACTAGACATTCTATTTGTAGACGGTAATTTATTCAGGACTTTGTTGAATAATTAGGAGAAAAGTGTGTTCTCTGTAGGTGAAAAAAAGGTGTCATTTGGGTGAGAAGCAACCACTGAAAACGACGGAAAACCTCAAACTTAGTGTAAACGAGGCCGGTGTCACACTTCAAAATGTGAAATTAAAACTGACGATATTTTTATATAATATAATGCACCCATTTGTGGTAAACATATAAAATTTATTGCTAAGTTTTGCATGCGATGCACACAATAAATTGGATTAAACAAATCTGTTAAACTAGTAATTAACTTGTATATCTATTTTTTATGTATCTTTATTATTAGAAATTATGTCTAAACTTATTTTAATGAGATAATCTATTTTCTGTTAAAGTTATGAAGTCTACGTTTATTTTGGGGTAAAGTATATGTTATACTTAAGAAACTACAATGTGGAAGAAATCACTTTCTAAAATAACTGGTAATCTGAGCTGATTTTTTATATCAAATGTAATGTAAATGCATGGAAAAATCTATTAAATATAATGTAAACGTATTGAAAAATCTATTATATGAAAATATACTATTTTAGTTAATTAAGATACATTTATGCATATTTATATATTTTTTCTATCTTGCGTCAAACTGACCCGCTCCGCGGTTCTAGGTATACCGAAAGTACCGCGGTTCTAGTGTTAAAAATATTACGAATTTTTACAAATCATCTCCCAGGTGAAAAAAAAAAAAAAAAAAAAAAAAAATCGTCAATTGTTCACAGAAAAAATATCTATTTCATCAAAGCATCGTGCAAAAAACACAAATTTCATCAAAGGACTGCAGAAAAAACACTAATTTCCGCAAAGGATCGTAAAAATAAAAAAAAGAATTTCATCAAGGAATCATAAAAAAATGCAATTTCGTCAATGTGCATGGGGAAACAACACATTTTATACAAGCATAGTGAAAACAACTCGAATTTCGTCAAAAGATGGGGGGAAAAAAACTTTTGTAGAAGAATTGTGTGAAAAAACTAATTTTGTCAAAGGATTGCAAAAAAGAATACGGATTTCGTCAAAGTGCTGCGGGAAATGCAAGAATTTCATCAAAGACTTGCAGAAAAATACAAATTCCTCAAAGGAGTGCAAGAAAAAAAAATAATTTTTCAAAAACATAGCGGAAAAAGCCTGAATTTTGTCAAAAGATTGTGAAAAAAAAATCCAATTTTCATAAAAGAATAGAGGAAAAAACTAATTTTGTCAAAGCTCTGCAAAAAAATATGAATTTCATCAAAGGATCGCAAGAAAAAATTGAAATTTTGTCAAATGAATGGGGAAAAAACGAGAATTTCGTCAAAGGACCGCGGTAAAAACTCACTGGCTTCAACACATTGAGTGCCACGATGACCGACACTGAAGCGCTGAAAACTTACAATGTTTAAAGTAATTTTTAAGAAAGTATAATCCTATAATAAATAAAAGGTAGGTAAATTTTAAATATTTGTTCAGTAATTATTTAAAACAATGTATAGTTTTTCAGTTTTGTATCATATTTTAGACGTCAGCCATCAGTGAATGATTAGTTTTAAGCGGAAAGTTTGCTGTCAGTCACCAGTGGCTGACGTGGCGCTTAACGTGTTAATGATGATACCCATGAATGGAACTCTCTTTACAAAATGCAATTCAGTTGTTTCATAAGCAATGCCACATTATTTCTGTGAACAGAGTGACTGGCATTTTGAGCGAAGAGGTCACAATATAAAAGATTGGGCTGTTTGTAAATTCATTGACAAAATAATTGATAAGAATTCCCCTTCGGACCATGGATTTTTAGCTTTATTTTTTTTAACCAAAATAATTATTCTTTAATATTAATATTTAATTTAAATGGTAATTATTTTAATGCACCCTGCCCATTTTGGATGTGCGAAATTTTGTCGTCGGCATATTCCAATTAACAAATTTTAACAATAGGTCGCAAAAAAATTCGAAATTCTGAAACTGGTCTTTGGATCTGAAATTCTAGAATTGATTGCGGGAAAATATCGTAAAATTAGTCTATCGATCGTAAAAAAAAAAAAAAAATGTTGCAAAATTCACCAGTCAGTCGGAAAAAACAAACTGTTTCAGCCAGACGCGAGAAAAAATCGTGAATTTCTTTGATCTAATGCATGAAAAACTAAAAAAAAAAATCTCCAATCGCTCGCAGGGGAAAAATTGCGAAATCTGTCGATCGTTCACAGAAAAAAAAAAAAAAAAAGCGTAAATCGTTTACGTTAGCATGAAAAAAAAAAAAAACGCGAGTTCTGCCAGTAAGACCTGGAAATTACCCAATCGGTCTCAAGAATAAAACCCTCAAAATGTAGCAGGAAAATATTGCCAATTATGTTAATCGATCATAGGAAAACAATTACGAAATTCTCCAGTAGGTCACTGGGGAGAAACCTCGAAAATAGTCGGCTGGTGGCGGGAAAACTCCACAAAATTCGACAAACATTTGCTAGAAAATAACACGAAAATCATCAATCAGTCGCAAGAAAAGAAATTAAAAATTCACGAAATTTGTTAATCAATCGCAAGGAAAAAAATTGCGAAATTTGTACACAGAGTGGAAAAAAACTTCGGAAATTAGTCAATCAGTCCAAAAAATAAAACCTACAAAAAATCGCTGATAGGTAGTTGGAAACTATCGGCAATTATGTTAATCAACTGCGGGGAAATAGCCGCAAAAATCAGCGATCAAACGCGGGGAGCCCCTTCGAAATTCTTCAATAAATCTAAAAAAAAAGTCCCTCAAAATGTCCCAATAAGTTGCTGGAAAATATCACAAAAATCGTCAATCGATTGCAAGAAAAAAAAAAAAAAATTCATCCATCGGTCAGTGGGAAAAACGCAAATTTCGTCAAAAGATTGCATAAAAAGTATCATGAACTTCGTCAAGATTGCACAAACAAACATAGCTAATTTTGTTGATCGGCCGCGAAAGAATATCGCCAATTTGATAAATCAGTTGAAAAAAGAATCAACAATCAAGCGAAGCAAAAAACATTAATTTCAGGGGGGGGGGGGGGAAGAAATCATGAAAAAACCTCGAATTTTATAAAACGATCATGGAAAAAAAATTGAAGATAGATATATTTTGGATAACTGATTGGTCATTAAAGCAGAATCGATTGGATTTGTAGAATATATGTGGTTGTAGTATTGTTTCTGATATCAAATCAATTATTACATTACACAGATTAAAAATCTGATCGAAAAAAATTAAATTGAGTTTTTGAGAAAGTAGTCTATGAGAATACCTTGCAAACAAAAATTCAACTGTTCCTTTTACATAAAAATCTAAATTCCAATATATAACTAAATCTGGGATGATTCAGAGTTTAAAAAAAAAGAAAAAAAAAAAAAGCCGAGAAAAAATAATTTATGTTTGAAAATGCCACAAAAAAAAAAATCCCTGTGTATTCCAGATTTTTTTGGAATTTTTCAAAATTCCCTGCATTTTCCCTGTTTTTGGAGGGTAATTTAAAATTCCCTGTGTTTTCCCAGTTTTCCAGGTGGCATGGCAACCCTGTAAATTTTCTGAAACGTTACAGCAGAGGGGAAGGTCAGGGGAGATCTCCTCCCGGCACTAATTATGGGTTTTTTCTGTGCCCTTAGAAAAAATTTGCGGTTTTGCATCGGTCTTTCGACAAAATTTGTGGGTTTTATTCGCAATTCTTTGGCGAAATTAGATTTTTTCTGCAATCCTTTAACGAAGTTTGTGTTTTTTCCGCGGTCCTTTGACAAAAGTTCACGTTTTTTCCGCGATCCTTTGACAAAAGTTCACGTTTTTTCCGCGATCCTTTGACAAAAGTTCACGTTTTTTCCGCGATCCTTTGACAAAAGTTCACGTTTTTTCCACGATCCTTTGACAAAAATTCACGCCTTTACTGCAATCTTTTGATGAAATTAGTGTTCCCCCCCACATCATTTGATGAAATTAGAGTTTTTCACCCGTGATCATTTGATGAAAGTAGTGTTTTTTCTGCAATCTTTCGATAAAATTTGTGCTTTTTCCGTGATCTTTCGGTGAAGTTTGTGCCTTTTCCGTGATCTTTCGGTGAAGTTCGCGCTTTTTGCGTGATCTTTCGATGAAGTTCGTGCTTTTTGCGTGATCTTTCGATGAAGTTCGTGCTTTTTGCGTGATCTTTCGATGAATTTCGTGCTTTTTGCGTGATCTTTCGATGAATTTCGTGCTTTTTGCGTGATCTTTCGATGAAGTTCGTGCTTTTTGCGTGATCTTTCGATGAAGTTCGTGCTTTTTGCGTGATCTTTCGATGAAGTTCGTGCTTTTTGCGTGAACTTTCGATGAAGTTCGTGCTTTTTGCGTGATCTTTCGATGAAGTTCGTGCTTTTTGCATGATCTTTCGATGAAATTCGTGCTTTTCCGTGATCTTTCGATGAAATTCGTGCTTTTTCCATGATCTTTCGATGAAATTCGTACTTTTTCCATGATCTTTCGATGAAATTCGTGAAATAGTAACCCAACACCAGTTCGATTTAGCATTAGCCAAAGCCACAGTAAGGGTTATGCAGACGGTGTCAAATGACCATGTGCCAATCTAATAGGTGATTCTCTATATTGTCAACTAATCAGTAAGTCTGGAAAAAGAAATTCTAGAATACGGAAAATACACAAATTTCGTCAAAGGATCGCGGAAAGAATGCAGATTTTATCGAAGGATGGTTAAGAAAAGGAGATTTTCATCAAAAGATCGTGGAAAATATGCGAATTTCGTCAAAAGATGGCGAAAACGAGAATTTCGTCAAATGATCGGGGAAAAAACGTTAATTTGGACAAATGATCGAGGAAAAACGCGAATTCTGTTAGAGGATTACGGAAAAAACGCGAATTTTGTCAAAAGATCGCGGAAGAAATGCAAATTTCATCGAAAAATCATGGGAAAAAAGCTAATTTCGCGCAAAGATCGCTAAAAAAACATGCATTTCGCTAAAAGATCGCGAAAAAACACTTATATCGTCAAAAGATCGTGGAGAAAAAGTATTTTTTTCAAAGAATCGGCAAAAAACGAGAATTTCGTCAAAAGATCCCGAAAAAAAAAAAACGCGAACATCGTCTGAAGATCACACACAAAAAAAAAAACACTAACGTCATCGAAAGATCGCGAATAAAAGCGAACATCATTGAAAGATCACAATAAAAAAAGGCAGACATCGTCGAAAGGTAGCGAAAAAAAAACGCACAAAATTTCGTACAAAAGCATCAAGGGAAAAAAAGTGAATTCCGTCAAAAAATCACGGAAAAATTTGCTGCAACATTGATGTTTTCACGAGATTTTTTTACAGCTGAGTGGCAAGTTAAATATTCGTTAGCCATGTTTTGAGTGAAAAAATGTTAAATTTTGAATTGCACAACTAGCTAAGATTGCTAAATAAAACATTGTATTAGAGTTACTTATAGTATTTGCATGAATTACTCAAATTTGTTTTTCTAAGAATTTCAATCTGCTCCAATAACAGCTTTTATTGCTAAAAAATTAGATTTTTGCTGCTACAAAATTAGATTTTTGCTGATTCAAAGTGGCTTTAGTGCACTTTCATCCCTGTATTATCACATCTATATATAATTTTTGATATTATCACATTGTATCAATCTTTTCAAAAATTTTAGAAAATGGTGTTCATATGTTATTTTTACTGTTATTCTGTTTTCTAACTTCACAGAAATTTTGACAAATTTTACGAAAGATTTTTCAGATAGTGATGTTAAAAATTTTTAGGACAAAGGTAAATTATTTAAAAAAGTACTTTCCTTTTATGTTAATTGCAAATACTGGAGAGGGGGAGAGTGCATCAGCGATTGGAAAGAAGGCGTTTGTCCTTAAGTTCTGCAGACTGTTTTTAAAGTTTCTACTTGTGTTGCAGACTGCAGAAAAAAATTCTGTTGCTGGGTAAGGCGTAAGAGGACATACTTGCATTTTTTTTTCTTTTCTACGGGCCAAACTGCATTTCATGGTTACAATTTTATGTTACACCATATTTTCTCATCTCTTTTTGTAACCATGTTCAGGGATATGTTTAGGAAAATTTTAGGTCCTTTAAAGGACCCTTCACAAAATAATTTATCTTAAAACAGGACCCTTCACAAAATTTTTTATCCCCAAAAAGGACCCTTCACAAAAGATTTTATCTCAAAACAGGACCCTTCACAAAATTATTTGTCTCTTAAATAGGCCTTTCACAGAATTTTTTCACCTTCAAATTGAACTTTTCTCAAATTTAGTCATTTAGAAATAAAATCTGGCCTGTAAGTAAGCAGTTGAACTCACCAAAGAGCATATTACTTAGCTTTTTATATATGAAGGATGGAACATGAAGACATCGATAATTTAAATTTCACAAAATTATGACTAGAATTTTCACAAAAATAAGAAAAACTTCACAATTTCACAAAAACAGGACCCTGTGAGAAAAGTCTGGACAGAACCCTGATGTTAACAATATCCTTTCCATCTTTATATGTTAAGCAGCGGTAGAATTCGCAAAAAAAGTCACTGGTCCCAAGAACCAGTAAACATCAGAGTTTACTGGTCCGCACACATCGTCACTGGCCCGCTGCATAAAATTCTACTAAGTACCTTTAACCCTTTGAGTGACACCCTTCCCCTCCTCCTCCTAGAACATAAACCAAACTTTAGTTATCCAAAATTTTCGGCAGCATAATAAAATATAAAATTATGATTTGCTAAAAATTAAATAAACAGTACATAAACAAAAACTATAAAATTATTAATTATGTATTTTATTTTCGACTATTTATTTCAACTGACTAAGTTTTACTGCATTTTTTTATATATTTATTTTTTTAAATAAAATAAAATTCAGTGGTTGGTGTTTGGTTTCGGTTTTCTCAGGGACGGGAAAATTTACATTTACCTGTCAGAGAGGGAAAAAAGTTACTGGCCCTGCGGCAGGGTTGGCAGGTTTTTGACACGTGTCAGTTTTTGACGGTTTAAACTGTGGTTTAAACCGTCATGTCAAAAACCTCGTCAAAAACCTCAAATACTACAGTGATCTGTAAAATTTCACATTAAATGTCACACATTAGATGTAATATTTAAAATTCCCTATTACTGTAATTAGTATTAGTAATAATTACAGGGTTGGCAGGTTTTTGACATGTGTCAGTTTATGTCGGGTTTAAACCATAGTTTAAACTTTCATGTCAAAAACCTCAAATACTAAATTGATCTGTAAAAATTCAAATTAAATGTCACACATGACAACATTACATGTAATATTTTAAATTCACTCTTACTGTACATTAGTAATTAGTACATAGTAAAGTATTATTGTTAAGTACAACTTTTTAACAGGGTAAAATTTTTAAATTTTTTTTGTAAAATTGTGTTTTTCTAAAAAGTAGACATTAAGCTCACTTGAGCTGTACATTTTTTCTCTTACTTAAAATCATTTTAATTTCTCTTACTTTTGAGAGCTTAAAGCATTAGCTAGCTTTTTTTATGGAAAAAAAAACTTAGAAAAGTGCAGATTTTTTTGTATATATAACAAGGTAATATGCATCGATGTTATTCCAGTCTAGGCAATAACCATTCCATTCAAAATTGAAATTGGATTATTAATTTTAAACATTTACAAAATAAGAGAAGAAATTAAAAAAAAAAAAGCTTAAAGTCAAAATCTTTTTAAAACATGCTTTCTTTCAATATATAAAAATGTTTTCGATTTTAAAACTGAACAAAATTGGCCAATCATCTAAAAGGAAATTCCTTTAAGCCCATATTGAAAAAGTGCATAATAGAAGGGATCAAATCATGAAACCATACCATTGTTTGGCTTATACTTTGCATCCCAACCATCAGGAGCAAGGGTTGACTGCTGTATCAGTTGATTCAGCTCGCACTTGAGCTTCAGAGAAAATTTATGGATCCTTACTCATACTGATTGTGTATGAAGCTAAACAATCCCCTTTCCCGTCTTCTTATTTCAGTGCTATAGAGAGGACTCCATTGCTTGGTGGAAAGGTATCATTAAATGCAACAGCTTTTTGAGTCTGCTTCAAAACTTGCTCATCTAGCAATGCTTTTGCTATCAAGTCCTACTAGCTCAGCATCAATTAAGAGACAAACTATTTTCTAACACTTCATACACTCTAAACTCAAAAATCTTTTGGGTGTAAATAGATGTGTGAAACACGTGGTGTGCTGTAGCATGCTGCAGGGTAAAATTGCTTCGGATTATTTAATTGTACAAAATTATTTTCTTCTGTTTGAAAAGTCCAAAAAAAAATATTTTATTGCAAATAATATTTTTTAAATTATTAAATTTCAATAAAAGATCACATAAATCATTGACTTATTTAATGTTTACCCATTGTTAAAATGTTTTAGTGTGTTACATGTATTTGGCAGTTTTCGACGGTTTAAACCAGTTTATGACAGTTTTCGACGGTTTAAACCAGTTTATGACAGTTTTCGACGGTTTAAACCAGTTTATGACAGTTTTCGACGGTTTAAACCAGTTTATGACAGTTTAAACCAGTTTTTGACGCGTCATGTCAAAAACCACTTTTTGACGTCAAAAACCCAACCCTGCGCCTGCGGACCACTAAATTTTTTAAATTAGTGGTCCGATTGAATTTTTAGGGGTCTCGGACCAGCGGACCACCAAGGATTTCGAACGCTGTTAAGGGCGAGGGGGAGGCTTACATATTAAACACATTATCTCTGTGTTAATCATTTAAACAAAATAAAAACTTATGAAAGTGTAAAACATGATTGAACAACATTTGGATTCTAGAAAAATGTTTAACTTATTTTTTCTTTTTATATAAAGCTAATATACATACAAAACAGATTGTTAAACAATTATGTCCATAGAAAGAAAATTTAAACTTTTACATACAATCAGAGATAAGCCTAGTTTAGAAAATATCTTGTGACTGAAAGTGCATTAGAAAATAAAAAAATAGCAAACAAATTAACCTTTGGTAGAGGTGGGGAAATGCATCACTTTACTTGTCACTGGCGAGTGAATTTTCTGACAGGGTGAGTGAATTTTTAATAGTCTTTGAAAACTGCAAACTATAGAGATACGCAAAAACTTTTTCTTAGTATTAGCTACATTTTTCAAATTTCCTAATTACTGTTATGCAAACATGGTACTAAGTTCTATTTTATATTAAACTTTCCTCTCTTGTTTATATTTGTTAATTTTACAGGAAAAAATATATGAAAATGCAGGTACCATATTGTATGGAAGAAACGCCGCGGCATTTAAGAGTTTAAAAGTTGATTTTTTTCTAAGTGCGGTGTTTACGATTTTTTTTAAATACCAACAGAGTTTCCTTAATTTAAAAATTCATAAAAATATTTAAAATTGGATTTAAATATTTTAAATAAAGCTTCAGACATCTTAAGATATTAAAAACGAGGCATCCTACACTACTCAGAAAACTTTGATTAAAGTTAGGTCAATGTGACGCTGTCGACAAAAGTGGCGTTCCGATGGATGCGGCGTTTACAACAGGTGCGGGGATTACGACATTTTTAAGGTTATTCAAGCCAATTTGAGGAGTGCGGCATTTCTTCCACAAAATACGGCATCAACTATTTTTGAGTTGCATAAATTTTATCATAAAAATTTTCAACTGTATGTTGCATTTTACTGGCTGGGGAAATAAATCCTTGGCTGATAAGATTTTCTAGAAATTAACCACCACTGACCTTTGGATATAGTGTGGCATTATACTTTTTTTGGAAGAGGGGTATAGCAATAAAATTTAAGATTCTTGATACTAGTGATGCAACGAATAGTGGTTTGGCCAAATAACCGAATACCAATTATTCAGCCTAGGTATGCAATTTTAATTTTTTTAAACATTTCATTCTGAAAAAATATTCGGCTATGTTCGGCCTAAAAATTACTTCATTAATATAATTCGGCCAAAAAGTATATATATATATATATATATATATAAACAGGTGCATTGGGAGGGTTTAAAAGAGCTGCCGGGTGCAAAAAAGAAATAAAGGCTGCAGGGTATTGTGCCCTGCTAAAGCGGCTTAGAGTTAACACTACCCATGTAACTAAATCATGGTTAAGTCTTGCCAACAAAGTTTGATTATTTAGAAGAGGAAAACTTATTTTGTAATAATAATAGTGAACAAATTATTAGAATATTCTGTTTTTGCACTATATTAATTTATGATACATAACAAATTTAATCATTAAACTATTGTTTTGTTTCTACAAATTATTTTTTAATCAAATATTAGTCTTACATCAGTTTTAAAGATGACATTTTTATTTGTTAAAAATTAAATTTTGATCTACTTTAATTTGACATCTATATTGTCAGAGTACATAGTCAAAATTTAACTAACAGCAGAATACTCTATTGGCCTCTACATAAAAATAGCTGTATTTAATATTCAGAGGCAGTTTATCCATTAGTATATACAAACAAGGAACTTATCTAAAGCACCTAATCAGAAGCAATTTTAAATCATTTAATATGTGTACTGAAAAGCATAAATATATACCTAAATAAGCCATAAAATTGTTATACGACAAAAATAATTGTTTTTTTCCCTACCCCAATTGGTTTCTGTTTATAACATTTGGTAAAATATCAGTTTAAGATTTAGTTATTTATGTCAAGGACCGTATAAAAAAATTACCGTTCAGTTTAATTTTCATTAACATTTGGCAAACCTCACTTCAAGCCAGAATTGCATCAAGATTTCTTGAAAAATACCAGGGTCTCCCCCCTCCTCATAAAAAAACAAACAGAAAAGTAGTGTTAAGCCTAATGGTTACTTTTAATTTAAGTTGTGTAGGATCAAATTTGCAGCCAATATTTCATTTTAGCAAATGTGGCTTAATGAAAATTTAATTGCAATAAATATTTGAAAGACTAAACAATGTTTTTTTTTTTAAGTTCTGGTATTTAGACTAATTCACTATTAAATTACATTCTCCAACAATGTACAATGTTCATACTCTAAATAAAATTCTGTGGCGTTTACAGGTTTTCCCAGATCATATTTTCTACAATTCCCGGACCACAATTCACGACATTTTTAGAAATATATATGAATTACAATTCTAGATTTTAATGATTAAAATTTATACAACAAAAGATAATACACGTTCATGCATTAATAAGAATAAAATGTAAACTTGCCTCTTAAATGAAAATAAATCATAAAATTGAACATCTATATCATTTCATACTTAAAAAATGATAAATTAGAAACAAACATGTCATTTACTGATATTGTTTTAGAAGCAGTGTTTTGAGTGTTTCAATTTTTTGTGTTTAAAAACATTTTAATTTCAGCTACAGCTCCCCCCCCCCCCCCTCTTTTTTTTTGCATGCTTCATAATTTCTTTTGCAGAGGTATCGGCTATCTGGCAAGAAATTTATATTAGCTAAAACATCTTTATTTTAAAAATATTTAGCGAAAATTCAACTTGCAGGTGACAAATCAACTTTCTTTTGTATACTGAGCTCGGAACTCATGAGAATCCTTACACATTAACAGAGAATTTAAAAAAAAATAATAATAATCCAGGATTTTTCCAGCTTTGAAAAAATTTTTTTAATTTTCTCTGACGTTTTGAGCACATGTCATTTTTTCTTGACAATCCCCAGTTTTCCAGTCACATAAGAATACTGAATCTAGTGTTTTTATTAATAAATGCACAAAGCTTTAAAAACAAAATTTAGATTTGGTTGTACTTTTTGTGGAGGGGGAGGGGGACTAAAGTATAATTATGTTAAATACAAAATTAAAAAATCTTAAAATAGTCAATTTAGAAAAATTTTGAAATTACTAAATATCCCATTTATTTTTAAGAACTTAAATAACTGGAAATTGTACAGTTTACATCCAAAACTGATGCATTTACAGGATGAATTATACAGCGGCATATTTTGAGATTAGAATATTTATCAAATTTACCTATTTTATAAGTATTGTGAAATAACAGCATATCAAAATGAAATACTTGCACCATTAATTACAGCGTTTCGGCAGATTGTAGGAAAACTTTTAGATCCTCATTATTTACAATCCTTTCTCACTTGGCGCTAAAAATCTTTGTTTTTATAAAGAAAATTAAATGTTTACAGCAAAGCAAAGAGGCATTTATAATTTAATTCCTGCAGTTTTAACTGGATTTTACATTGTTATTTTATTGTATAATATAATTAATAGTAGTTCGTGAAAGTAATTTTTTAATCTTATGCCGTTTGGTGCATATTAATTTAATCTTATTCTTTTCAAGCATTCAGACTGCTACATTTTTAATTGTAAAAATATATTACTTGAAATTCAGCTGTACAACAGGTTTTTTTTGGTATTTTTGATTTTTTAAAGTTATTAAAATTGTTTTTTAAATCCAATAAACCTTATAAACGGATTTGTAACTCCAATGACGTACTTGAACAGAACATGTGTTACACTTCAGGCAAATCGCTATAAAAATCATCACATAAATTTATATACTGCATCTTTTGTTTTTCCCTGTAATATTATTAATAAAGTAAGCATATCAACAGATTCTAGTTATATTAAATAATAAAGATGGAGAAGGTTTACATACAGCAAGTCACATTGCAGTTTTCGACAGCAGATAGAGTTTCTAAGCATTTTCTTTCGAGATTAACATAAGCGTTATAATAAGATAAACACACTATACAAATGCAAGCAGAATTTAGAGCGAAAGTGAAGGCTCCTTCAAATGCGAGTGAGCTTAAAGCTCAGTTTTTGAAATTTTTATTCACTCGTGCTTAATGCAGTCAGGATCAAGGAAAGAGCCCCAGGATCAATATTATGCGCGAAAAATGAATATTAAAAATACATATATTAGCGCGAGAAAAAAATAGCAAAAGATTTTATCAATTGTATGTACAAAATAAGCAAAAACAGTGAGAATCTGAGCTGAATACAGGTTGTTTAACAATAATTACATATAATGAAATGTTTTTCTAATACCTTAAAAAAAAGGCACTAATTTTATAATACATAGAAAAACAAAATTCCATAGAAAAAAAAACTCCTGAAATCATACTGATCAAATTGACCACATAAAAAAAAAAAATAATTCCATAAAAGTAAGAAATCGCGAAATCATACTAATCAAATTGCCCATATAAAAAAATAACAAATAGAAAATTTACTCACCTTTTAAGACGTTAGAAGGAATCTCATAAGCAGTTGATACCATTTTTTCAGAAATAAACAACATGCTTCAGTGTTCAGTGTTGAATTCATGAGCACGAGCACGATGCACGGACGGATTTCCCCATCTCTCGCTCTCACGTCGCCATTGTAGTTACAGTAACAGTTAGGTTTAGAAGTTGAACCACGATACAGGTTTTTTTGGGAATTCGCTAATCGCCTTCGTTCTAAAATAACCGAAGCAATGGTGCTTTCTCTTGAAGGTCCATGGTTTAACTATCTTTCTGGTTCAAAGTTCAACCTTTATTTTTAACAGTGTGCTCCTGCACCCATGGAGGTTGTTGTACCGGCATAAAATATGGTCTTTGTTGGAGCAGAGATGGTGACCATCATTTTCAGGCCACTATTTATTAAATTGGCCAGGTAGTTTCTGGAATTACATTCCACAAACGTTACTACTTTATAATATTAGCATACACGTAGATAAAGGAGCCGTTTAACTTTTATTATATAAAAACATAAATAATTTATTTAATTAGTGTTAACAGATGTATTTATTAAAATACATACATAAACCAGTTTAATACTTTTTAAATTTTATTTTCATAGTCGTTTATATAATTTGGCAAAAACATCTCCCTTTCTTAAACCCGAATTGGGTCAAACCTTTCTTTTAAAAAACGCCAAGGCTCATATAACAAAGAAGTATCGCGAAGAATATTAGACAATAATGGTAGACAATGATGATAAGGCACTTAGTCGGATACAGGATATAAATCGCTAACTTTCGTAATGCATTCTTTTCATTTGAAATACATAAATTAAATACATTTAAAAAACACGACTTTGACTCATTTCTTTTAAAATACAAATAAGTAAAAATAATAATAAGTCAAAACATTTTCTTTCAACATGAAAGAATTGTTTCTAAATTACTCATGCGAAAAAAAAGTTGCTTTTGGCGAAATAAAGTGCTCTTGTCTAAATTTTAACCCAGCTAAAAATAAAGTACCGTGATTACTTCAAATGTTATAGGAATGTTCTGTTATCTGGTTTGCAACCCATGTTGTATTTGAAAAAGCGTCACTTAACGGCAAGTTAATTTCATTGCGGTAACTTTTTGTGTGTGGGGGGGGGGAGGGGCGGGGAGGATGCAAATATTTACATTTGAATTTAAACTTTTGTTTAATATATGTTGCTTGTATAATTAGTTAGTACCTTGATGATCGAGCTTCACTCTAAACATAAGTAAAATAATCTTTCTGTGGTTGTTTGCTCAAAGCCAATTTTATATCACTATTATAACTGTCATACAGTTATAAGAATGTTGTTGTTAATATTATTCTTATTTGACGGCAACCTTGCCTGTGTATCTGAATGCGGAGTATTGGTCATTTTTCTTGTACGGAGAGTGGCTAAAACATATTCGTTCCGTTTCGCATTTCGTGAACCCATTGCCGCACAGACGTCATATACGCACCACATTGGCACGATATTTTCTGACGCTGACCTCATATACGCACCGGGATACATAACTGGCGGCAAAGTGTCGTTATTTTGCTTGATATGGTAACCCGGATTATGTTTATTTATTAATAAATTGTTTATTTACTTTTATTTTATTTTCTAAAATTATATATATTTTTTTGTTCTATAGTTATTAATTAAAGTTTTTTTTTATTTATTGTTATTCGCTTTTTAAAAATATATGTGTAACTGTTATTCGAAAACGAGGTTTTCGCAAAATTGGCGTTAGAAAAAAATCGCGCCAACGTGGTGCGTATATGACACTAGCTGTTTAACCCGTTCTAAGCACGGGAGTTCATGAATTTAATTCTAAAACCAAAATTAAAAATAACCATTCGATTTAGTAAAATATTTTTCTACTACTGTGCCTTTTTTTTAATAAGCAGACGATAAAACAATATCTTTGGAATAAATAGAATAAAAGTTTTGTTGATGTTTGTGATAAAATGTGTTTCTTTATTTTTAAAATAATTGCGGTAATTAAGCGCAATTAAATAATCTATAAGTTGCATGTGAGGTAAAAGAATTATCATAATACTCGCTAGAGCTTATTAGAATTGCAGCGTGGCGTACGTAATATGAATATCTGTAATTATTTGCATGTGAGGTAAAAGAATTATCGTAATATCCGCAACAGCTTTTTAATAGCTTTTTCCAGCGTGGTGTACGTAATATGCAATGCGTCTTGCAGTACAAAAGCAATATTTGTGTTAAGAATTTTACTGTGGATTTTTAATTTTTGGCAACTGCTATAATGAAAAAGGGTTAAATTTGATAGGAAATAGTTGTTAAATTTGTGGCTTTTCATTAATTAAAAATGAACTATAAATTATTTCGATTCCGGATTATTTTAGTTGCCTCGGCTGTGTTTTAATGCACATATACGTAACATTTCAGAATTCACGCTTCCAAACTGTAGATTTGTATAGCATTACAGACAGACAAATTGTCATTTTTATATATTAGATATGTGCCCAATGGCAATATTGATACTTTTATGTTAGCCGAACGCAGGTGATAAATGGCCAGAAAAATTTCCCATACCATATTCATATTGCATTCATTTAATTTAAAACGTAATCATTTCATTTAAAACGTGACAGTAATATAAAATATAACCTATGTTGGAGCAGGGACTGTCACCATCAATTTGCAACCATTACGGAAATCGGTTTGATATTTCCTGAGATTGTGTAAAAATCGCAATTTAGATTGTTTTTGAACGTTTTTCGCGCATTTTCACCCCATTTAAATTTCCATTTTTTTTTTCGAAACTGTCCTTAAAGATCATTTATATCTAATAAATATGTACCATGCCTAATTTCAAGTTGCTAGGCCCTACCGACCACAAAAATCGCAGTTTAGAACGTTTTTTTTTTCTTCTGCAACTCCCAGGTGGTAGTGACACTGGCATCAAAAAGCGTCTATGTTAGAGCAGAGGCTGTCAGCATCAATTTCCTACCATAACTATTGAAATTAGTTTGATTCTTCCTCAGATTGTTCACAAATCGGCATTTAGAGCATTTTAGAATGCTTTTCGCGCATTTTCACCACTTTTAAATTTCAAATTTTTAAACAAATGTTCTTAGAGATCATTTATATCTAATAAGTATATACCATGCAAAATTTCATGAATCTAAATCCTTCCATAACACAAAAATCACATTTTTAGATCGTTTGTGCTCCTGCATCCCTGTAACGACCGAAGAAACCCCGCAAACTTTCCGATCTCGTAAGTTGTAGTACTAGCGTTTGTCCACGAATCACCGCCTAGAATTGTACATCGATTGGTGCCTTGGTTCCGGAGACTGTTTAGCCGGGCTGGCGTGTCGGAGGGAAAACTTTCGATATGCAGAAAGAGAGCAAAACATGTTAGGTAGCAGATTAAATGAAGTGAAGAGAACTAATCTGTTGAGAGATGAAGGCGGTGATTTTTAGTTAAAGACGAGCGGATATGTTGTTTTTTTACTGTCTTTGAAGTGATAAAATTTAGATATGTGGTAGAGAGTGGTGTATACAGAAATGTCCATTTTTTTAGAGTGATGGATTTTAAAATGTGTGAGGAGGTTTTTACTTGTAAATATGAACTTTTTAATAAAGTGTTTCGATGTTAAGCGTCGTCACTAAGTGCTTACACTGGAATTATATTACGACGTTACAGTCTATAGTAATATGTTAAATTGGAGGTCCTATTCGAGATGGTATTCGGTGGATGTCTGAAACCTGAAATTGATGAAATAAAATGCATGTCATTCCCCTTTTGTCCATTACAGTGTGCCTTTAATATATGTAGTTTTATATATTTATAATTCAGAAAGTTGAATTTATTCTGGGGGATTTTGTGTCAAACTGGCTTTTATAATTTGTATTTGTAAAGCGGTTCGCAAGTGCCAGTCGGTATTTTATATGTGTATCTAGAAACTCTAGTTTTGGATTAGTAGTGTATCTATAAAAAAAAAAGTTTGTGATTTCAGAAATTAAAATATTGTCTTAAAATTTTATTAAACTGGTGTGTTTTCTTTGGGATAGAAAATTTGTGTATTTATGATTAAACTGGTGTGTTTTCTTTTGGAAAGGAAATTGGTATATTTATGATTGAACTGGTGTGTTTCAAATATTTAAAGTTAATTATTTGCTTTAGAAATGTACTTATGCATTAAATTGGCGATATTTATTATTTTGAGCAAATAAATTTTAATAGCGTACTGATTTAACTTCGGTTAGTTGGTCGGGAGTCCGTTGCTCTGAGAGAGTGTTTGAACTACGCATAAAGGTGCGTTTTCACTGGTCTACCCAAGGTCTAACTTACCTAACTTTTTACCTAAGCACAAGATTTTAGGTCTTTAAGGTGCGTTTTCACTGGTCGTTCTAACGACCTAAAAAATCCTAGTGACCCAAAACCTTAACCTAAGAGCGTTTTCACTGGTTACATATAAGATCTTTACGCCAACCAATCAAAGGCAAGTTTTTACTGCGCAAGCGTCTACTTTACGGCGGCTTTACTGCCTGCAGATCGAACAGATGTCAATAAATGTAAACAAATAATTGTTGTTTGTTGTTGTCAGTTTAGTTAGTAGTAGCAAATATTTTGTATAGAAATTAATCGAAAGTTCCGACTGTTTTCCCCACTAAAGGGTCTTAAAAATGCCCCACAAATCATTGTTTATTCAAACTTTAAATTGTGGCTATGGATTTATACTCCTAAATTAAATAAAAACACTAGGTCACCATGATTTATGTATATTTAAAAACATACTGAATAAATTATTTTTCACACAAGTACGTGTGAAAAACGTTACGTACGTTAGTGGCACATGTGTAATAGAGATCGACTATAAATTTAATGTTGCTTTTTGAATTTCCTTTTAAAGAAATTGAGCAGAATTATATTTGTTAAATAAATCAACAAATTAAATAAAACATTAAGGCAATGTAAAAATTTGAATGTTCCGATCCGCCTCACTGTTTTTTGTGAATCGTTTTTCATATTTCACAAGAAAAGTTAACATTTAAGAATGTTTATTTTTATTTTATTATTTTTTTTAAATATGGAATTTTTTTTATATTTTAGTTTTTTTTTATAAAACTTTAAACGTTTAACATTTTATTATATTTTTTAAAAAATGGCACATTTAGAGAAATAGAAATTCCTAATAATGTTTATCTCTGTAACAAAAGAAAAAGAACAAAATTTAAGGGAAAAAAATGTGTGAAAAAAATCTTTAAAACTTAAATAAAATCTAAAATAAAACCTTTTTTATATTAGAGTGAAAAAGAATATTTTAGAAATTAATGGTGGAACTTGGGACCCATGAGCACATACAACTGTACCAATGGTGTAATCTTAAAAAAAGCAGAAGGCATACGCTCAAGGCAGAGAGTATACCCTACAGTGTATATACTATAGCTTTTTTGAGAAAATACGGCGTATACCACCATATACCCTCCATACATCCCTGAACCGTACGCCTGTGACACTGGCAGATTCTCTTATACATATCATCACTACAGTCAGTATAAAATTATCCAATTTAGTTAAATCTACTTTTTGTGACAACCCCCCCCCCCCCCCCAAAAAAAAAAAAAAAAAAAAAAATTAACAGTAAAATGCAAAATAAATGTACTTAAAATTGTAAGTTTTACCTTATGATTTCACATCAGGGGTGAAAGTTTTTTTTTTTTTTTTTTTTTTTTTTTTGGGGGGGGGGGGGCGTTTTTGTTACAGAATTGAGAAAAATAAATTTCTGTAAAGAAAAATCAAATTCAGTTGTTTAAATTCAAAGTAAACATTTAATCATCCTTTTTTTAAATGTCATCCTGCTATACTTTTCTTCTGAGCTTATTTTGTTTGTAAATTACACATTTTAAATCCCAACAATTTTTTCTTATTGTGTGAAGTCGCTTTTATGGAGAATAATTTTGTGAAGGGGCTTCTTTTATTAAGAAGAATAAAGGGGTATAAATGTTTGCCGGGGCAATCCCTGTTTTTGTGAATAGATCACAAAAAAGGTACTTTTATCTTGGATATTTTTTTTTTCTTCCAGCAATAATTCCTGTTAGTTGTTCACTTGTATAAATTAGAAACGATGTACTGAGGTTGAAATAACAATTTTGGTTCATCGTATTATTTCTCCTTATTGTTTTATTCCCTTTTTTTAATGAAATAAGTGAAAGGCACTTATTTTAAATGTATGTAATATATGTATTTTAAATGAAAATTTTGTATTTCAAATAAAATGAATGAGAGGTTTATATTAAAAAAAAAATGAATACAAATGATGACATTATTTAATGGTTTATCTCAGGATCGAAACTAGAGGGGGGGGGGGCAGAGGAGGCATGTTCCCTGGTCGCCATAAGGAAAGCGAAGGGGGTGTCAAATGAATTTTGGTTTTTGATTTCTTAAGAAGCTACACTAGTCACACGAAGAAACTCGCAAGCTAATGTTAAATATGGGAGCATTCTTTTCAAATTTCTCGCTTGCATTTTAATATTTTTAAATATTTTTTTTTCTTAAGATAGCTGAGTTTGATCTTTAACATTGTTAGGTTGTACGTTTTCGATTTTGGTTCAAGTTTTTTTATGAGGCTACTTAAACTTTCAGAACCGGTTCAAAAAGTGAAAGTAATTATATATATATATTTAAAAAAACTGCAAACAAAATTTAAAAACTAAACATTTATCCTGTTAGAAACAACCTCAGCTGTCCCAAACGGAAAAAATCATTTAAAAATATTAAAGTGCAAACGAGAAATTTGAAAAGAATGCTCCTATAAGTTTAACATTAGCTTGCGAATCTGCATAGTTTCTTCATGTGACTTCCTTTGGATTTCGTTTTCAAAGTTTTAATGAATCAATATTTGACAAAGTTGATTACGTATTTTTTTATTACATATTTTAAATTTGAAATAAGTCAGCGATTAGAATTAAAATTCTCTTCATAAATTTACTTTGCGGAGGCCGGGGGGGAGGGGGCAAAATCTATGTTTGTGCTGGGTGCAAAAAAGGCTAGTTTCAGCCCTGGTTTATTTCATGTGCCTGGCTGACATAAAGTACCAACCCAAAAATGTTGTGAATTTGATAAATTTCACTGGATCAAATGGCATAGCAATGATTTCACTAATAAATATATCTCCAACCGTAACATGCCAATGAAACGCATTATGTTGCCTCTCTGTAAGTTTAAATGTTAAATTATGATAAAAATGATAGAGTTACTACTAAATAAGTATAAAAGTAAAAATAGTTTTTTTTTTAACCACTTTTTTATAAACATTGAATGTTTATAAAAATCATCCCTAATTTCAGGACTATAATTCATGTTGGTTCAATAAACTTCTGTTACAATACATTAATTTGGCATGACTCTAATTATTGAAAATTCACCACTTCGACTTGGTAAAAAGCATGAACTACTGAATTTATTAAAATGATTATTTTTTCTCCCGTTTTTTCAAGTATGACAACAGAAAAGGCGAAAAAACATTTTTGAAACTATGTATTGAGAATTTTTAAATTATTTTTTCAAAGTTTAATTATAATTTACTTAATATTAAATTATCATTTGATAAAAGCAGATTAAAAAAATTATTTCTTTATTATTGTAATTAAAAATTCTCTTTATTTTTTATTTATATTTCATTTGTTACCTAATATTTCGCTGCTACAGTTTCACAGCCAGTGGGCATGTTTTAATGACATGATTTGATGCAAACCCTGTTATTTTAACCATAGAGAATATTTGGAGATTTATCACCTGTGACTCTAACAGAAAAATGCATTAAAATTCATTTATCACTTTATAATTAAGTTCCTAAAGATACTAAAATTTATTGCCAAAAGAAGCACTCAGGTGTACATCATTTTTACAATTCTGGAGTATTAGGTAACACGAGTCTACTCTTGGTTAGGGATGCACCGAATATCAAACTATCTGGTTAAGTTGAATATCAAAGTATTCAGCCGAACCGAATACTTAAAAAAACCTTTTGAAACACATTTTAAAAACTTTTCACAATTTCTACCTTTAACTGTCAACTTATAAATATAGTTAAAATAATTAGAAACAAGTTCATATTTAAATAAAATAAGATGTTTTTAGATTATTTGTTTGCTGTAACTTAAAAAAATAACCATGATGAGGATTAAAATGATGATTAATTTGGATTTTCATAGGAATTAATGATGTACAAATACAAGTTTCTAAATTTTGTTTAGTAAATAATATGTTTCTTGCTTTTTTACAAAAAAGAGTTTCTAACAAAATGGGAAAACTTTTGCGGTTGATGATAGGTACAAAGACAGACAATTTTTGTTCAGAAAACCATAATCCACTTTTTGAGTCATCATAAATACATTATATCTCATCTCACTCAATCTTGAATTTTCGTTTGTTACTTTAACAATAATGAAGACATCATAACTATAGAAACAGATGTCATAAATTCCCGGAGCCGCCATCTTGGAATTTTTCTTGGAGTGAAAACCCCTTTTCCGCCAAGTAGTAAATGTCGCCAAACACCGGTTTATACGCATGTTAGACTTAACGAAAATAAAATGTAAATAATAAACAAAACTCGTTAAAGTGGCATTCACTAAATGTTGTATGAGCGCTATGCGCTCATTAACCAAAAAAAAATCACTGGATTCCGCAAACTCCTGCCGCGACCACAAAAATGCACAAAACTCATTAAGTGCCAATCAGTAATCGCGCTCATTAACTGAAAAAAAACATCACTGGATTCAGCAGTTCTTGCTGTGTAGCATTCTCAAAATTCAGCAGTTCTCGCTGTGTAGCAATCTCAAAATGTAAAAAACTCGAAAGGCAACAAAATATACATAAAATTATTAACATACCTTAACAGACGTCTGCTTTCTTGAAAGCTCAAGCATGAAATACTGTCATAGCATCACCATCATTTTCAAAAATAGGCTTATGAATACGCATTGACACACTATAAACAAACCTCCTTTTTTCGTCAAAATTTCCTCAAATTTATTAATTACTTCAGCAAGAGTGTTTAAACAGACTACAGAAACCATAGTCAATCAAATACATTCAATAAATTTAACAAAAATAAAAAGACAGAATAATACAACACAATATCAAAACACATCCACAAAATCCTAAGCGAAAATGAGTTTCTCAGGGCTTCCCAGAACACGACACGCCAGAACTCACACGGGGTTCCACATATCGATAAAGATTACCAACATAAAATCACCAAGAAATCTCAAAACATCCAAGATAGCGGCCACCTGGGAATATAAGGCATCTAAGCCTAACTAACTATTAATTAGCTAAGAAATTTAAGTACGCTTATAGACAAAAACAGAAATAGTTATGCTACTGTATTATCTAAATATTTATTACAGAATGCTAATTATGAAAAAACACTTTTAAAATGCTTTAAATATTTATAAATATAAATTTATTATAACTATATAAATTATGGAATAAATTTATTGCATGGCATTTTAAAAAAGATATGATACTGCAAAACAGTTTTTTTGTTTACATTACATTTTCATCAAATTTTAGGATAAAGTTATAATATAGATTCCCAAAAGGCAAATCTCAACACCTTAGAAATTTTAAATCAAAATATCTTACACATAATTATATTAAAAAAAAATAAAAGCAATTTAAACATATTAATATTTAAAAAATGAAAGGCAAAATATAATACAAATATAAATAAATATTTGATTCAAATGGTAAATGTTGATTTTTTATTAAAGTACTACTCAAAATCAAGTATGGGAAACTGAAAATAGCTGACTATATATATATTTATTAAAATAGTATATCACTTTTAACATTAAGAAAAACTTCATAAAAGAATTTTAGCCCTAAGCAATGATTTATAAAATTACACATGATTCCACTTAGATTAGGGCCTAAATTCTATCAACTGTCAGAAGACTTTAATAAAGCTACGTTTAAATACAAAAACAGTTATATTAATTTTAAAAGTTGCAGAAATTTGTCTTACCTGCATATACTTAAAGTTGTTCTGGTGGACTTTAAAATCTTTCTACAAAACATTAAGTTTATTATACACATAAAGGTGGCAACCTCTAATTATAAAAATGTTTGTCATAACTTTAATTTTTGAAAGATTACCTTACCATTAATTTTTTAAACATTATTTGCAACGGATAGTTTGTTTATTTAGGTTAATACAATGTGACAATTTATTTAAGTATGCAATGTTGTTGACAGTTTGTTTATTTAGGTTTTTTTTTTTCTTTTGCACGTTGCATGCTTTATAAATCACTGTTTTCAATCTAATTTTTTAAATTTTCCTAACGAAAAATAAAGATTTCTCATTTAAATTTTTCTTTTTTTTTCTGCATTCATAATTATTAACAAAACAATAAGACTAAAAAGCAATCGAAGAATCAAAATTTAACAAGTTTCAGTTTCGGTCGATACTTAATTTTAAATCATACCAACCGTATCATGTAACTGCTCTGATGACAATAAATATAATTAACATAAGGAAAAAAGAAGACACTTTGTCGTCTTAAAACAACAAACTCTGTCTTTTTATTATTATTTTACTTTCAAAAACACTTAGTCTCATATGAATATAAACAACAAACTATTTTTGCATCTTTTAAGAACACTTTTTTACTTTAAAAAAGAAAACACTAGAAACTTTTATTATCTAAAAACATGTCTCCCCTTTCCCTCGCCTTTTTTTTTTCATCTTTTAAAATAAAACCAAATAGTGCAATTGCCCTGGTAACAAACAAAATGAAGATATACGTAAGGCTGGCCCACACTTTTTTTTTTACTTAACAGCAGACTTTATTTATGCCTCAGACTGAAACATATAAATGCTTATTTCATATTATATTTGCAATATGGGCATTTGAAAATATTTTCAGCTAAATAATTTTTGTACTTACTCATTGAGTAATATATTGTGTTCTCATAGTTTGTAGTGCAGCATGCTATTTTTGGAAAATGTAATTTAACGAGTAATGTAATTAAAAAAAGACTAGTTTGTAGAGAGCACAAATATTATTTTTGATGTTACTTAAATAAACTTACTTTACTGTCTCCTCTTTTGACATAGAAGTGGTACTCACAGATTTTTTAAAATCTTCTTTTCTGAAGTCCAAGGGCTTGGTCTGAAGTCCAGTTGCTTGCAGACGATCACTAATGGTAGTCACTTATTATACAATAAAACTACACACTTGTGATTTTCTGAAAGCATTCAAATTTGAAGATGTATCCCGGCACCAGCTGATCTGCCAGACGCTTACCTCCACTGGTATACTTTGTATTGATTGATATATACCTACAATTTCTGGATGTAACATCAAAAATATTGATGCTTCTTACAAACAAGTTTATTTTTATTACATTACTCGCAAAATTATATTTTCCAAAAAACAGCATATTACACAACAAACAATGACAAAACTAGGACCTACTATAGTTTCATTACTTCTAATATACTATTTTGACCACTGAATTTATATACATCATGAATTCATGATTCGTCTAAAACTTTAATATACACTCAAACATATAGACTCAAAGAATCTCCCACAGAGAGCATTTTATTTTTTGATAATGAATTCCATTTTCAAAAATAGTAAGAATAATAAGTAATGATTTTTGAAAAAAATAAATAAATGAATAAATAGTTCTTTACTTTAATAGATAAATAGGTACATTTAAAACCGATGACCTATGCTGTAAGATAAATCTGTAGCCATACTTGTAAAAGAAATGCACCTAAATAACAATTTAAACAAAATTTTATAAATATGCATTTCAAATGGAGATTCTCCTATTATTTTGATAGCAATACTTTTTTAATAAATGAAAATAATTGCTAACAAGACATGCAGATTTAACTTAAAATACATTGAATATGCATTTATAACTGCTTATCGAATTGGAATGGTAATGTGTACAAATTCTTCAAAATGGGCACATAGAAAAGCTACACATGGTCTGAATATCTCTCAATTGATTTAAATTTCATACAAAGTTATAAATCTTCATAAAAGTTTCAGCATTAATCTTAACAACAAAAAGAAAAATAGCACATCTGCAGGTGAAAAGCATTAAAATAAAAATAAAAAATAGATTAGCAGTGTTTTCCTTACATGACAAAGTTCACAAGTAAATATCTGAAAAGGAGTAAAGAGCAAACTGTTTTGCAATCAGATGTTTCTTGCTTAAAAGAGAACAGGAAAATACAAAATACAACGGCTTGTTTATTTTATAGAAACTTTGTTTACATGCTCGCTTAAACATGCATAATCAAATACCTACTATTAGCAAAACTGGATTAAAGTTTGCCTGTAACTAATTTTCCATTTAAAAATCAATGGGCTACAGTAAACAATATCCTTCTTAACAATTACGATTATTTTAAGTGAGTAAATGGAAATTTAAATCTAAATTGATCGGAAATACCCTATCAAGTAACCAAGTATAATCAATGAAGCAAGTAATTCATCTTAAGAAACAAACATTCTTAAAAATTACTTTTAATCTTTGTATACTATTAACGTTCAATAAAAATAAAATAATTTTGAGAACTGGACATATCTTCATCCTTAAATCCGCAACAAAATCCTTAAACAAACTATATAATTAGTATTCTAATATTAATAAAATGTAGAATGATTACCAAAAATAACAACAATTTAAAGAATCCATATGGATTACCCACAATTTATTAAATTAAAAGACAATAATAAAGGATGATATCTATCCAACATGTCAATAAAACTTACCGTTTTGCTTCAATCACAAAAAATAGATTCCTCTTTGACGTAAAACAAAATAAATAAGTAAAACGATATAAAACATAAATATCACTTAGTAAATTGACAACACCGCCATTATTATCAAAAGCTCTATTTTAATTGGCTGCGCTTAGGTAAGCCGTGCTTAGGATTGATCACGAATCAAACCTACAAAATCGCGTTCTAACGACCTAAAATCTTGTGTTTAGGTAAAAAGTTAGGTAAGTTAGACCTTGGGTAGACCAGTGAAAACGCACCTTTAGAACGCGATTTTGTAGGTTTGATTCGTGATCAATCCTAAGCACGGCTTACCCAAGCGCAGCCAATTAAAATAGAGTAGTATTTTGATAATAATGGCGGTGTTGTCAATGTATTAAGTGATATTTATATTTTATATCGTTTTATTTATTTAAAATTATTCTGTTTTTACGTCAAAGAGGAATCTATTTTTTGTGATTGAAGCAAAATGGTAAGTTTTATTGACATGTTGGATAGATATCTTTTATTATTGTCTTTTAATTTAATAAATTGTGGGTAATCCATATGGATTCTTTAAATTGTTGATACTTTTGATAGGATAAATATCGCTATTTTTCGTAATCATTCAGATACATTTTATTAATATTAGAATACTAATTAAGAATTTTGTTGCGGATATAAGGATGAAGATATGTCCAGTTCTCAAAATTATTTTATTTTTATTGAACGTTAATAGTATACAAAGATTAAAAGTGTTTTTTAAGAATGTTTGTTTCTTAAAATGAATTACTTGCTTCATTGATTATATTTGGTTACTTGATAGGGTATTTCTGATCAATTTAGATTTAAATTTCCCTTTACTCACTTAAAATAATTGTAATTGTTAAGAATGATATTGTTTACGTCCATTGATATTTAAATGGCAAATTAGTTACAGGCAAACTTCAATTCAGTTTTGCTAATAGTAGGTATTTGATTATGCATGTTTAAGCGAGCATGTAAACAAAGTTTCTATAAAATAAACAAGCCATTGTATTTTGTATTTTCCTGTTCTCTTTTAAGCAAGAAACATCTGATTGCAAAACAGTTTGCTCTTTACTCCTTTTCAGATATTTATTTGTGAACTTTGTCGTGTATAGAAAACACTGCTAATCTATTTTCAATTTTAATGTTTTTCACCTGCAGATGTGCTATTTTTCTTTTTGTTGTTAAGATTAATGCTGAAACTTTAATGAAGATTTATAACTTTGTATGAAGCTTAAATCAGTTGAGAGATATTCAGACCATGTGTAGCTTTTCTATGTGCCCATTTTGAAGAATTTGTACACATTACCATTCCAATTCGATAAGCAGTTATAAATGCATATTCAATGTATTTTAAGTTAAATCTGCATGTGTTGTTGGCGATTATTTTCATTTATTAAAAAAGTATTGCTACCAAATAATAGGAGATTCTCCATTTGAAATGCATGTTTATAAAATTTTGTTTAAATTGTTATTTAGGTGCATTTCTTTTACCAGTATGGCTACAGATTTATCTTACAGCATAGGTCATCAGTTTAAATGTACCTATTAAAGTAAAGAACTATTTATTCATTTATTTATTTTTTCAAAAATCATTACTTATTATTCTTACTATTTTTGAAAATGGAATTCATTATCAAAAAATAAAATGCTCTCTGTGGGAGATTCTTTGAGTCTATATGTTTGAGTGTATATTAGAGTTTTAGACGAATCATGAATTCATGATATATATAAATTCAGTGGTCAAAATAGTATATTAGAAGTAATGAAACTATAGTAGGTCCTAGTTTTGTCATTGTTTATTGTGTAATATGCTATTTTTTAGAAAATATAATTTTGCGAGTAATGTAATAAAAAGAAACTTGTTTGTAAGAAGCATCCATATTTTTGACGTTACATCCAGAAAATGTATAAATCAATGCAAAGTATACCAGTGGAGGTAAGCGTCTGGCAGATCAGCTAGTGCGGGGATGGATCTTCAAATTTGAATGCTTTCAGAAAATCACAGGTGTGTAGTTTTATTGTATAATAAGTGACTACCATTAGTGATCGCCTGCAAGCAACTGGACTTCAGCCCTTGGACTTATGACCAAGCCCTTGGACTTCAGAAAAGAAGATTGTAAAAAATCTGAGTACCACTTCTATGTCAAAAGAGGAGACAGTAAAGTAAGTTTAAGTAACATCAAAAATAATATTTGTGCTCCCTACAAACTAGTCTGTTTTTAACGAGTAATTAAATTACATTTTCCAAAAATAGCATGCTGCACTACAAACTATGAGAACACAATATATTACTCAATGAGTAAGTACAAAAATTACTTAGCTGGAAATATTTTTAAATGCTCATATTGCAAATATAATGTAAAATAAATATTTATATGTTTCAGTCTGGGGCATAAATAAAGTCTGCTGCTAAGTAAAAAAAAAAAAAAGTGTGGGCCAGCCTTACGTATATCTTCATTTTGTTTGTTACCAGGGCAATTGCACTATTTGGTTTTATTTAAAAAGAGGAAAAAAAAAAGGCGAGGGAAAGGGGAGATATGTTTTTAGATAATAAAAGTTTATAGTGTTTTCTTTTTTAAAGTATAAAAGTGTTCTTAAAAGATGCAAAAATGGTTTGTTGTTTATATTCAAATGAGACTAAGTGTTTTTGAAAGTAAAATAATAATAATAAAAAAAAGCATTTTTAAAAGATAGAGAGTTTGTTGTTTTAAGACGACAAAGTGTCTTTGTGATTGCCACTTTAACGAGTTTTATTTATTATTTACATTTTATTTTCGTTAAGCCTAACATGCGTATAAACCGGTGTTTGGCGACATTTGCTACTTGGCGGAAAAGGGGTTTTTACTCCAAGAAAAATTCCAAGATGTCGGCCCCGGGAATTTATGACATCTGTTTCTATAGTTATGATGTCTTCATTATTGTTAAAGTAACTAAAGAAAATTCTCTATAAGTGGATTATGGTTTTCTGAACAAATTTATCTGTCTTTGTACCTATCATCAACCGCAAAAGTTTTTCCATTTTGTTTTAGAAACTCTTTGTGAAAAAGCAAGAAACATATTATTTACTAAACAAAATTTAGAAACTTGTATTTGTACATCATTAATTCCTATGAAAATCTTATTAATCATCATTTTAATCCTCATCTGGTTAATTTTTTTAAGTTACAGCAAACAAATGATCTAAAAACATCCTATTTTATTTAAATATGAACTTGTTTCTAATTATTTTAAATATATTTGTAAGTTGACAGTTAAAAGTAGAAATTGTGAAAAGTTTTTGAAAATGTGTTTCAAAAGGTTTTTTTAAGTATTCGGTTCGGCCGAATACTTTGATATTCAGCTTAACCAGATAGTTTGATATTCGGCCTAACTGAATATTCGGTGCATCCCTAACCAAGAGTAAACTCGTGTTACCTAATACTCCAGAACTGTAAAAATTGTGTGCGCCTGAGTGCTTCTTTTGGCAATAAATTTTAGTATTTTTAGGAACTTAATTATAAAGTGATTAATGAATTTTAATGCATTTTTCTGTCACAGGTGATAAATCACCAAATATTCTTTATGGTTAAAATAACAGGGTTAATTATGCATAAAATCATGTCATTAAAATGTGCCAACTGGCAGTGAAACTGTAGCAACGAAATATTAGGTAAGAAATGAAATATAAATAAAAAAATAAAGAGAATTTTTAATTACAATAATAAAGAAATAATTTTTTTTAATCTGCTTTTATCAAATGATAATTTAATATTAAGTAAATTATAATTAAACTTCGAAAAAATAATTTAAAAATTCTCAATACATAGTTTCAAAAATGTTTTTTTCGCCTTTTCTGTTGTCATACCTGAAAAAAAGGGAGAAAAAATAATTATTTTAATAAATTCAGTAGTTCATGCTTTCTACAAAGTCAAAGTGGTGAATTTTCCATAATTAGTCAGGCCAAATTAATGTATTGTAACACAAGTTTTTTTAACCAACATGAATTACAGTCCTGAAATTAGGGATGATTTTTATAAGCATTTAATGTTTATAAAAAAGTGGTTTAAAAGAAACTATTTGTACTTTTATACTTATTTAGTAGTAACTCTATCATCTTTATCATAATTTAACGTTTAAACTTACAGACAGGCAACACAGTGTGTTTCATTGGCATGTTATGATTGGAGATATATTTATTAGTGAAATCAATGCTATGCCATTTGACCCAATTATCCATTATAGCCATTGACCCAGTGAAATTTATCAAATTCACAACATTTTTGGGTAGGTACTTCATGTCAGCCGGGCACATGAAATAAACCAGGGCTGAAACTAGCCTTTTTTCATCCCGGCGTAAACATAGATTTTGCTTCCCTCCCTTCCTGGCTTCTGCAAAGTAAATTTAAGAAGAGAATTTTAATCGCTGGCTTATTTCAAATTTAAAATATGTAATAAAAAATACGTAATACTGAATTACGTAATCAACTTTGTCAAATATTGATTCATTAAAACTTTGAAAACGAAATCCAAGGGAAGTCACATGAAGAAACTCTCAAGCTAATGTTAAATTTATAGGAGCATTCTTTTCAAATTTCTCGCTTGCACTTTAATATTTTTAAATGATTTTTTTCCGTTTGAGACAACTGAGGTTGTTTCTAACAGGATAAATGTTTACTTTTTAAATTTTGGTTGCAGTTTTTTTTTTTAATATATATAAAATTACTTTCACTTTTTGAACCGGTTCTAAAAGTTTAAGTAGCCTCAAAAAAAACTTGAACCAAAATCGAAAACGTACAACCTAACAATGTTAAAGATCAAACTCAGCTATCTTAAGTAAAAAAAAAAAAAATATTAAAATGCAAGAGAGAATTTTGAAAGAATGCTCCCATATTTATACTCCCATATTTAACATTAGCTTGTGAGTTTCTTCGTGTGACTAGTGTAGCTTCTTAAGAAATCAAAAACCAAAATTCATTTGGCACCCCCTTCACTTTCCTTCCAGCGACCAGGGAACATGCTTCCTCTGCCCCCCTCTAGTTTCGATCCTGAGATAAACCATTAAATAATGTTCCTATTGTCATCATTTGTATTCATTTTTTTTTAAATATAAACCTCTCATTCATTTTATTTGAAATACAAAATTTTCCTTTAAAATACATATATTACATACATTTAAAATAAGTGCCTTTCACTTATTTCATAAAAAAGGGAATAAAATAATAAGGAGAAATAATACGACGAACCAAAATTGTTATTTCAACCTCAGTACAATGTTTCTAATTTATACAAGTGAACACTAAAAGGTATTATTGCCGGAAGAAAAAAAAATCCAACATAAAAGTGCCTTTTTGTGATCTATTGATAAAAACAGATCGCCCCGGCAAACATTTATACCCCTTTATTCTTCGTAATAAAAGAAGCCCCTTCACAAAATTATTTTCCATAAAAGCAACTTCACACAATAAGAAAAAATTGTTGGGGTTTAAAATGTGTAATTTCTAATTTGCAAACAAAATAAGCTCACAAGAAAAGTATAGCAGGAAGACATTTAAAAAAGGGATGATTAAATGTTTACTTTAAATTTAAACAACTGAATTTGATTTTTCTTTACAGAAATTTATTTTTCTCAAATCTGTAACAAAAACACCCCCCCCCCCCCCCAAAAAAAAAAAGAAAAAAAACTTTCACCCCTGATGTGAAATCATAAGGTAAAACTTACAATTTTAAGTACATTTATTTTGCATTTTACTGGGGTTTTTTTGGGGGGGGGAGGGGTGTCACAAAAAGTAGATTTAACTAAATTGGATAATTTTATACTGATTGTAGTAATGATATGTATAAGAGAATCTGCCAGTGTCACATAGGCGTACAGTTCAGGGATGTATGGAGGGTATATGGTGGTATATGCTGTATACCTTCTGGATTTTTTTAGGAAACACCGTATACCGTCTGTTTCTCAAAAAAGCTATAGTATATACACTGTAGGGTATACTCTCTGCCTTGAGCATATGCCTTCTGCTTCTTTTACGACTACACCACGGGTGCAGTTGTATGTGCTCATGGGTCCCAAGTTCCACCACTAATTTCTAAAATATTCTTTTTCACTCTACTATAAAAAAGGTTTTATTTTAGATTTTATTTAAGTTTTAAAGAATTTTTTCACACATATTTTTTTCCCTTAAATTTTGTTCTTTTTCTTTTGTTACAGAGATAAACATTATTAGGAATTTCTATTTCTCTAAATGTGCCATTTTTTAAAAAATATAATAAAATGTTAAACGTTTAAAGTTTTGCAAAAAAATTAAATAGAAAAAAAATCCATATTTAAAAAAATAATAAAATAAAAATAAACATTCTTAAATGTTAACTTTTCTTGTGAAATATGAAAAACAATTCACAAAAAATTTCATTTCAAAATTCACTTCACAAGCGGGTCAGAACATTCAAATTTTTACATTGCCTTAATGTTTTATTTAATTTGCTGATTTATTTAAAAAATATAATTCTACTCAATTTCTTTAAAAGGAAATGCAAAAAGCAGCATTAAATTTATAGTCGATCTCTATTACACATGTCCCACTAACGTACGTTACGTTTTTCACAGTACTTGTGTGAAAAAGAATTTATTCAGTATGTTTTTAAAATCATGGTAATCTAGTGTTTTTATTTAATTTAGGAGTATAAATCCATTGCCACAATTTAAAGTTTGAATAAACAATGATTTGTGGGGCATTTTTTAAGACCCTTTAGTGGGGAAAACAGTCAAAACTTTCGATTAATTTCTATACAAAATATTTGCTACTACTAATTAAACTGACAACAACAAACAATTATTTTTGACATCTGTTCGATCTGCAGACAGTAAAGCCGTAAAGTAGACGCTTGCGCAGTAAAAACTTGCCTTTGATTGGTTGCCGTAAGTATTTTATATGTAACCAGTGAAAACGCTCTTAGGTTAAGGTTTTAGGTCACTAGGATTTTTTAGGTCGTTAGAACGACCAGTGAAAACGGACCTTTAGAGTGCAGAAATTGAAGTTTCAGATGGCGTATTTTGGAAAAGTCTGAAAAGAGGACCTGAGAGTTGTAGCGGTGGAATCGGGGGAGGAAATTGACGATAGTATGAGAATCGTTGATTTACGTGAATTAATAACGAAAAGTGTTAATTATGGTGAAGATTTTGTAAAGGAAATGTTTTTGACAGTTGTAAATGAAAGAATTAAGCGAGAAGAGGTGGAGGAGAGAGAGAGAGGGTTGAGAAAAAGAAAGTAGAGAAAGAGTGGTCGGCTGATAGAGGGTTTCAATTAGAAAAACAGAGATTGGAGTTACAATTAAAGGAGAGAAAGAGGTCTGACGATTCGGTTAAATCTAATATGGGTTTCGAATCGAGGGTGGAGATTCAGAAACTTATGTTGAAATTTGACGTGAAAGAAGATGATATCAGTTTGTTCTTGGAACTTTTTGAGCGACAAGCAAAGATTCTTAAGATTCTCCCCGAAAAGAGGGTTACTTTAATTAATTGGTGTTTTACCGTCTGGTAAACACTATATTGGTGTTTTAACTTTTTCAACTGATAGCTCGTGAACAGGTAGAAAGTGCTACTGAATATCAGTATGTTAAGGCATTTTTACTGAAGTGTTTTAAATTGAGTCCAGAAAAGTTTCGTCAGAACTTTGTGAAAACTCAAAAATCCACCGATAGTACTTGGCATGACTTTTACTATGAGATAAAAAATTATTTAGTGGGTTGGTTGAATGGATTGAAGATAAAGACTTATGATCAATTAAAAGATTTAATGATTGTTGATCAAATATAAAAGAGGGCACCGCCTGAATTTAAGGATAGGTTTTTGAATCGCTGGACAACTATAATTTCGCCAGTTGACTAAGATTGAAGAGTTTGAAGATGTAAGAAGGTGTGTTCGCAATAAAGATTCCGTGAGTTATGAGAATAGAAGTAAGAAAAAAACCATGGCATTCAAAATCGTGGAAAGGAAATAACCAGAGAAATGAACGTGTGTAAGATGTAGAAGATAAGGAAAATTATTTCAATGGTCGGAAGCCTGAACCCAATTTTAATAGAAGAAGACAGTTCAGTTATTTTGAATGTGGGGATTCAACTCATTTTAGACCTGAATGTCCTAGACTTAAAATAATATTGGAACAGGAGCTGTAAATCATGTTCGAAATAGAGTTGATGATGAATTATTGGCACCGTAAACTAGTTCTGGAAGGATAAATGGGATTCGTATTCCAATATTAAGAAACACTGGGGCAACAGTCTATAATGTGTGTCAAAGGTATGTTTCGCCTGAAAGTATGACGTGTGGGTGCAGCATTTGTTGAATCGCCGAATGTCACGTTTGCCGATGGCTGAAGTTGAAATTGAATGTGAAATGGGCCATGTTAAAACTAAAACAGCAGTTATCAGAAATGGTCTGGATCAGGGGAGATATATTCTTGGAAATAGCACTGCTGCATTGTTGAAAGAAAATTGTCGGCTTCAGTTACTAGGTGATAGTGGAAGGAAAGGAGAAACTGTGAATGCGGTATTGACACAAGCACAGTGGCGAGAACCACTTGCTGAAAAGAGAAATTTAGTAACTGCTGAGGAGAAGAAATTGGAATTTTCGGAAGAGACAGAGTTTATAGAGAGGTTGAAAAAGGTCTTCTAGATGTAAAAGTTTAGCTTATGGAAGAAAACTATTAGTTTAAGAGGAAATCAATGAGATAGAGAGGGATGTGAATTTGCATGCGATTCCTGATTATACTGATGAAATTTTGTTGGACATTGTGTGTTTGTTTATAGAAGTTTCTGAGAGAGGACAGACAAAATTACGTATTGATGATGTTGATAAGGCAAAAGAGGAGAAGTTGGTGAATGGTCAAAAAGAGAAATTGGAATTGACTGCAAAGTTGAAGGAGGAGGGAGATGAGTGTTCCTATGTAAATTGTAAACTTTTGATGGAGGTTGTGGAAACTGAAACTATTTTGGATTTGGTGAGAGTGGATTCGAATAGATTTGCTGAAGAACAACAGAAGAGTAAAGAAAAGGCTCCATTGTTTGCATTGGCCAAAAAGACTGAAACAGAATCAAAAGAATTAGGAATAGTTAGGGGGAAAATTATTGGTTAATGGAACCAACACACCAAATGGAAATCGGTATTTGATTGCAGCTATGTGTGTGGCATCTAGCTACCTAGAAGTAGTGCCGGTGGTGAATGCTGAACCGACGTCTATAATTGATGTAATATTGCAGCTATTCAGTCGAATGAGATTTTCAATTGAGATACAGACTGAACAGGAATTCTTATTAATGAATAAATTGACTGTAGAATTTTTTCAGAGATTTGGAATTAAAACTGTGTTTAACTTGTCTACTTGTAGACCGAACAGGCTGGCGGTACAATGGAGGAGACCAAACAAGAGTGATAAAGGATTGTCAGAAATAAATGATGTTGTTAATTTCGAGAGGAAAAAAGCAGAAATGAAACAGAGGAAAAAGAGAATGAAGAATCATAAGAAAAGAAGAAAATTTCAAAATGCAGACACTCTGAGCCGGCTTGCCCCATAGCCATAGTCATACCCATACTTTGAATGATATTTATTAAGTTTATAAATTCTATATATTAAAGTGGTATTATTTGTATGAAAAAATGTGTGTATTTTACGTTTATTTACTGTCAGTGTTATAAGAAATATAGAAATAACTTTGAACTGTTAATCTATGATTTAATGTCTATTAGTTTGCAATTTTATGATTATGTATTGAAATTGTGTTAATTCCCGTGAAAAGTTTGTTTTGTTCAGTAGAAGAAAAAAAATGTTAAATATTCTTTTAGTTTTGTATCACGTTAAATTACGTAAAAAGAAAAAAAAATGGTAATTGTATTGGTATTTAAGTAAAATTACGTTGCTTATAATTTTGTCTGGAAGTTATGGGAAATTTTGTGTATGTTAAATTATGGTAATTTACAGAAAGTTTTATATAGTGTAATTTAAGTATCTGTATTATTACTGGCATGTTGTGAATTGCTGTATTTTTCGCGTTTTTCAAAATTGCTAGTAATTTATTAAAATTTAAGGAAGTTTGACTTGGGCGGCACATTGCTGTGATGGATCAGGAAAGGGGGAAATGACATGTATGTGACAAAGTTAACAAGTTGTTCCTGAACATTTTGAAAAAAAAAATCTTTGGTGTTCAGTGAAACTTGTCGCAATGATATTTTCTCGTCCATGACCCCGTTTGGACATGTCCAAAATTTGGAGGGGGAGGATGTTGTAATTAAAATTATTACTTATTTACATGTGGTATTCGAGCAATTAGACTGAAAATTGTATGTGTTTCGATTAATACATTTATGTTCATTTTTTTACTTCTTACGAAAGGTCACAAGAATTAAGGAGAACTATATATTATTGAAATAAATGACATGCAAATGAAATAGTTTTAAATAAAATATGTTTATTCCTGTATACCTATCTTGGCATTCCAAAGAGAATTCTTTTAATTAATTTACACTTGATTTATTTTGATTTATTCATTTTATTCGTACATTATTTAATTCCAAATATACTTAACTTGGGTATTCTATTAACTTTATGAAAGAAGAAAATCAACGAAATACTTTATGAAAACTTATCTGTGGCATTCCTTAAAGCTGGGAAGGTTTTATGAGGGATTCCACGACGTTGTCTTCTGATAGAGTTGTTTTGGAGAATTCGATTACCGGCATTTTTATTCACCTTAATATATACTACAAAAGAAGGCAGTCTTTATTTTTTGAAAAGGGACGACATAACTCAAAAGCTAAATTCGAACACATGTTTCAACTGCGGGAAACAGGAAAGAAAAATGCCTACAACAAAACGCCACAACTCATTCTCATAAGCATACAGAAGACTCATGGAAAGGAATCCGACTGACTGCTTGCTGCCGCTACTGAGACTTAAAAAACGAGGGAAAAAATAAGCCAGTGAAGGGTTACTTTAAAATACATAACTCGCCAACCACGTGACGAAATCATGCCAAACTAGGAAAGGCTAGCGTTACGCTATTTAAACAAAGTGAAGTTATTACAATAAATTAAAAAGGCGAGGATGTGAAAATTGGCAAACCTGTAAACATAAAATATTCATTGGGTGGAACATGCCAGAAAAATCTAGAACAACTACCACTGATCAATGAGGAGAGAGGTGAGAAATAATTTTATTTCGCCTTGAAGTAGAAGTGCTTTTTCTTGACAGCAACGATTGATATAGGCCGAGATCCAGATAGACTTTGCGCTGTTTGCGAGATTGCGAACAGTTCGCAGGGGCGGGGTTTCGCCAAGTTGAATCAAAGTTGAAGTCCAGCCCACCTCAAAATAGCCAGAAATAACTTGCGAGATCACGTGACCTGAAGCTTGGACCAATCAAATGCCTAGAAATGGGGTTTGATACAAGCGATAGACACCAAAGATGGAAGGGGGAAAAAATGTCAACATCTCTCGAGTTGAACACCGAACTAAACAGTCAATTAAAAAAATAAGACTGATTTTTGATTGGATTAATTATTATTTTATTTAATCGGATATTTAAAAATTTCCCTGCAAAGTTGATTACACATTCATAACGTTCGTATCTAGCATCACGTTGAAAGCTCGAAATTTTGGAAAGCTGAAGTAGTAAGTATTGCTTCTACATTTTAACACCATCAACCTGTTTTAACTTCTGTAATGAAAATAAAATGTTGTTGTTCGTTGTATTTTATGAGATTAGCCAGTATAGTATTTATCTGTATAGTTTCCCCCCCATTTTACAATTATGTTTTCAATAGGTTAGCTTCTGTTTCTTTCAGTGTTGGCAAGTTTTTGACGCATGACTTTTTTTACCGGATTTTACCACGGTTTTTACCGTCATGTCAAAAACCTTTTTGTCAAAAAGGTCGAAAACTGTCAAAAACCTATTTTTTAGTTGTAGTTTGTTTCTACATTATCTTTTTTCATTCTGTCTTTAGTATTAAGTTGTTTTACATGAAATATTCAATATTGAAAAGACTCTGAAGTATATTATGTATCCGAGAAAAACAAAAAAGAATTGCATTAGAATAATACATATACATCTCTGTTAGCAGATCTCTATAATAATCTTAAGCTATTTGGCATATTCTGTAAAAATTAGATTTTTTAAAGAAATTCTATAACCCATAAGTGTAAAATTAAAAAATGTGTATAATTTCAGCATTAATTATTACACTCTTTAAAACTAAATAGCTTTCTCAGAAATTTCCTCAGAAGTAAGATTTCTTAAAGTGTTAAATCAAAATTGTTCATTGATTATTTTTATTTCTATATAGCAAAACTTGATTTATATAAATAAATGAAATAAAATATATTTTAATAGTTGAGAATTACATACATCTTTTGGAAGAAAAGAATAAGACTTGTTCTTCAAAGTTAAATCATGTACCTAGAGATTAAAATTGCAAATCCATATTAAACTTTAAACCATGTGAAAACTCAATTTTTAACTATATATTTTTGTTAAGTAGTTTATTATTTCGTTAAGTAATTTAATTATTTCCTTAAAATAAATAAATAATTAAATATTACTTTAAAGCAGAAATGTAGATCCATTAATTAAAAAGTTAACTGCATTAAAAAATAAATAAAACATTTAAGAATCTCTCTAAATTTAATAATAATTTAAGAAAAATTTTAACGGTGAAAGATTTTTACTCATACAGTCATATGTATGTAATAAAAATATGCAATGCGTTATTTCTTTCAATTCACTTTAAATAATGCCTAAATAATTTTAAGTAAAATGTATACAGGAACAGGACATTATATTCTGATTTTTCTTAAATATTGTTTTGTTATGTGTTAAAATTTAAGTCTAAGAGTTTTCACCTGTAATCAGGTCCTACATGTTTGTATAAAAAAATTATTAATTTAAAATTTTAAGATTCTGCTTATTCAAGTGAAAATGAAAATATATGCATTTTAAAATATTATATCTAAGAATATTCAAATTTATTCAATGGCCACAGCCCATGCTTGACATCTATTGTCATACCACATAACAGCATTTTTGCATCTCTAAAATAATTTTAAAGTATTTTATTAAAAATGTATGTAGAATGTTATTTAATAATTATAATAACCTTTTATTATCATATAATATTAATGTTCATTGCAGTTAGTAGAATCTATATTAGTGGAGATTATGACAAATATTGTTATTTCCTTTTACTCTTGTATTTAAATTTTTCCCATTTAGGAAATGCTCTTCTTTTAAATAAATTTAATAAAGTAATTGTGAATAATAATAACAAGAACAACAAGAAAAAATTAATCTAGAAATGTACTGTATGCTACACTTACACTATAAATTGGAGGAAAATCTCAAATGATAGGTTTTTGACGGAATAAACCGGTAAAAACATGGTTTTTACCACTGTCATGTCAAAAACCCAACCCTGGTTTCTTTTTGACTGACATTTTTTTATTATGGGGTATGAAACTACTGTTTGCTTTTGCCATTATGTCTTTATCATGTTCTTATGTGAAAATTTTTTATGCTAAAAAGTTGGTCTAAATTAGAGACGCGACGATTAATCGGCCCATTTGCCGAATTTCAAGTGCATTATTGCAGTGTTGATTTCAGGGGGTGGCCCGGGGGGTACATTGAAATTTGAGATTTTGTGTTTTCAATGGTCAAAAAGTGCAACCCCCCCCCCCCCCCAAGCCACAGAAATCTCTTCCGGAGAAAAGTGTGTGAATTCAACACGGCCGAATAATACTGTAAGAAATGTTTTTTGGTTATATTTTGTTTTGGGAGTAATAGAAAACTTTGAAATTTATATACTAATAGCCATTTCTAAAATTAGTACTATTACAGTAAAATTTTTTAATTTGACAAGTTATTTTATCATGTATTTAGGGTATATGTGCCAGTAATGGACCCCTTCAATATTTTTGTTTTATAAAAAAAATAACCAATAAAAATTTAGCTTTTATTATTTTTTTCATAACTCCCCCTTGCATATTTTATAATCTTGCGTTATTGGTGACACTCATAATCAAACCAATCAGGAGGCAGAAAATAATGTTTTGAAGTTCCACTGTTTTCAGTGAAAATCTTTAATTAAGATGCTAAGAGCTTCATTTTAAATAAGTGTATTATATTCTTTATTGCAAAATTTGCAGCAATTTTTTTTGGTAGTAATAATAGATAACTTTGAATTTCATACACTAACAGCCATTTCTAAAATTGGTACTACTTAGTTATCTCGTCGACCAATTGGCATAATTTTTATTTAAATAACAAAAGAACAATAAAAATAGTATAACATTAATAAATACAAATAAAACGTCGGAATAAAAATCATTTGATGGTGTAAACACGTCTAACTTCCCTAAAGTCAAGTGAATGTGACATTTACGATCAACCATTATTGATGGGGAAATACATCATTTTACTCGCCACTAGCGAGTAGATTTCCTGACAGGGCAAGTGAATTTTTAGGCAATCTTTGAAAAACTGCAGACTATAGAAGATATTCCAAAAACTTTTTTATTCTAATTGTTGGCTATATTTTTCAAATTTACCGCAATGTAAACATGGTACTAAGTTCTACCTTATACTAAACTTTCTTTTATTTCTCTTATACTGTACCTTAAGTCTTGTTGGCTGGTAGAGTAAATCCTTGGTGAGTAGGATTTTCTAAAAATTCCCCACCCCTGATTATTGACATTTAATCTTATAGTTTGACGATAGATTTTTGGTCGACGGGATAACCAAGTAGTACCCTAAAATTTTATTTATTAAGTTTTTAAGACGGATGTCCATTACTGGGCTGAATAATTAGTCATATTTATGTAGGGTGTCAACGATTTAAATCAGTTGATTTAAATAAGCGATTTAAATCATGATTTTAATCAAGTGATTTTTAAAAAAAAATCATTGATTAAAATCAGAAATTTTCCAAATGTTTAAAATGACATAAAAGAGTATTGAAATCTAAGATGAACATAATTTGGAAAGTTTCTACAAGTATTGTGACTTATGAATACATAAAACAAAGCTTTAAATAATTGTTTCTAAGTGTAATTCCTGAGTATTGTGAAAAATTTAAGTGCAGTAAGTTTGTAAAAAGAATTGTTTTTATCTAACAAACATAAAAAGCATTTAATTTTAAAATGATATTTAAATCTAATATAACTTACAATGTCCTAATTTCCTTTTAATAGTCCAGTTATTCTTTCTTTTATATATAATAAACATAGCAATATAGTGTCAATGATTTTAATCAATTGATTTAAATCAGATGATAAAATCACATATTTTCTGATTTTTTAAAATAGTGTGAAAAAGCATTATAATCAGAAACGAAAATGATCAGTAATTCACTTGTAAAAAATGTAATATTTGTTATTGTTAATTATAACAATATTAAACTGTGTAAAAAGAAGTATTATACATTTAAAAAACATCTGACTAAATGTTAAATAACTTCAAAAACATTATAACATTTAGTAGCTATTCAAATATTTTAATGTTGT
The DNA here is from genome assembly GCA_963932465.1 of Maratus speciosus. Taxonomy (NCBI): domain Eukaryota; kingdom Metazoa; phylum Arthropoda; class Arachnida; order Araneae; family Salticidae; genus Maratus; species Maratus speciosus. The sequence goes on along the minus strand of CAWVRF010000174.1, from coordinate 1,146,776 downwards.
GGGGAAAAAATCTGATTTAAATTTCAAAAGTACAATTTTTGTAATCTATTTATTAAATTATGTGTGAGTTTGCTGTATATATTGCTACAAATTTTGATCAATTTGATATGCATACGCTTTAGAACCTGTGTAAAATTACTGGCTGCTTTATGAATTTATCAAATTATTATTTATCACATTTTTTCAACCACTTTTTCAAAAATGTAGATTGTGTTCTTAATTAAACAGTTGATTGTTTAATAATTGGTTTAATCTGTATCATCAATTTAAAATTAAATGCAATTTATCAATAACTTTAAAATATAAGCAGTATTTAATATTGGTTTACTTAATTATTGCAAAATATTAATGCACATAATGTTGTATGTCACTAAAGAAATTTTTAGTTTGCGGTTTTTTTGTAATTTCTACAATTACATAATTAAAATTTTATTAATTAAAGCAAAAAAAAAACATAGATTATGTTAGTAATTGGAAGGTTATTCATTTTTGAAATGCTTAATTTTTGGTAGATGTTTAATATTTTAACACAGGGAAAAAAAATTAAAAAATCTGATTTAAATCAAAAAAATGTGATTTAAATAAAAAAAATCCGATTTTTTTTATTTTTTTTAAAAAAAATCATGATTTTTTTTACACCCTATATTTGTGTATATATATATGTATAGCACAAAATTAGCACTCGCCAGGTAACACTTAAAACGTGGTGATTAGCTTTATTGTCCTCACTCGCCAAACTCAATGGGTGCCACTCGCCAAATGCGATGGTTGAAACTAGGGATTGACCGAATACCGAATAGTCGATTCGGTATTCGGTGATTCGGCATGTAAACCGAATATTCGGCTTCGGCCGAATACTTAAAAGTATTCGGCCGAATAATTGCGGATAAGTATTTTCTTAGAAGTAGAAGAATTCTCTTTTACTTAGAAGTAGAATAGGCTAAATGATGAGTTTCAATATTATGTGCATGAGTTCAAAGTTCAGCTGCACTACCAAAAACAAGTCAAAGGCAGTTTTTAATTACAAAAAACTTTTTTTTTCTTTCCTAAAATAGTCTATATAGGGGTGAAATCAGAACAACTTTCTACGATATAGGAAAAAAAAGTAAGGAATATGGGCATCTTTCCATTACCATTTAATTTTAATTATTTCTGCATTAGTTTTTTCAATTTAAATTTATTTAATGTGTATTCTCTATAATATACACCTCAAATAAGTATATCAGAGTTCATCTCTGTATATCTAAGGTTTATATTAAAGAAAATACATGCATCAAATAAGTATATACTCCTATGCCTATCCTATAGCTTTTATAACCATTAAATTAAAATCGCTCAAATTTATCTTCATCACCACAGTGATAAATATTAATCAAAATATAAATATGTATCAATAATTTCACAGAAAATAGTTAAATGTACAAATTGATATGATAACTTTTGTATTTTGAGAACATTTCTATTCAGTATGTTTATAATTAGACTTAGACAATCAGTAAATCAGCTTAATGACAACATTGTTTCTTTTTATTTGAATGAACTTTTGTTTTTCTAAGAATCCTTATCCTTAATAATAACCCGTATAGTTTAATACTTTCATTGGGTTAATTTGGATATTGACTAGTGATAAAATAATAAAAAATAAGTGATGGTTTAATGAATTTGTGAGTTGAAAGAAGTCATTAAATTTTTTTGTGTAATTAGATTTAAGAATAAAAATGTAACTGAATTAAATTACTAAGAATTTAATTTTTAATTAAAGTTTATTAAAAAAGCTAATATATGCAAAAATGTGTAATTAAAAATTTTTAAGTATTCGGTTGCCGAATACCGAATATTCGGTGTAGACTTTGACCGAAGCTTCGGTATTCGGCAAAATTGCTGATTCGGTCAATCCCTAGTTGAAACATCGATGCCAGGGAGGAAAGGGGTGAAATTAGTTCAGAATTTACGGCGTCCAGATCGGCGATTCCCGAACGTAAGAAAAGAAAGTAGCAGGGACGATTCTGTTCAGAAAATTTAAGGTATTCGGTTCCGAAAACTAAAAAAAAATCTGTCATCAGTCCAAAAATTCGGATATAAAAATATCGCTAATTTCGATATGGTTGCCGAAGAAAATCAATTTCGTCAATCGTTCGCAGAAAAAAATCGCCGATTCCGTCAAAGAATAACGAAAAAACGTGAATTTCACCCAAGGACCATGCAAAAGATGCAAATTTCGTCAAAAAAAATTGTGGAAAAAAAACACAAATTTTTTAAAAGGATCGCAAAAAAAAAATCACAAAATTCTTCAAAGTATCGCGGAAAAACGCAAATTTTGTGAAAAAATCGCGGAAAAACTTAAATTTTGTGAAAAAAATCACGTTAAAAACGCAAATTTCGTGAAAAAAATCACGGATAAAACACAAATTTCGTGAAAAGGTTGCGGATAAAACACGAATTTCGTGAAAAGATCGCGAAGAAATGCAAATTTCATGAAAAGATCGCGGTAAAATCGGAAATTTCATGGAAAAAAATCTCGGATAAAACACAAATTTCGCGAAATGATTGTGGATAAAATACAAATTTTATGAAAAGATCGCGAAAAAAAGCAAATTTCATAAAAAGATCGCAGAAAAAACGCAATTTTCATCAAAAAATCGTGGGAAAAACGCAAATATCGTGGTTAAAACGTGGATTTCATCAAAAGATCGAGGAAAAACGCGAATTCCTTCAAAAGATCGTGGAAAAAACACAGATTTCGTCCAAAGATCGCGGGAAAAAAAACTCAGATTTCGTCCAAAGATTGCGAAAAAAACGTGAATTTCGTCAATTGATCGCGAAAAAAAGTGAAATTCGTTAAAAGGTTGCAGAAAAATGCCGGTGTGTAGTTAGTGTCGATGGGGGGGGGGGGGGTCCACCTCTGCTGTAACGTTTCTTAAAATTTACTATGGATTTATTTCATTGCAATTAATAGTAAAAATAAAATATTCAAGATTTTAATAAAATAATTCTTAAAATATATTTCAATTTCCTTGTCTCTTTTATACATTGCATTAAGTATGTGTAAAAATCTTCAAATATGTGCTTGACTTTGTGGAAGCAGTAATTTCTTGGTTATATGTTTCTATTACATATTAATGCCAGTTTTTAGTATTTATATCGAATGGTAAGTTAAAGATACAGTGGAACCTGGTTAAGACGCTCACGGTTAATACGCGATCCCGCTTAATACGCGGATTTTTTCCGGTCCCTTGAAAATCGCCCATAAGGCTAATGCAAAAATATCACGTTTAATACGCGAACGGTTAAAACGCGATCCCGCTTAATACGCGAGAGATTTTCGGTCCTTTGAAGCAAAAAATCACGCTTAAGACGCGAATTCATTGATCAAGATGCGAATTCCCTGTCTCTTCTTCAGTGTTGCCAATTTACCAGATTTTTTTATATTCAAATAAAAAACACTGCTTACGAATAGTAATATTTACTTTATTTAATAACAGATTAATTATAAGGCGAACATTACTAATCGAAAATAGTGACAGATATTTGAATTTTAAAAAACTCGCTAAATTCTCGCTTCGTGTATGTTTTTACTGTAGTAGAGAGAGATAGACGAATTCAGGATACTCAGATATGTCATGAAATTATTATGATTAAAGATTAGTATTCCTATTGTTTGTGAGGTTTTAAATGTAGGTTATATCCCTACTATGTTTCATAATACATTACAGGCAAAAAAAAAAATGGAACTCGTAAAGATTAAATAAATACGACTGCTGTTGTTTAATTCTTTTATGTTTTCTTTACCCCTTGCTATACTAACAATGTTTTTTACTCAAATACTATTAACAAGTTTTTTGTTACAATGAAAAGAAGGACCAGGGCCAAAACTAGCCTTTTTTGCGCCCGGGGCAAACATGAATTTTGGCGCCCCCCCCCCCCCTTTCTTCCTCAAAGCATATTTACGAAGAGAATATCACTAATTTTCTAATGGCCGACTTATTTTAAAATTTAAAATATGTAATCATAAAATATGTAATACTGAACTACGTAAATTGAATGTGACGTTTGTTGCAATTATAGTTCGTTCACATAAAAGAATTCGCATGTATTACCGGCTATTTACAGTGTTTGCTTATACAGTAGAGCTCCGATTATCTGAGTTCCGCTTAACCGAGTTTCCGCTTTAACCGAGTTATTTTCTTCTGATGGACTGATGGCTTTCATTATTATGAAACGGCCATTATAAATGTAGTGTTAGGTGAAAAAAAATTATGGCCATTTTTTTTCCCATTCTGACCAGAACATCAGAGTTCAAACTTTTTACGGCTGCTCTTTCATCTTCACCTAACACTTAATTTATAATGGCTGTTTCATAATAATGAAAACCATCAGTCCATCAGAAGAAAATGATCGATTCCAAAGGTATAATCTTTCATTTGGCGTCCCTTGGTTCTGGCGCCCGGGGCACATGCTACCTCTGCCCCCTTAGTTTCGGCCCTGAGAAGGACAGATTATAATTGTACTCATTATCACAAGTACTAAATATGATTTTAACAAGTGCTTCAAAAGTTTAATATTTTTTTTTAACTCTGTTAAAAAAATTAGTCTAACAGGAAATTATTTCTTTTTATTTTTAGTTGCAGCATATTAATCCATAATAAAGCGTTTGATTCACTTTTTATATTCAGTATTATCCCATTTGGTTCTATAAAAAGAAACAATGAGCTAAAATTGAATTCAATTAAATTTTAATCTAAATGTACCTAAAAGATACAATTTTCGACCATAAACATATAAATGAAAGTTCTAAAGTTCATTTAGACGATTAGATGTTGTAAATAAACACAGCTCCTGCAACATTATACAAATCTCGTTTAATACGCGATCCCGCTTAATCCGCGACTTTTGCCCACTCCCTTGAAACGCGTCTTAACCGGGTTCGACTGTATTAATAAATTACAATGTTGATAGTTAGAAAAAACACAATTTTGTATAGTGAAAAAATTTCGATTTTCCGAAAGAGGGTCGGTCCCAATTGCTTCGGATAATCGAGGTTCTACTGTATTTATTTTCTTGCACAATTTTTATGTTTTTGTTTGAGTAGCAATAGAAAACTTAGAATTTTATATACTAATGGCCATTTACTTTTAAGATTTTAAGAGTCCATTAAGGTCCATTACTGGGATGGTTAATTAGTCATTTTCCAGTAATGGACATCCCATGTAGACATTGCTAAAAATGCAATTTCAGCAGTGTTTATAGTGCATAAAATATTTTGACTTAACTGCAAACCTAAATAATCAAATTTAATTTTTAAATTATACTTACCAAAATGTAATAAACCAGACTTGTATAAAACCAAAAACTTTCTGCGCACTTAAATATTGGGTCAAAAACTTTCTGCAAATTAATTTAATGTTTAGCAAAATAACGTGTTATATTACTTTGATGGTAAGAATTTTAATTTAAAAATTAATTAATATTAATTACAGCATAGTTATGTTGGCTAAAAAAATAGTAAAGCTAAAATCCATGATAAGAAGGAGTGAATTCTTATCAGTTATTTTGTCAATGCATTTAGAAACAGCCCAATCCTTAATATTGTGACCTCTTGAAAAATGCAATAATGGACATTGCTTCTGAAACAACTGAATCACATTTTGTAAGGAGAGCTCCGTTTATAGGTAACATCATTAAAGAGACCGATAAGTTTTTATTGCGGCCCTTTGACGAAATTCTCGTTTTTTCCGCGATCATGCGGCGAAATTTCCATTTTTCCACGATTTTTTAACGACATTTGCATTTTTTTCGCAATGCTTTGATGAAATTCGCGCTTTTTTGCGATCTTTTGACAAAATGTACTTTTTTCTCCAATCCTTTGACGAAATTTGCCTTTTTCGCAGTCGGTTGGCAAAATTCACGCTTTTTTCGCGGCGTTTTAGCACTTTTTTTTTTTTTTCTCGATCCTTTAACGAATTTTTTTTTACGCAGTTCTTTGACGAAATTTGCATTTTTTTCGCGATCTTTTAACAAAAATCAAGCTTTTTCCGCTATGCTTTTAAGAAATTCTTTTTTTCCAGATCCTTTTTGGACGAAATTTCTTTTTTCTGCGATTCTTTGATAAAATTCGCTTTTTTTTTTTTTTTTTTTTTTTTGTGTGTGTTCCTTTGATGATATTCACATTTTTTTTCTGTGGCCTTTTGAGGAAATATGCGTGTGTGGTTTTTTTTTTTCAGGATCCTTTGGCGAAATGCACGCTTTTTTGCGGCCCTTTTACCAAATTTGTGTTTTTTTCGCGATCCTTTAACGAAAATAGTTTTTCTCCACGATTCTTTTACGAAATTTGCGTTTTTTTTCTACGATCCTTTGACAAAATTCGCGTTTATTCCGCTATGCTTTTACGAGATTCGTTTTACCTGTGCTTCTTTGACGTAATTTACGTTTTTTCTGCGATTCTTTAACAAGAAATGTTTTTTCCCGCAATCCTTTAAAGAAATTCGTGTTTTTTCTGCGATGCTTTGACAAAATTGTTTTTTTTTTTTTTTTTTGCAAACGATTGACGGAATGGGTTTATTTTAGGCGACCATTTGTTGAAATCCGCAATATATTTCAGTGATATTTTTTATGCCGGAATTTTCGGACTGATGGGCGATTTTTTTTTTTTAATTTTCGGAACCGAATGCCTTAAATTTTTGGAAAATTCGGAACAGAATCACCCCTGGCAAACAATAAATAAATTGTACATAAAATTGGGGAACATTTTTAATTTTTCGGTATTAAAAAAAAAAAAAAAAAAAAAAAAAAAAAAAAAAAAAAAATACAAGAACAAAAATTACTTTTTTTTTTTCTAAGAAATTTTCCGCAAAGTTCTGAATTTTGTGGAAAATTTTCCGCGTGTGCGCGTGCGTCTATATTATTCAACTCTGGTAATAACACCAAAACTTTTATAGAAACAGATGTCGGCTGAATCCCAGAACAGCCGAGACACTTGGCATCGTTCAATTTGGCGAGGCTTTAAATGGATTTTTGTTGTTACCTGTTCGTTTCGTAAATTCTTTCCATGCCTACAGTGGTCTGATCTTGAATTTGGATCAGTTTAATATGGGATTGGTTGATTTGTTGTGTATTGGATAGTTACGCCTACCTGAAAACTTTTATTGACAATTAGCTCAGCTGTGTTTTGACAACTCAACTTTGCATGTTTTGTAATTTGTGTAGAAGGAAGACATTTTGTAATTGTAAAATTAAAATGACGGCAAGGCAAAAGTTTGTTATTGTTAATATTTGTTAATTTTTTTTTGCTGTTTTTAGTTGTAAAATTTGAAAGTTAAAGTAACTGTGTAATTCAGTTTGAAATTGTGAGTATTTGTTCATTTTTTTTTTTTTTTTTTTTTTTTTTTTTTTTTGCTAGAAAGTTAAATGAAGTTTACTGACGACTGCAAATTTACGAAATTATGGCGATTCAACATTTTTTAGAGTTGGGTTTCAAGAAAGGAGATGTCTGTTAAGGTATGTTAATAATTTTATGCATTTTTTGTTGTAGTGTTTCATATTAGCCGTTTATTGTATATTTCTCATGTATGCTGGCCGTACGAGTTTTGTACATTTTGAAATTGCTACACAGCGAGAGCTGATGAATTTTGAGATTGCTACACAGCGAGAGCTGATGAATGCAGTGATGTTTTTTTTTTTTTTTCAGTTAATGAATGTGTAGCGTTCATACAAGGTTTAGGGATTGCCGCTTTAACGAGTTTCCTGCATTTTTCATATTGCTGCAGAACAATGTTGCTGTATTCAGTGATATATATTATTTTTTTATGAATGCAAAGTGTTCATACTTTTATAAATTAGAAATGAATTGTTCAATGTTTACTCCGATACAGGGACGTACTTTAAAATATTAAATGACAACATGATTTTTTCTAAAAGTTGTTGAAAAATGAAAATTTTAATCATTAAATTGTTACTCTGATTTGGAAATGTACTTTATAAATTTCACATTTTTCAATAAACTTATGTTGAAATCGTTTGTTTTATTTTGAATCTCATAAAAATCAGCTCTCCTGTGTTTTCTAATACATCGTTATTTATAAATGTTGTATTTCCCATGATTCCAGGATGATGACATAGTAAAAAACAGTCTGGAAGCATTCAGGGGAGTGGACTAATCACGTTAGTTTTCAGGCTGTCGCATTTTAGGTTGGCGTATGTGGGGTGTTTGGCACTTGTCAGAAAAGTCGCCAAATGGGGTGTCTCGCCTGTTCTGGGATTGTGCCCAGATGTCATGTCTTCCTGCATCCACTATCTTGAATTCTTTTTTTGCCATGAAAACCCCTTTTCTGCCAAGTATTAAATGTCGCGAAGCACCAATTTATGCACAACAAAAATAAAATGTAACTTAACAAAAAAATGTAAATAATAAACAAAACTCATTAAAGCGGCAATTAGTAAATAAACGTATGAATGCTACACATTCATAGACCAAAAAAAAAGGCACTGGATTCAGCAAACTACTTCTGCAGCAATCTGGAAAATGCACGAAACTCGTTAAAGCGCAATTAGTAAACGAACATATGAACGCTACGTGTTCTTTAACCAAAAAAAAAAAAAAATCACTGGATTAAGCAAACTACTTTTGCAGTAATCACAAAAATGCACAGAACTTGTTAAATCAGCAGTAAATGCACGTACGTTGCTGTACAACAATCTCAAAAATGCATGAAATGCATGAGAAATATACATAAAATTATCAACATACCTTAACAGACATCTCATTCCTTGAAACCCAACTGTATAAAATGGTCACTCGCCATAATTTCTCAAATTTGAAGTCGTTGTAAAACTGTCATTTAACTTTACAGAAAAAAAATAAAAATAATTACTCACAATTTCAAACTAAATCAGGGCGATTCCATGGATAGTGTCACACACGTAATGCAGGCTTTAATTTTCATTTATTCAATTGTTTATTAAATTTTAATGTTAATTCTGATTTTAAGTGGTATGGTAAATAAGTTATTACCATATTTTTAAATTCAAATGTGTGGCAATAAAACTCACAGAAAGATATCATTTAATTTCATTACTCAAAATGTGCTTTTTTTTCTACTTCAGAAAAAAAGCACATTTTGAGTATGAAATTAAATGATATCTTTCTGTGAGTTTTATTTCCACACATTTAAACTAAAAATTATAGTAATAACTTATTTACCATACCACCTAAAATCACAATTAAAATTTAATAAATAATTGAATAAATGAAAATTAAAGCCTGCGTTACGTGTGTGACTCTCCGCACGGAATCGCCCATCACACAAAAACTTTAACTTGCAATATTGAACATATACTACCAATATCAAACTTCGCATTACCATAATTTTAATTTTACAATAAAAAACAAATACAAAATGTCTCCGTTCTTCAAAACTTCCCTGACTGCAAATTATAAAACATGCAGAGTTGAGTTGTCAAAACACAGCTCAGCTAAATGTTCAATCTCGAATATCAGAATACATCATTAATGACGTCAATAAAACTATGTTTTCATTGACAGAAAAGAGCAATATTGCAGAAAAAAAAAAACATAAATAACACTATTTAAGAAATAAATTAGCAAAAAATATATATGAAATTCCCTGATATTTCTTAATACAGGACGTGTCTACAGAATCTGGAAATCGGGGAATCATGGAAAAAGGAATCAGGGAGGTTTATTGATCTGGAAAAATCAGTGAAAAGTCAGGGAACTTTGTAGAAATATTCGAAAATCAGGGAAATTTGTCTATATGCAAAACTATTCGCATTTTCACCTTGTCAACGAGACTGATTCGTCTACTTTATATACCATATTTTTTCACATGTTGATAAGTTTTTGATATTTAACGCAAATTAAGGTGATCAGATTTCCTCATTTTCTGTTGATAGCGTTTATATTGAAGGCAATTTACCCATTTTAAAATGATACATTAGCATAACCTAACCAGGTGGTCAGCTTAATCCAATTAGCTATCCCGTCAGATATAGATAAGTCTTAGAATTTAATATTTTTCAGAAAATGAGGAGATTTAGTGGTTACCACTGTATGAAGTTGGACTAAATTTTGAGTTCAGATTTATAAAACTGTCAACCAATACTTAATGAATATTAGGCAATTTTTTTGTTTATCTCTTGTTTTTTTCTCCCAAACGAGATATTAGCAAGTTGGATAAGTGTGTTATGCGAGGAATTGGTTTACATGAAAAAATACCATATGTGTATTGTTAATAATGGAAATCAGGGAAGTCTGATAATGATAGTCAAGGAAATCATGGAAAAATCAGGGAACATTTTTACAATTTTTGTAGACACCCTGTAATAACATCTCCCACAGCAGGTAAACAAACTACGGAAGCCATGGTCAATCAAATAAATCCGATGCAAAAGACAATCTCCCAAAAAAAAGGGGTTACCAGAACCAACACTCAACGTGGTTGCCATATCGATAAAGATCACCAAGAAATCCAAAATAGCAGCCACGGGAGTATATGACATCTGTTCCCAAGAATCAAAAATAAATTTGCTTCATATACATTTCATGCTTTCTGTATATTAAGGCTGTTCTCAAATCCAAAAACGCAACTTTATGACATAAGTTTTAATTTATTTTTGTTCGAAATGCATGAAACTAGCAGGCATTGTTGTTCAGAAACTATGTAATCAAGCTGTTTTTTTGCAAACACAATAATCTTTCAGAAAATAGTGTCAAAGTGGGTGTTTTGAACCGAATTTCCACGCAAACAGAGAAAAATGACTCAAGAAAGGGCAGGATTGCCAGCTTTTTTTGGTTTTAACCACTTTAAAAAAAAGCTGGTTTTTATTTTTAAAAGTTGGTTTACAGCTAATTCATTTTAAATTTGGATCAATTAATTTATAACACACTTATAAATATTTTCTACTAAGAAAATTATAAATTTCTATTAATTTTTGACAAATAAATAAGTCTTTATGAATGCTAGAAGGCAACTGTGAAAGCATTATGTCTGGGGGAAAAAAAAAAATTATAAATATTAAAAAGAATATAAGTTTTTTCTCCAAACTGGTGTTTTGAAAATCTATATTACATAGCTCCACATATACTACACATATTAAAGGTTATATTTAATTAAACAATGACAAAATGGAAACATTCTTATGTGTCCATATGGAGAGTTAAGTTATAAATGTTAACAGAGAAACTAGAAAGGATATAATATTTGAGGAGAGTTTGGTAGATATGTGTATAAAAAATAGAACATTTAAACAAACAAGAAAAAAAAATAAAATTTTGAAAAGCTTGTTGCTAAGCATATTCATGCATCTGCTGTTCATAATGTTTTTATTATACGACTATGTATAATTTTAAATGTTTATTAGAAATAAAATAAGACTTGTATATTAATAGCTCTTAAAATTAATTAAATAATAAAACATGTAACTAACTAGGGAACGTTCCCAGGTGCAAGTTGTGGATTTGGACGAGAGTGGTATCAAAAGAAATGTCTCGTCATGCACATCAAAAAGTCCAATGGAACTACCCGTCGGAATCGAACCGTTTTAGAGATATCCTCACTTGAAGTGTGAATAAGTAAATAAATAAATTGGCAGGCAAGCATATAAATTGTTCGCAAGTTAAAAGTTTCTTTGCATTGTTTTAATCTTCTACCAATACCTTTTCCCGAGCTACGAGAAAAATCCTTTACACCCACACATTTGCCGAAATATTTGCATAAAACAGATGGAAAAGCTCTCCGAATGCAGCCCTACACGAAAACTTCGTAGATTGCGAAGTGCCTGTCTAATAGAGGGGAAATAACCGGCAATGTGTGGGTGGCAGACTTTGCTTCACCACAAATGTTTCCAAAGATTATCTCATGTACATTCTTGAATCGATCAAGCCATCCATTCAAACATACAAATCCAGAATAGTCAAATTGTTCAGCAAACTTTTGTGCTTTAACTTTAAAAAGTGGACCACTTACGGGTTAATCTGTATTACGTTGCACCTTCATCAACTTCAAAAAAGCTTCGTCCAAATCATCTTTAGCACATTTCTTCAAACGTTTACAGTCATTCTTATTTTGAGCGTACGCATCCATTAATTTTTCCTTATTTTTTAACAAAGTTGAAACAGTAGAAGATAAATCATACTTTTTGCAGATTTCTGAATTTTTTAAGCCATTCTCTAATTCCCTAAAATCCTTACTTTTTCGGCAACTTATAAAATTTTAAGTTTTGACATCGAAGATAAGATTTGACGAACATACTCTATGAATCCAAATCAAAGAATGACTTCTACACAAGTCTCCTATGCAGAGTATATTTCCATCCAATCACCAACCTCTGTCTTCTCTGTACGTCTCCTCAAGGTCGTCCGTGGGAAGTCTTCGCACATGCCCTTCACACAATGAAAAATTCCACCATCACTTGTTCTCAGGATTTATGACTCATCACTAACTTTCGGTTGACTTCGGAATGTTAAAGGAATTTTCCCAAGAAACGATTAGCTAAGCTGGAGAGGGTGGAAGTCAATAGAAATTTCATGAATCATAGAAATATTGCTAGCTATAACCGGGGTTTGCTTGTTAAAAGCGAGTTATGCTCTCATAGACTTAACATTGTACCAACCAAGCATTTCTGATTTCCTCGTTAAAACAGAGCTCGTTATAAGCGAGTTCGACTGTATTAGAGATTTTGGGCCAAAATCTGAATTTCGGCCAAAATGCGGCTGGATCAAAACTATCAGTATTCCAAAAATCTTGTTTCTTCCTTCGGAAATTTTCAACATTGCTCATCAATTTGAGCTTTATCGACTCAAATGAGACTATTTATTGCTACGAACTTCATTGTTTATAATTATCAGTCATGACTGATTCAAGACGTGAGTGCAAATAATAAAGCAAGCAATGCATATATAACTAAACTTTTTCACGTGCTCATTAAAAGCTGCAGACATAACCAGTGATTTAGTCGTAAAAAAAAAACAGAGGGTATACATTCTAAGCAGAGGGTATACCATAGTGTATACATACTATAGCTTTCTTGAGAAACAGAGGGTATACGGTGTTCCTTAAAAAAAATCCAGAGGGTATATGGCGTATACCCTCCACTACATCCCTGGACATAACAGTAATAGAAAATTTTCAGTTTGAAACCGCAGAAGTGTTTCAAATACTCTTTTAGAAAGTTCTAGTATGACAGATGCTTCTTTACAGAAATCATTGTGAATGATAAATCGAGGTGTGTATACCTAAAACTGAAATATTTTTTAAATAAATGAAATTCGTATAGTTAGAAAATCTTTCTGTGTCATTAATGAATTAATTATGTTTTATTTTATATGAAAATAAAAAGTTTTGGGTCTAAGGCACAGAGAGTCAATTTGGGCCACATATGTAATTAATTAATAATTATATATATTTAATAAATATGCATAATTAATTAATAATTATGCATATTTAATAAATATGCATAATTAATTAATAATTATGCATATTTAATAAATATGTATAATTAATTAATAATTATGTATATTTATGTATGTATTAATTACTTTCATGTATACAATTTAATTACTTTAAACAAATTTTTGGATGTTTTCGGTTGAAAGTAGGAAGATCACCGAAATTCAGTTTCGGCCTTAAAAAACTGTTTGTCTATCCTCAGTTATTATATACTAACTAATGAAATTACTTATTCAGTAGTTTATATAATTTTTGTAATTTCTAACTAATAGTTATAATTTTATTATTTGAAACATAAAACATTGATTATATTAGCAATTAGAGATGTAATTGTTTTGGGAATATAAACTTCTTGGTTGCTATCATGTATTTTAAAGCAGAGGGAGAGGGGCCATCATAAAAATTGTATGTAAATTTATAAAAATCATGTCTTTTTTGTATCCTAATAACAAAAGTTATAGGTACATTCAGGGATGCCGCGGACGCGCTATAGCGCGTAAATTACGCGAAAAATCTGAGACGGGACGCAAGGGACGCGTAATTTCATCAAAAAATCGCGGGAAAAGCGCAAATCTCATCGCGCAAAAACAGCAATTTTCGTAAAAGGGCCGCGAAAAAATAGCGTATTTCGTCAAAGGATCGCGAAAAAAAAGCGAATTTCGTCAAAAAATCGCGGAAATAAGCACGAATTTCATCAAAATATCGCGGAAATAAGCGCAAATTTCATCAAAATATTGCGAATTTCGTAAAAGGGCCGCTACAAATTAGCGTATTTCGTTAAAAGATCGCGGAAAATAGCGGATTTCATCAAAAAATCGCGAAAAAAAGCCGAATTTTGTCAAAGGATCGCGAAAAAAGCGCAAATTTCATCAAAATATCGCGGAAAAAAGCCGATTTTCGTCAAAGGATCGCGAAAAAAGCACAAATTTCATCAAAATATTGCGGAAAAAACGCTATTTTCGTAAAAGGGCTGAGACAAAATAGTGTATTTCGTCGAAATATCGCGAAAAAATAGCAAATTTCGTCAAAAAATCGCGGAATACAGCCGAATTTTGTCAAAGTATCGCGGAAAAACACGATTTTCGTAACAGGCTCGTGAAAAAAATAGCGAATTTCGACAAAAGGATCGCCGAAAAAACGCGAATTTTGTCAAAGTAACGCGGAAAAAACTTGAATTTAGTCAAAGCTCCAAAAAAGATGTGCAAACTAAACTTATAGGTAGAAAATTCATAAAATGGGATTTAATTTTTTTAATGAGATTCTTAAAAATACAGCATGATTTCAGTGTAATTTGATAATGTATTCAGTAGATGGACCAGTGAAAAATCCCCCCCCCCTCCTTCTTACTGCATTGAAATGTCTCCCGCCTTCAGAACATTTAGGATTTGATGCTTATTAATAATTTAGATGTAAATTTCCCTTCCAAGGAAAATGTCTGATTCCAACACAGATCCATGCCAACAAATAATTCGGGAAGTACAATGAAAGCACTCATTCATTCGACAAAAAGTACACCTTTACTTAAGATAGGTATTCTTTTTTTCAGCAAAAAATCTTTTTCAATAAACCCGTCTTGCCCTTTTTTAAAAGAAATGCGAACATTAGTGATACTTGTTAGTTGAACTTTGTATCTTCTACTCTCAAATAAACATTATTTTACAATTAAAATTGTATTTTGCATTTTTACTTTTAAAAAAGTAAAGAAAATTTCTCTTAATATTTTAAAAATATATCTTATTTGAGTGCAAATAATACTGGTTTTAATTTATTATTTAATTATTATTAAAACAGTGATTAATGCATTTCATTTATCTTTTCCAAATAAACAAGTTTCATTTATTCCTTTAAAATATAAATTATTATTGATGAGGACCCGCTTTTGTAAAAAAGGGACCCAGATTTTTGGAAATCCTGGGTCCCGGGGACCCAGGTTTTTTCAAGTACAGCGGCATCACTGACATTAAAGATGACACAGGTTCAGTCTGAGGTCGTGAAGCCAAACCTTTTCCAGATTTCTGCCAGTGGCGTGGTATAAATACCAATTTTTCTATTTTAAATAGATTGTCAGATAATTCTGTTTTAATCGTTTAACCCAATATAGATATTGCTGTCCTATTTTCAGTAAAATATATTCGGAATTCGTACAGCAATTTTATATTTTTTGCTTTTTGCAATGATTTTTTGACATTTGTAAAAGGTTATTCAGTTTCAAACTCGCAGCTTAAATATTAATAAGAAATTTTTCCTTCCGTGATTTTAAATAGAGAATTTTTGATGCAATTTTTTGCATTCCAATGTGATTTTTTGTCATTTGTACATGGAATTCAAACTTTTAGCTTAATATGGTAAATTTTGCCATATTTTCAATAAAGTTTTTCAGGAATTCATGCAGTGATTTTTAGATATTTTTCGCATTTTGTATGTCAGGTGTGTCAGCTAATATAATATAAAATAGTGTTGAAATCAATTTAAAAAGTGGTAAACAAAAGAAAATAATAATAATAATTTCATTCGTTATTTTAATAAATGGTTATATAATAAAATTAATTTCATAGAAACTTTAAAAGTACCGATTTTGGCACACACGTTATATTTTTCGGACAGTGGGGGCATCGGGGTGTCAAATTTTGTAAAAAAGGGCAGGCAGGGCGGCCCGTCCCGTGAAAAACGCCTAGAATGAACTCTGCACTTTAGTTGGAATTTATCTTTTTTTAATTATGTTTGATTCTTATAACAGAGTGTCATTAATGACTATTGCTACACAATATCATTGATCACTGCATAAAGTAGTTGGTTGGCAATTCTGTATTCAGATTTATAAAACCATTAAACAATACATTGTGAATACTGCAAAATTTTAGCGCTAACTATTAGATTTTAATATAATCAAATATAGTTTTTATCTTAAAATGAGGATGGACATGCATGTTACATGAAGGCATATCATACATGGAAAAATACTATTAGTCCTTTAAAATCCTCAATGTTGTAAAAATATTTAATTTTCAAGCTATAACTTTTGGTGAATAAATTCAAATCTCACATTTACAATTACATAGTTTGTAAAATTTAATAAACAGAATAAATAAACTATTGCAAATTATTAATTGTTATAGCAAGTATTTACTTGGCCAGATTTTGATTTTGACTCATTGTATCTTTCTAGTGAGTGTGGAAATGAAGTTTGAAGAAGGCACGCTATCTCTAACTGCATTGGAAAGGTCCTTGCAAGATCTGCTGATTGAGATGGAAATTATTTTCAAAGGAAAAGAATGAACAGATAAACAAGAAATAGATGACTTGCTGCACATTTTTTGTTGTTGTTGTTTTTTTTGTAATAGTATAATTATGAATAATAATAGTTTGTAAATAAAAAACATTTAATTCATTTTTGTGATTAATAAATTTTATTTGTTCTACATAGTATGTTTTATTTACATTTCTAAAAATTTAAGTTTTTTTGTATTAGCACTTCCATGTTTGAGATATTTCAATAAAATATTTATAAAATAAATTTATAAACTTAAAATTATTGTAAATTAAACTTAAAAGTTGCTATTCATGACCAAAAAAATGAGAAACAATTGATAAAAATTGAGTCATAAAATCTAGCTAAAATTTTAATTTAAATGAAACATTTATAAATTATGATGATATTGAAAAGCTAAACTATTTTAATTTCTATTTATTTCAAATGCCTGATATGCAATATAGAGATTATATCAATTTGTATTTCTAAAAAAGTATTATATAGCTTCACCTAGGTAGTGAGGAAACTCCATAATATATATATATATATGTATGTATGGATATAATGAAAAGTACCATGTTTTAATTATCTTCTTTCTTTTTATCACTTAAGACTTTTTAAAGTATTTTTTTTAATTTAACTGCTTTTTTGTGTGTGTGTGTGTGTGGGGGGGGGGGGTTAACACTGAAATTTATTGTGTTCAAATAAATTTTACTTTCTATCAGCCACCATGTCTTACTGATTTCATCAACTAAGTAGGCATTAGAAATTCTGAATTGGAATTAAGATAGCTTTATTGTTATATTAGTCTATTTTTTGTGTAGGTGTACAATTTCTGGAAGTTTTTAAATGATGGAAAAAAGCATTTTTCTATTTAAGGGGGAAAAATGGATTTTTTTTTACAAATAAGAGCTTTTCATAAAAAAATGTTAAACATTTTTTGAATTTATGTCTAAAAATAAAAAGGTTTTATTTTTACTTCATATGTATATATTGTAAATGGAAATAAAAATTTACTAAAAGAAAATTAGTTCCATAATACCTTTTCATGCTGAATTTAACAGCATGATTTGTAATGTATTTAACTGTTTTTGATGGTCATTTTAGTTGCACTTTCTATTTTAAATTGTCATTAAAACTATTTTTAAATAAAACAAAATTTGCTGCAATTTGTGTTTATGCAATGAAAAAATGGGATTTGAACAGATTGTTCATCCCCCCCCCCCCCCATAAAGTAATTCAGACTCTGGTTTAGAATGAAGGCAGTCATAATGATAAAATATAAATTTTGTTCTAACTTAATTACTTTAAAAATTCAAAACTAATAATATACATTTTTTAATTTAGGAGTAATTAAAAAAAATAGTTTGAAAACATAACAACAGGTGAATTTATTGTTTTTAAATAAATTTTGACAGAAATTTGCTTTTTTTTTTCTTTTGCAAGTTTTATGTGTAAATAAAAGCAATAAATAAGTCTAAAGATTAATATTTATAGTAAAAGTGAAAAGAATAAACTATTTTAGCTACATGTTATTTTTTAAAATTATGGTTAAGTATTTATTGAGTATTTGAAAAAAGTATATGAAAAACTGTTCGTGTAATAAAAATTATTTTTTCAAATAATGCATATTTCAGCCTTACCATTTCCTCAAATCAGTATATGATATAATTTTGGTTATGACTTTTTATTTTTAATGAGAAAAGTAGCATTTAATTATCAGTTTTACAAGTTAATGTTTTTATGTAGAATATTGAACATGAAAAAGATCAGATTGTAGATTGAAAATAAGTATAGTATTCCAACTGAGTATTCATCCCCCGGCATTGTAGAGTCGGTAAGTTCAGGGTGAAAATTGTCATAAGAATAAAATATAAATTTTGTTCTGCGTTAATTGAATGTCGAATTGAATGAGAAATTGGAAACTAAAATTTTAATAATGCTTTGATATCTTTTTAATATTGGAATAATTTGTCTCAAGAAACAACACAGGCCGATTTCTGAATATGTAACTTAAGGGGGCTGGTCACTCAGCTTCTGATTTCCTCTTACTAATGTAAAGTGTATGGGTATTTGATGCATTCATATATTTGAAATATCTCCTCGGGAAATTAATATTTTTAACTTCTATTTTTTGTGTACACTTCCTAAAAGATTTTTTTTTTTTAGTTCTCAAAATATTTCTAAAGTATAAACTTAATTTTATAGGAAGTGCTTAAAGCATACTCACAGTTCGCCTGCTTTTAACACATAAAATATTAAATTCAGCATAGAACTTAGAAATACTTTGAAAACTAAGAAAAAAAGAGACATCCTTTAAAAAGAGTACACTGAAAAAATAGGTTAAAAATATGGGAGAAGATATTTTAAATATACAAATCCATCAAAAGTCCATAGATTTAACATTACGGAGGAGAATTCCGAAGCTGAGTGACTAGCACCCTTAACACATTGACGACGAGCCTCTTTTACATTTCTTTTAGTTCTTTGACACCAGTTTTTCCTCATTGGAATTTTGAATTATTTAATCACCCAAAATTTGAGAATAGATAATGTGAAAATTTCCAAATTTAAATTTAAAAGTTTTGTTCATCTTATACGGCAAGCTTTCTTGCCAACCGTCTTTAATGAGTTAACACAAAATGTTTTCAACTAAATTGTGGCAAAATATTTAAAAAAAGGAGGGGGGGGACAAAGTTTATATATAAATACAATTAAACAATGTGAAGATTTATATTTATGTTAAGCGCAGAAAAGAATAAATTCTTTCAGCTACATATTATTTTTAATAATTGTTGAATATTTCTATTGTTTATGTGAAAAAAAAAAGAAAAATTGGTAATAAAAATAATTTTATATAAGTAATACTATATTACACTCTCAACCTTACCATTTCCACAAAATGCAATAATTTGTATAATTTTGCATATAACTTTTTTTTTTTATGAAAAGTAGCATTTAATTGTCAATTTTACAAGTTAACTCTTCCCACTCCGTTGGCTCCGCTGTGAAGACATTCTTAATCTTTGCAAAATTTGTTTTTGGTACCAGTAATCAAGGAAAATACAATTCACCTTATTTAATCAGAGCATTTTTGAAATTGTGTACTTGAAGGAAACTGCTTTTTAAAAAGTGGTGCCAATCGAATAAAATTTGTGTAAAAGACGCCTGAGCTTTAAGGGTTAATGTTTTCAAGTAGAACATTGAACATGAAAAGAAAAGTTAAAAAACACCCGAATGTACCTATTATAAAATTTTGAATAAATTATTTTATTAATGGTATTTAAATTTTACTAAAAAAAAATAAATACCTTCGAAAAAAGAAAAAAATTTCCCCCAAACAATTTCTAGGTTATTTCAGAGCATTTCCATCAGTAATCATTTTTCAAAGTGTCACTCAACATACATCATAAAATCCGTTCTTTAGATATTTTCTGCATTATTATGAAAATGAACTTAAAAATTTAATTTTCTATATCATCGAAATATGTATATATATTATATATAAATATATATTTCTATATCAGCCAAATAAAAATTTTATTTTAAATAATTTAAAAAATGTTTATATACATATATATTCAAACCTGGATTCATTAATATTTCTAACATTTTTTCCCCTAATATAAAGAGATATTGATTACCAATACTATGCCAAGGCAGATAATCAATATCTTCCTATGTTGGAAGAAAAAAAAACTAGTATGCTGTGGCCATTACAAAACTTTCTTCTATATAAATCACGTCAATTAAATCATTCAAATAGTACAAGAAATTACATCAATTTAGCCCCAATTCATATCAAAGTCTATCTGAATTTGAAGTTTGATGAAAATTCGTGCATTAGTTCTTAAGATTGTGGAAATTCTGAAAAATGTAACATAGCAGCACCACCTGTTGAACGATTTACAACAAAAGATAAACAGCATTAATTCATATTGAGGTATACCTGAATCTGAAATTTGTTGAAAATCCAAGCATTAGTTCTTGAGATAGATGTATTGCGGAAATCACAAAAAATGCAGCCTAACAGCGCCACCTGCTGAGCGATTTACACCAAAATGTATAAAACGTCAATTCACTAACTGAATCTGAAATTTGATGAAAATTCGTGCATTAGTTCTGCAGATTGAGCTATCGTGAAAAATGCTGCATAGTAGCGCCACCTGTTGAGCGATTTACACCAAAAACTAATCAGCACCAATTGATATCTGGGACTAACTGAATATAAATTTTTATTAAATTCCGTGCATTAGTTTTTGAGATAGAGCGCCCACAAAATTTGTGTCACATACATACAGACAGACATTTTGTAAAAATATGTTTTCCGGAATCTCCGACCCCTAATGAAACATGTAAATCCGTCGAAAATTTCCACGAATCCAATACTTTCTTCTTGTAAAGATAGAAGAAAGTAAAAAGCTTTGCCATTTTATAATGCCGAATCCAGTTTTGACCAATATCGGCCTGTCCGACTTTCCCCGATATTGGAAACTAGTATGTTGCGACCATAACAAAACTTTCTTCTATATAAATCACGTCAATTAAATCATTTAAATAGTACAAGAAATTACATCAATTTAGCACCAATTCATATCAAAGTATATCTCGATTTGAAGGTTGATGGAAATTCGTGCATTAGTTCTTGAGATAGATCTATAGCGAAAATTCTGAAAAATGTAGAAAAGCAGCGCCACCTGTTGAGCAATTTACACCAAAACATAAACAGCACTAATTGATATCAAGGTATACAAGAATCTGAAGTTTGATGAAAGTTCGTGCATTAGTTACTTGAGATAGAGCTATAGTGGAAATTCTGAAAAATGCAGCATAGCAGCGCCACGTGTTGAGCGATTTGGACCAAAACATAAACAACTCTAATTCATATCAAAGTATACCTGAATCTGAAGTTCGTTGAAAATCCAAGCATTAGTTCTTGAGATAGAGCTATTGCGGATATCACAAAAAAAACAGCCTAGCAGCGCCACCTGTTGAGCGATTTACACCAAAATGTATAAAATGTCAATTCATGTCAAGGACTAACTGATTCTGAAGTTTAATGGAAATTCTGAAAAATACAGTATAGCAGCGCCACCTGTTGGGCGATTTCTACCAAAATGTATAAAAGTCAAATCATGTCAAGAACTAACTTATTCTGAAGTTTGATGAAAATTCGTGCATTAGTTCTTGAGATACAGCTATAGTGGAAATTCTGAAAAATGCAGCACAGCAACGCCACCTGTTGAGCAATTTAAACCAAAATGTATAAAATGTCAATTCATGTTAAGTACTAACTTATTTTGAAGTTTGTTGAAAATCCAAGCATTAGTCATTGAGATAGAGCTATTGCGGAAATCGTAAAAAATGCAGTATAGCAGCGCCACCTGTTGAGCGATGTACACCAAAAAATATAAAACTTCAACTCATGTCAAGGATTAACTGAATCTGAAGTTTGATGAAAATCTGTGCATTAGTTCTGGAGATTGAGCTATTACGGAAATCCTGAAGAATGTGGCATAGCACACCTGTTGAGCGATTTACACCAAAAACTAATCAGCACCAATTTATATCGGGGACTAACTGAATATGAAATTTTATTAAATTCCGTGCAATAGTTCTTGAGATAGAGCGCCCACAAAATTTGTGGCACACACAGACAGACAGACATTTTGTAAAAACATGTTCTTCGGAATCTCTAACCGCTAAAACGTGTAAATCCGTCGAAAACCAAAAGTCGAAAATTTTTACGAATCCAATACTTTCTTCTTGTAAAGATAGAAGAAAGTAAAAAGGTTAGCCATGCAATATCGGCCAATCCGGTGTTCACCGGTATTGCGAAATCGCTGTTCCCGATATTGCTGTGCTACCTGGGGTGTACTCTTCTATCTTATTTAGACATTTTTTACCTGCATTTAAACCGAATATCCTGTATGGTATTCATTCATTAGAAGCTTTAATTCTTCGCATAACAATCGAGTGTCCTCTTTTTGATAATCTGAAACGACATTTGAAACCAGTTTCATTAAAATTAAATGAGTTTCTTCTAGAGATGCACCGAATAGAGATTTTGGTCGAATACGGAATATTCAGCAACAGGTAAACCGAATACCGAATATTCAGCTAGCCGAATAGTGACTATCAAGCCGAATACCGAATAGTGACTATTCGGCAGGGCCGAAACTAAGGGGGAACAGAGGGGGCATGTGCCTCGGGCGCCAAACGAAGGATTATACCTTTGGAGTGGATCATTTTCTTCTGATGGACTGATGTCTTCTATTATTATGAAACAGCCATTATAAATGAAGTGTTAGGTGAAGATGAAAGAGCAGTCGTAAAAAGGTTAGAACTCTGATTTTCTGGTCAGAATGGGAAGAAAAAAAATGGCCATAATTTTTTGGCCAAATTTTAATGGGCAAAAAAAAAATTATGACCATTTTTTTTCTTCCCATTCTGACCACAAAATCAGAGTTCTAACTTTTTACGACTGCTCTTTCATCTTCACCTAACACTTCATTTATAATGGCTGTTTCATAATAATAGAAGACAACAGTCCATCAGAAGAAAATAACTCGGTTAAGCAGGACTCGGATAATCGGGACTCTAACTGTATATTTCATTTTAAAAATGATCTTTAGAATATTTTTGTTCAGAGGGGAGTCGTGACCCCCCCCCCCCCCCTTGGATCCGCCATTGTAGATTACGTAGTTCAGTATTACATATTTGAAGATTACATATTTTAAATTTTAAAATAAGTCGACTATTTGAAAATTAATAAAATTCTCTTTGGAAATATACTTTGTGGAAGAGGAACGTGGGGCGCCAAAATCCATGCTTGCCCCAGGTGCAAAAAAGGCTAGTTTCGGCTCTGCTATTCGGCCGAATACCGAATATTCGGCTTGCCAAATACTTTTAAGTTTCAGAGTTTGAAAGCATTAAAAAGATAAATTTTAAATCAATTTTACATAATGTTTAACACTACTTCATATATTGATAAAAAATATCTCTTTATAAGTAAATTTTGTACTAAAAAAATCTATGCTTTGAATTGTTATTTAAGAAAAGGATAGTTTTAAAGTTTCTTTAATTGATAAAAAAAAAAGGTTTTTTAAGTATTCGGTCTGGCCGAATATTTCGATATTCGGCCAAACCGAATATTCAGCCTACCGAATAGTTTGATATTCCGCCTAACCGAATATTCTATTGTATGGCCGAATACCGAATATTCGGTGCATCCCTAGTTTCTTCTATCTCTGAAACGCCACAGATGAGTTTTTTACATCTTTGCAATCGTCGAATAGCAAAAAATTCTGCGATTTTTCTTACAATGAATACTTACAAATGCAACACCCATTGATCTCTTCCAGAGTTTCTAGCGAGACCGCGAAAATGCCACTGCGAACTGTACGCTTACGCTGCTTGCGGCATCTCTGAGTATCCGCAGATTTTCATGCGAAATAGCGAGAAACTAGCTGCGAAGTTCTCTCTGTTTTACTGATCGAGAAAAGTTAATTGCGAAAATTAACTTTAAACTCCGCCTTCAACTGTCACACGAGCAGAAAATTGCTGAGCTCAATCACGACCGGGAGAGATGATAGAATTTTCAGTTGCTTTGGTTGATGGCATCATACAGCCGACAAATATTTTTACTATGAAATGGGTAAATTATCAGTTTTCAGCATTGAATATTGCTATTTTCAGTTTATTTTATATACTTCTTACTAGTCTGCTTCTGAAAAAACTAATATGGGCTTGTAAAAAGTTCGTAAATTTATACAGAAAACATGGTTAACGAATACAAAAAAGTGAAAACTTTACGCATTAAACTGCATATTTCAATTTTTAATCCAATAATATAAACTACTTTAATGTGAAAAGTTGTCAGCGCACTTATCTACCCTTAATAATTAAAACAAATTATTAAAAATCAAATATTATTTGAAAATTGAATCAGTAAAACTGAAAACGGCAGGTTGACGCACACTCCAGGTGTATATTTTAGCTTATTGCGAAAGGTGGAGCTTTTTTCTGAAACTGGACAACATTTTTGCGAAAGTTTCGCAGTTAGAGAAATAAGCCCCGCCTTGACACCTGTCAAAATTTGTTTACCTTTAGCAGCGAAAAGTTCGCAAAAAGTCTGGCTTCTGATTGGTCAATCTCGTCTCGCTAATAGCGAAAAATCTATCTGGATCTGGGCCATAATAAAATAAATACTGGATATGTAAAATATGAAAAGGGATAATGCATGGAGTTAAATGATTATGAAAATAATGATTAAATTAACTATGTAGAAATATCGATACTGATAAAGTATGAGTTTAGAAATAAGATGAAAGTAAATAAAACGATTATTGAAAATAGATATAAATGAAATGAAACATGGAGTTAAGTGTAAAGTATGAATGGAGATGAAATCACAATGGTGTGAAAAAATCGATATAAAGGATTGAATCGATTATCTTTACAAAAGAGGAGTCTGTAATGACCGAAGAAACCCCGCAAACTTTCCGATCTCGTAAGTTGCAGGACTAGCTTTTGTCCAGCGTTTGTCCACGAATCCTAGAATTTTCCATCGATTTCTGCCTAGGTTCCGGAGACTGTTTAGCCGGGCTGGCGTGTCGGAGGAAAACTTTCGATATGCAGAAAGAGAGCAAAAGATGTTAAGTAGCAGATTAAGTGAAGTGAAGAGAAATAATCTGTTGAGAGATGAAGACGGTTTTTTTACTGTGTTTTGAAGTGATAAAATTTAGATATGTGGTAGAGAGTAGTGTATACAGAAATGTCCATTTTTTTGAGTGATGGATTTTAAAATCTGTGAGGAGGTTTTTACTTGTAAATGTGAACTGTTTTAATAAAGTGTTTTGATATTTCAAATGAAAATCAAATTTCAAATTATTTTGCTTAAAAGGCCCAAAGGCCAACCTAGTAAAAAAGATTCCATGTCGGGACTCGAACTCGGGGCATCAGTATAGCGCACTGATGTTCTACCGACTAAACCACATGGCACGATACCTAGCCTGGAACTTCTCACTATTAGAGGTTGGCAAGGCTGCAAACGCAGCACAAGATGGAATACTTTTCTGTGAGCCACCGACATGGGGCAAACACAGACACATAATTCAATCCAGCATCGATTGAATCTATATTAATA
Organism: Maratus speciosus; assembly: GCA_963932465.1. Taxonomy (NCBI): domain Eukaryota; kingdom Metazoa; phylum Arthropoda; class Arachnida; order Araneae; family Salticidae; genus Maratus; species Maratus speciosus. The sequence goes on along the minus strand of CAWVRF010000174.1, from coordinate 1,120,915 downwards.
TTTGGAAATTTTTCCAGAGAGAGACATTCGCCTTGCATATAATATTTCAAATGAAAATCAAATTTCAAATTATTTTGCTTAAAAGGCGAAAAAGCCAACCTAGTGAAAAAGATTCCATGCTGGGATTCGAACCCGGGCCTTCAGTATAGCGCACTGACGTTCTACCGACTAAACCACATGGAGCGATACCCAGGCTGAGTTCCAGTCGAAATGACGCTTCTGGACATGTGGATGTGCAACTCTGTAAATATTCCTTCGGTCTTTCCATAAAACAGTGATTTTTAATTTCGCTCAAAACTGCAAACGGCGAAAAATATAACGAACAACAATGTAAGAAAGATTTTGATAATGAACACCGGAGTCATGTATTTCATCGATTTATACCAAGATCGGAACTTAGTACAAGAAGGTCTGAACTCGTGCCGGAGGGTGACCTGACGGTGGTTTGCACGATGAAGAGCTCGACATCTGCCGGAAGTGACAGTAAGTCTTTGTATTCTGACCACAATTACTGCATAAAATGTCTATATATGAGGATTTTACTTTTGTAAACTATTTACTACCTCAATTTCAGAATAATAATGTTCGGTTTATGAAATTGTTGAAGTTTTCGCGATTACACAGCACCATGATTATTACTCGGAAGTTCTGGCAGTTAAATGCTAAATAAAATAAAGACAGCGGAAACCCTATAACTATCGCTGTTTATAAGAATTTAGGAACTAATCTCTGCTTAAGAGGAAATTGTTATTGCGCTTTAATAGGGATGAATAAATATTTGCATTTGAAATTTTGTGACAAAAATCCTAAAAAATGTGTCTTTTGTCTAAAATCGGATTTAAAAAGATCAATATTTAAAATTTCAAAATTAGTACTATTTTTATTATGATTGTACTAGTCCCGCTGAAAATTTTTGCACAAGGTATAACACAAAAACAGTCGCTTCATTTTAGATATTGGAACTCATAGATTTAGTTTTATCTTTTCAGCGACTAAAAAAAAGGGGGATGGGCAATACTCAAAAACCTTTGTTTAATATAATTTTTTATATTGTTTCAATATTCATTAAATACTTATTTATATCAAATGTATTTCAAAGCAAAACTGCAGTAAAATAAAACCTCCATCTAGTTTACAAATAAGTTTATTTATTTATTTATTTTTTTACTTTTAACAATTTTGATATAAAAAAGTCTAAAAAGTGGACATTTGCTGCTGATTCTTCTACAAATGATCGTAGGGGGGGAGAGTCTAGAGCCAATCGATTAAGGATAATATCTATTATTACATGGTACAAACAAACAAAGCTTTGGCGTCGCCTCCATGTTGGGCCGTTCAGTGTTTTTTAAATTATTTACTAGCAATGTATCACTAGCAACGCCCAATTTTACAATGTATTTTTAATCCACTTTTTAAAGTCACATTTGGACTTTATATCTAAATTCAGGCCACATAATATTAAATTATATTTCTTTTTTTTTTCTAAAGTAAAATTTTATGCCATTGATTTATTCTATAGAAGCTCAATACCTGTATAAATTTAAACACATTAACTTCTTTAATTTTATAATATGTATTAATTAAATACCAGAATTTCAAAAGTAGTGTAAAGTTACAATCTATAAAAACTCTCTTCTCATTTGATTCAAATATAGTTCTTACGTGTAGATACATAGTTTGTGTACTAGCATTTCTTTTAACAGAGTTTGATGTGTTTGAAAAACACAGATATCATAAAACAATTTTAATTTCATAAATTTTAAATGCATCTGGTATTAATTTGTCCAAGATGCAAAATTTTTTTAGAAATAATATCTTTCATATTAAGTAGACAGTTTGTTAGAGTTGGTTTTTCTGTTTAAATACCACTAATAATATAGATACACATTTTTTGACCTATGGATAGTTTTTGCTCTCCAGAGAAATGTGCTGACTACTGAAATATTTAGCTGAAAATTTCACCTTCATTAAAATCTAACGGAACTCTTACAGTATTTTTATAATACAAAGTATGATTTCCGGTTATACCTTAAAACTGTCTGTGAAACTCTTTTATATTCTCGAATAAATTTGTATGTTGAAAAAAATTATTAGATAGATTTTAGAACCTTTTTACTACTAATTAACCTGCTCCTGATTTTCATGAATAAATTTTCCCTCCCATGCGATTTCTGTACTATTTTCATGCAACTTTCATCATTTGCCAACAAAGTAATTTTAATTCAAATATTTCTGATTCTAATTTAATATTATTTGGACCTTGTATAGAATGTAATTAATATATTTTAGTTTCAAAGTAGGATAAGATTAAAAACAAAACATATTTTTATCTAATTATGTATTTATATATTCGTATCTGTATTCCATGGCAGCAGTCTTCAACCTTTCACTAAATTCACAATTTTAAATTCCATGGACCACTAGTAAGATTTCTTGATTAATATAAATATATTTGTACAATATATCACAGAGTTTCTGTTGTATTAGTGTGAAATGTATATACTCAGTATCTTAAAATTGTAAATGAGAGGTATTATACTTTAACCCATGGGATACCGCACTTTTTTAATACTGATCTCTGCTTTATTTAATTGCAAAAAGAGCTTATTTAATCATTAAAAAAACTTTTAAAGGTAACTTAATAAGGTTCATAAAAAAAACTTGTAAAGTAACAAAATTATTAAAGTTAATTATTTTGTACAAAATAATTAAAACTTATTTTAGTATCGTACATTTTTAATGTGATATTTGTTCCTACTTTCTTGAAATAAATTCATATGCTTTGACATCAATGTTTTTGCTGGATATGGACAGCTGTTTTTATTTCAAGTCGAGACCAATATCGAGTTTTAACAACTGTGACACACAATGAAAATGTTTATTTCTCACAAATACGTAGTTGAAAACTAAAACAAAATTTTTATTGCTCTTTAAGTCAGTAATGAGTATTCACATTTTATGGGGAAACAAAAATTCAACATTGGTTGTAGTGAAGGCAAATAATAAAATATGTCTATTAATATAATTATAAATGCTTGCTGCAATTTAAAATTTAGAACCAAACATCTAAATTTTCATAAGTATTTTTAGAGCATTATCGCGGCTTATTATTGATAATTTTATTATTTTAACACTTTATGTACTGAACTATGAAAATTTTATCTTCTAAAGCATTTTTCGTGAATTGATTAAACTACATTAGATAATTTACGTAATCATTTAATAAATTTTAGAAGGATTGAAGGATTTAGAAAGATTAATTAAATTTGAATTTATAGGGATTTTGTGCAATATTTATAACCCCACTCAAATCTTTTATTTTAAATATTTTTCTTAGTATTTTGTAAAATTAGAAAATGTACAAGTATAATGTTCTTACAATAGAAATATTTCCAAATTCACCCCCCTCCCCCAAGGCCAAGAACGCTGAAAAGATGCAAAGACAAAAGAGGTCATCCTTTTAAAAATATTTTTGTTTTGTGTAACCAATAATGCTTTTGGAACAAGATAAAGATATCTATAACTCATTCTAAACTGTATTACAACTAATCAATCTATTAAATTAATTCTTATAACAAGTTATTTTAATGGTACTTATAAGTACCGTTAGTAGATAAAGGATTAAGCCAAGTGGCGTAGTGGTCAGAGCATCTGACTGCCATGCTACAGGTCAAGAGTTCAACTCCCGCCTGGGAAAGGGTCAACCTTTTTGGAGTCGATCAAATGAGTGCTAAGCTTGCTTGGGAGCTAAACACCGAGGCTCCCGCGTTAAGCTGACCACCTGTCCAGGATACATGCCGTATAACACGTCGGGTACAGGATAAAAGAAACAGGGTTGCACACTGTAGGCCCTGATCCTTAAAGGATCATACATCGACAGGTCTATTTTTCTGAGTTTAGTTTTATTATTTATAGAGTATAATTATTAATAAAGCAAACAAATTCTAAATAATGTCCGGCGTTTTCTACAGACTGCCGTAATTTTCTCGCGGACCACTTGTTGGCGACCTTTGCTCTAGAGTTAACATGTCTAAATAATCAGATTTTAAGCTATTAGTTTCGGAACAAGGTAATTTTAACTGAAACTATGGCAGCTGTCAGTCATCATGATTTCGTGCAGTTTGGAATAAGGTAAGACTGTTTTTGATTTTTTTTCTTGTACTTACATTAAAGGAATGGTTTTCTACCTCAGACTTTAATGTAACTAAAATGGATCCGCAAAATTTATTTATTGTGTTTATTTTGTTAATTAATTTTGTGCTTTTCCTTGCACATTAAGACGTAATTGCAATAAAATACTGCAATTAAACACTGTTATTTAAAATTATCTTCCAACAAAAATTAATTGGAGAGACCGTAAATATTTCACCTTAAATTATATTAAACAGAACATCTTAAAAAAAAAAACCTATGAAGAAGGAGGGAGGGGGAGACAAAAATCATTGTTTCATCAACATTTCACCAATTTATGGTTCAACATTTAACCAATTTATGGTTAAACATTTCACCAAATTTCGGTTAAACGTTTCACCAATTTATGGTTCAACGTTTCACCAATTTATGGTTCAAGGTTTTACCAACTTATGGTTCATCTTCAGAACCAAATGTTGGAACAATGTTTCACCATCTTATGGTGGCAGCTACTGCAGCACCAAAAATTGGTTCAACGTTGTACCAAATTTTTAACAGTGTACCTCTAATTTTTTCATAATTTTAGTTTCAATAGATTTGGTAATAGTAGAGGGAGGGGGACATATTTTTTCAATACATTTTCAGCGATATCTCTGAAGATATAATACGTAAAATTAGAAGAAATATATTCTTGAGTTCAGAGTTATGAAAGCTTTCAGACGATACCCCACACGATATACAAAGAAAAGATTTGTTTTTACAAGTAACTTAATTAGCCACTCTACATTTTTCCTAAATATATTTGTGAATATTTAATAATCTCTAAATATGTGGGTCAATAGTCTTTATTACTTTCCCCAATTTGAAAATTTAACTTTCCATAGTTTACAAGTAAAATGGCTGTGACAGACAGACACAGGAGTGATCTTATAATGGTTCCGTTTTTACTTTTCAAGTACGGAACCCTAAAAAAGAAACAAAACTAAATAAAATGACTAAAATGCCTTAAAATCATATATTACTCTTTTAGAAATATTTATTTTCTGTCATTTTGCACCATAACTCGAAAAATTAATTCTTACATTTTTGGCATCATTGCTTTCATACTTATAAAACTGCAACCTTAAAATAAAACCCATAAAAATTCAATTTCTCTAACACTTCTGTAAGCTATTGCCAATGTAAGCTGAGAATTACTGGCGATTCCGTTAAATCCACGATCACCTAAAATCATCTCATCATTGCAAATGTAAAGTGATTCTTACAGTTAAGCCGTAGGAAGAAATTTCAAAATGGCACTAATATTAGCGCCAATCTTTTTACCAAATTTTTTTATTAATATTGATGCAATTTTGGTTAACTACAGATGAAATTTTTCTTACTCACGATTTTGATGTAAATTATTTCATCTAGAACTAAAACTCTGCAAATCATAGATTCTGCACAAGATATAATAACCAAATTGTCTGTTTACTCTTCTTGAGTTTACTTGTTCGTATTTTCATATTTAATCATTTGTACGTTCATATTATTTTGTACATTTTAATATGCAATTCTGATTAAATATTACAGACCTCAAACTTTCTCATGAAGGAAGTATAAAATTATTTCCAAACAGATATTAAGATGGGGCTGATATCAGTGATAATTGCAATCTTTTTTTTCAATTAATCAAGTTTTGTTTATTATTAAATCTGACTAAACACATACGAAAAAAATCTTCAATTTACGATTCGAATGTAAATTATTTGTGTAGCTTTAAGAGCGGAAAAGATAGACAATGTATTTCATCATTATTATGCAGAGTATTTAGAATTGTATTATTAATTAATTAATTGCTCTTTAATTTCAATATACTTTTATTTAATTTCTTAATTCTTAATATTTTATATAATTATTTTTATTTTAAATTAAGCATTCATTATTATAATTTTAAGTGTATGATTACATTGAAATTATTGCTAAAAAAGTAAACAAAAAAGAGGCCAGAAATCTTCTATCAATTTTCTTTACCAACTTCTGGTCCCAATCTGTGCGAAATTGAGTAGGTCTAGGATATTTTGTTTTTCTTTTTTGTAACATATAGGCCTGTAAAATGGTACTCCATTTTAGTTCGTTCACTTGTATTAAACAATTAATCCAAGCAAGGCTTTTTTTGTCGTGACATTATGTAACTGTAATGTGTGTCATTAATAGGAACACAGTATTAATTGTGTTTAAAACTGACCTCGTTGTTACTTTTTGGCAAAAAATGTCATTTTAAGAATATGATAAACTTCAAGAACGACATTTTTTGAAAATGTCATTTTAAGAATATGATAAACTTCAAGAACGACTTCAGTGATTCTTTTTTCAATTACATTTTGAGATTTATTCTTAGTTCACAAAAAATTATACAATAAAAATTATCTCTATGTAACAATGCATATTTGTTTGATAAAATTTATGTGTTTCTACCACCCTCACACTTGTTACTCATTCTCTTTGACCTTGATCTTACACATCTAAAAACAGGCACACACATGGATTTTATTCTGCATTTTTCAGAATCTTCTTTACCAATTATTTTAATCCTTTATTGTACTTTAATGCAAATCGAAGAAACTAACCAAAATTGTAGTTATATTTTGCTTTAAAATAACTCCATAGTACACTTAAAAATATTTAATGTTTATTAATCGGGGAAAGTTTAGGAGAGATAGGTGAGGGATTACCAAACGTAACATATGAAGGTTTTTCTTTCTGTATGGATACTAAGAAACATACATCTTTACCAAAAATCCTCTCTGAATTGAATAATCTTTTGCATCATAAGCAGAAAGCATTTTCTTTCTTGCACCAAGACAAAGTTTGGTACTTGTCCATCATGCCTGTAGCTAAGCGTTATAGTTGCCACAAAATAAAATTCATGTGAAAGGGGAAAAAGATACGAAAATGATAATTAAAAATATATATAACCTTTGGAAATTACAGACTTTCACGCATTATTTTATAAAATCAATACAAATTTATACTTAAAAGAACATATGTATCACAATAAAATAATAAAACACAATTTAAACTGCAGGCAGGAAATTGTAAATATTTCTAAGCATTACTATAAACATTTCACTTTCTGAAAAAAGTCTTTCATGGTTTTCCGACAAAAACTTTCATTATGTATAATTCCAACATCATGAAACAATTTTATTACAACTTCCTTCTTGTCGTAAATGTGATTAAAATGAAAAATAAAAGGCAGATGTCGCTGTTAGTTGATATCCCCTTACTAGTGAAGTGAAACGAAGTGAGATGCATTAATAGGATGCATCTTAGTGAAGATAAAAGACATGGCTGAATAGATTCCATTAATAAAATCCCCACTGCGTTACTCCTCACAGCGGCATAATGTAAACTCTGTGGATACAAAGAAGAGACGGATTAGGTTGATACATAGAAAATTTATGTCAGTCTTTGATTAAAAAAATCACACTTCAATGTATAAATAAAACACTGTTTCTATATAATCAGGTGGTTGGGATGGGAGGGAGATGAAATGCAGCCTCCTTCACGTGGTATATCCTGGGTAGTTTTGAAAGCAACTAGGTAAGAGCTGTATTCAAAACAGCAATTCGTTGTATGCCCCAAAAGAGTGGCAATGAAATTTTTTTTTACCGAAAGTTGTCAATTTTTTTGCAATTATACAGAATAAAAATGTTGTTTTATCGTTTAAATACGTTAAGTATTTAATAAGAATGGTTTAAATAACACTTTTAAATAATAACCAGCACTATAGGAGTTTTTTTTTTGAAAAAATGTTAAATCTTACCTGCGTGCGACATTTAAACCAAAAGCGCAGACCCAAGCGAATTTTTTTCTGCAATAAAATTGCACACATTTGATGTACGTATTTTGATAAAGGCAACTTTTGGCACCTACCCGTTTTTGGAAGAAAAATTTTTTTTCGCTCCACGCCAGTGTCGATATAACAGAAAAGTACACATAGTTTTTATAAGAGCTCTTTATATGACACAATATTTCATAACTCATATTTCGTATTAATGAGTAAGAATAATTTTTTACACATTAACAACTGTGTAAATTATATACGGTTAACAATAAAATTGTTCAATGTGCAATATGAATCTTATTTGCTACACACAAGAAAGTTTGTTCGGAAAATGTTTCACTGCAGAAATCTAGATCCGTAAACAACATAATGTAAATACTACTAGGAACATTTTAATAACATAAAATTTTGGATTAAAATATGCATTTGATATGTTAATTTTGAAAATTGCTTTTTTAAAATATTGCAGTAATCAAAGTGTAATAGTATCCTCTTGGAACAATTGTTTAACCCTTTCAGGGGCAAAGAACTTTTATTCGTAAAATTCTGAAATGATTGAATCACATCAGAATTTAAAAACAAATTTTTTTCAAAACAGGTAAAAGCTTCTTTTCACGTATTTAATAAAATTAAAGTTTTCAGTCTGGAATTCTGGTGTGTCAATGTGGCATTTCGCAATTAAAATTAGGTGGCACATATTTTATCCCACTTCCCTTCCAGGGGTTAAAGTATAATCAAAATATGAAAGTATTTACATGACATGCTAAATATCTTTATAAGAGACTATTTCAAACAATTCTGTAACACATACTTAGCACAGGATTTACATTGCATTTCCGAGTGTATGCAAACATATATATATTTTAGATATCTTTTTATGGAAATCCTCTAGAATACAAATCATAAAAAATATTTTTTTATTTGTGTGAACATATTATGCGTTTTCATATGGCTACACTGTAAAAATTCCTTAATGCATAGATCACATACGGTAAAATAAAGTTTCCTTAAATTGCTATTTATTAAAAATCTAAAATGAAACATATTGCAGGAGCAGAGGACTAATTTATGAAAAACCTTCGATTATATTTCACAAATAGAAGATTTCTCCTTTGTATAGGAATGTATCAGGGCTGCGGAGTCTGTGAGAAAAATGGACGACTCTGACTCAAGGAATTTTAACAGATCCGACTCCGCCTCTTTCGCTCAAAAATGGGCCTGACTCAGACACCGCAGCCTTGTTTGTAAAATGGACAACTCCGACTCCAGAAATTTTAACAGATCCGACTCCGAATCTTTCGCTCAAAAATGAGCCTGTCTCTTAACTCCACGACTCCGACGCCTCGGAATGTATACGTGTACTTTCAGATTATTACTTTGTGCAAAACCTTTGGCACATATTTAACAAACAAAAGGTTTTTCCTTTGTATGGATACGCAAGTGTCTTTTCATATCACTATTTCGTGAAAATCGTTTGGAACATATTTCACAAACAAAAGGTTTTTCCTTTGTATGGATACGCAAGTGTCTTTTCAGATCACCATTTTGTGAAAATCGTTTGGAACATATTTCACAAGCAAAAGGTTTTTCCTTTGTATGGATACGCAAGTGTGTTTTCAGATCAGCATTTCGTGAAAATCGTTTGGAACATATTTCACAAGCAAAAGGTTTTTCCTTTGTATGGACAAGCAAATGTCGCTTTAGATAATCATTTTGTGAAAATCCTTTTGAACATATTTTACAAATAAAAGGTTTTCCCTTTGTATGGATAAGCAAGTGTCGTTTCAGATGATCCTTTAGTAAAAATCCCTTGAAACATATTTCACAAGCAAATAGTTTTTCCTTTGTATGGATACGCAAATGTGTTTTCAGATTACCATTTTCTGAAAATCTTTTAGAACATATTTCACAAACAAAAGGTTTTTCCTTTGTATGGATACGCAAGTGTTTTTTCAGACTATCACTTTGTGAAAATCCCTTGAAACATATTTCACAAACAAAAGGTTTTTCCTTTGTATGGATACGCAAGTGTTTTTTCAGATTATCACTTTGTGAAAATCCCTTGAAACATATTTCACAAACAAAAGGTTTTTCCTTTGTATGGATACGCAAGTGTTTTTTCAGACTATCGCTTTGTGAAAATCCCTTGAAACATATTTCACAAACAAAAGGTTTTTCCTTTGTATGGATACGCAAGTGTTTTTTCAGATTATCACTTTGTGAAAATCCCTTGAAACATATTTCACAAACAAAAGGTTTTTCCTTTGTATGGATACGCAAGTGTCTTTTCAGATCACCATTTCGTATAAATCCTTTGGAACATCTTTCACAAACTAAAGATTTTTCCTCTTTATGGATATGCAAGTGCTGTTTCAGAACGCTACTTTTTGAAAAACCTTCAGAACATATTTCACAAACAAAAGTCTTTTGTGTTTCTTGAGAGTGAGTATGAGGCACTGACATTTTCTTGAGAGAAAATCTTTATTTTCATAGAATACAGAATATAAATTTTCTGCATAAAGTGATAGTTTCTTGAAATTTAAAAACAAAATGCTTTAAATATTTTAATGACAAGCACGTCAGTTGACCACCTTTTAATCTAAAATGAAAAAAAAAATAATAAAACTTTTTTATCTGCAGAGTTACATACATATCAATTATCAGTTTTCAAAGAATTCAATAGGTTAAACAGCCACAAAATAGCTCTTGTATGAACTAATTGTTTACATAAGAACCATTAAAAACATGGATGGTTTGCTGTAGCAACATCAGCAGAATTTTCTTAAGCCAACATATTTTTAAAACTTAAATATTATTATTAAGTGATATTCTCGATTAATACAGTACCACTCAAAAGTATTTTGACAAAGATAATAATTGACCTAAATAAAAACAATAATAAAATACAAAAATCAATCATTTATTTTATTTAACCATATTCAATGTTTTACAGAATTTTAGCAAATGAACTAGAGTCCTTCACCGGTCTGGTTGAATCCGAACCGAACCGCAAATTCTATTTTAAGTCAACCCGCGACCCGACCTGAACTCGACAAGAAAAATTCCTCGACCCGCAACCCGACCCGCAGCCGCAAAAATAATTTTTGGCAATCCGCAACCCCATCCAAACCCGAGATATTTCAACCCGCACCCGACTCGAACCCGAAATATTTCAACCCGCAACCCGAACCGAACCCGCAATGAAAGAAAAGTAAATCATGTTTTAATGTCATTATGAAAAAAATTCTACAATTGTATCTCTAAAACCATTTTTATATTTTTCATAGAAGAATTAACGAATCTATATTCTGTAATATTATATTACTAGCAGACCCGCCCGGCGTTGACCGGGGTTTGTAAATAATAACCTTAAACAAAACTTAAGTTTGTATGATTTTATATCTTTGGAAATTCTTTTAAATGAACCTAATTTCGGAGGACCCATTGCCTTCCGCAGCGTCTAGTGTATTCCCATCAAACTTCTTTCCGAACGAACCTGTAATCTAGATCCCCACTAACTATGGCAGCATTTACCGGAAGTGCTCGCACGTGCCGGAGACAATCGAAAACCAAGTTGAGTGAGCCAAACCTCGTAGGAATCAAGCCCATAGAATAAAAAAAAAAGAATGCACCATTAATGTTAGAAAATGTTGATAACTAAAATCTAAGTTAAAATATCATAATACAGAAAGTAGCTGAATTGTAATCTAAGTTGAAGGAAGCAAATCCCGTTGAAATTGGGCCCTTAAACTCGAGGAAATAACGCGCCACCAAGCGGTGGAAGATGCCCCCTCACCTTGTAAATTTAATGAATTACTGTTAGCATTAACACGATATTTAATAAATGGATGAAACCCCTTATCTAAAAGTACCTTTAAATTAACGCGATTTTTAATTTACGGCTGTAGTGAGTAGACGTAAGTTGATGCTGAAAGAGGAGATTAATGTTCGAAAAAGGTGGTAGTTGATGTATATAGAAAGACGGGGCCCTGGGGGCAGGGTCTTAATCGGAGTGTAATTGAGCATAAGAAAAAATTTTAAGGGGTTTTAAAGTAGCTGGAAGACGCTAAAACTATGTTAAAGAAAATTGCAATAGAATATGATAGTTTTTAAAGGAGATTCAACAAAGGCCCCAAGGAGACGATTAATATTCAAAATTGGTGGTAGCTGAAGTCTTCAAATTTTTTTTGTCGTTCATGTAGTAGCTCGAGAACCTAAGAAGATTTTAGAAAAAAAATTCGTGAATTCGATCATTTTCAAGGGAGCTACAACAGGGGGCCAAACTGATAGTTGAGAACAGGGCCCTAACATGAAAAAATGTTTAAATGTGTTTTAGTACTTAGCGTTTTAGATCTTCAATTAGTCAAAATTAATCATAGGGTATGAAATAATCATTAGAATAATATTTTAAAGAAATGCACAAAAATGGGGTAAATGCTTAAAAAGGGGCCCTAGAGCCCCAATAAAAATATGACGGTGTTGGTCTAGGGGGAAGAGTCCAAGACTCAAATTTAAAATTAAGCAATGAGAGGGTGAGAAAAATAGGGTGTAAAAAATGCATAGCACACAAAAAGTTCAAGGGGCCCCGGATCGGGCCCTAAAGGACACTAAGGTGCCCCAGGATTTTAACTGTAATATAGAAACTGGAGAATAACTAAATGGAAAAATGGTTCCAAAAATGAAGATCGAATTAAGAGGGGCAATTTATCAATAATTTATGGTGCAAAAGCTTCAAGGGGCCTTGTACCGGGTCCCAAGGGGGAAGGGACTTAAGTGGCATGTAGTGTGGTGTAAATACAATTTTTAGTAGTTTTTAATGTAATCAGAGGATGCCAGAACTATAGTAAAGAAAATTGCAAGGAATTCGGATCATTTTTAAAGAAGATACACCAAGGATCCCAAGAAGACCATTTATATTCAAAATTGGGGGTAGCTGAAGTCTGAAATATTTTTTTGACGTTCATGTAATAGCTGGAGTACCTAAGATGTCGTTAGAAAAAAAAAAGCTAGTGAATCGGACTATTTTTAAGGGAGTTAAAATAGCGGGGCCAAAAGGAGCCAACTGATAGTTGAGAACAGGGCCCTAGCATGAAAACATGTTAGAACGTTTTAGATCTTCTATTAGTCAAGATTAAGCATAGGGCACGAATTAATCATTAGAATATAATTTGAAGGAATTGTACAAAAAATTGGGGAAATGCTTAAAAAGGGGCCCTAGGGCCCCGATAAAAATATGTGAGTGTTGGTCTAAGGAGAAGAGTTCAAAACTCAACTTTAAAATTGCGCACTGCGAAGATGAGAAAATTAGGGTGTGAAAAGTGCATGACACATAACAAATTTGAGGGTCCCTACGGGACCCTAGATGGACCCATGGTCTTAACTGGAATGTAGAAACGGGAGAATAACTAAATGGAGAAAGTGTCTAAGTATCCCAAAAACGAATATCTGATAAAAAAAGATGCAATTTATTAACATTTTAGTGCAATAAAATTTCAAGGGCCCTGTACCGGGCCCCTCGCAGGGTGCCAGGATCTTAACTGAAATGTATAAATGGGGTAGAAACTGAAAGGAGATTTCAATCCAAAAACTAAGAGGATCGGATAGAAAAGAGGCATGTTATTAACAGTTTAGTGCACTAAAACTTCAAGGGGCACTGTCCTGGGCCCCTTGCAAGGGTGCCAGGGTATTAACTGAAATGTTGAAATTGGGTAGAAACTGAAAGGAGAATTCACCCCAAAAACGAAGAAGATTGGATTGAAAAGAGGCATGTTATTAAGAATTTAGTGCACCAAAACTTCAAGGGGCCCTGTACCGGCCCCTTGCAAGGGTGCCAGCGTCTTAACTGAAACGTAGAAATGGGGCAGAAACTGAAAGGAGAATTCACCCCCAAAAACGAGGAAGAACGGATAGAAAAGAGGCATGTTATTAACAATTTAATGCATTAAAACTTCAAGGGGCCCCGGCCCTTAAAAAATTAAAAATCTTAGCATCAAGTGCATCAGAACCTGTCTTGGACTAATCGCTCCTGAATTTTCAGACTTCTACGTGCGGTAGATTTTGATAGCCATTCCACAAAGACACACGGGCACACACACAGAGCGATTTGTTAGTATAGACTAGGGGGCGCTGCCCCCTACCAGCTACGCTCGCTAACCCCCGTTCAGACACCGCAGACTCTAAAAGCACGCTAATTTGATGATAATATCGATGATAAAACTTCTCTATTCTATAAAAAAGTAACTTACGCTGTCACCGGCGCCGCTGCCACCGGTTTTGATTTTTTTGTGACCGGAACTCTTTCTTCGTTAATATTAGGAAAAATATTGCATACAAAAATATGAAAATCGGTGGTATTATAGAGAAATGTTTGATAAACACGCTGATGCAGACAGTTTTTAAATCGAAGAATTATTTTAAGAGATATTTAATGCTAAAGTTGGACAAAATCGTTCCATTAAAAAAATTTTATAGGAGCAAAAAGTACATGGGAATTTAATCATTTTTAGATCATTTTAAGCGTTAGAATTTCCCGATGTGCAGATTGCATTTATTTTTTTAATTTGACTCATTTTTTGAGGTTTTATTTCTATTTTAAATTCAAATTTTCAGCATTTCGACAGATATTTTTTACATATTTTAGAAAATGGTATTAATTTAAACTGTTGCCAACTTTATAAACAGCGCAAACAATAATGTTTGCTTCAAATTAAAAATTTATTTCACACGTGACTATTATAAACAGAAAATATAAAAAGCAGGAACTCATTGAAAATTACGTCGTAAAAACTATATTTACACGTGAATTTTAAAAGAAAAAGAATATTATAAAATAAGAAATTCATTAACATGCGGTAGAAGTCTTAAATAGGATAAATTACGTCACATTTACGTCCCATTACACTTATTACGTAAAATGAACAAAAAATATTCTAAAACAGTTTAAATTTAAAAATTGCGTTAGACATTTATTTGATTTATTTATTGAACAACAAACATATGACTTGTGTGCTTGACTGAGAGCCCACTTATAAGTCAGAAACAAGATGGCACAAGGAAATATTACAACACAAGAAAATTTATTTGATATTTTCAGATGATCTTTTCGACTATTTTTGTTAGAACAGCGCAATATTTTCTAACAAAAGTATTTTCACGTGAATATAAAAAAGAGAAAAAAAAATTACGCCAGATTAAAAACGATACTTTTAAAATGTCTTATTTAAAAAAAACTTTCTTTTCGCTTTGTTAAAAAATACCGGGAGACAAAGACTCTGTTTACTTAATTAATTTTATATTAGCTTATTTTGAAATGTTTAACTGATTTTGTTTAATCAAAGACGGAAGCAGCCATTGTATCTTTTAATAGCAGCTGATTTGGCCTTAAAATTCTCCAGTCAAAGAGAAATGAATAGAAACCCGTTTATAGGGAGATCGCTACTCTTTTTAAATTATAATTCTATCTTTCGAAATCTTTTAAAAGCCGGTCAAATTAGCACGCTTATAGAGTCTGCGGTTTCTGAACGGGGGTTGGCGAGCGTAGCTCGTAGGGGGCAGTGAATTAAATAAACAGAGTCTTTGTCTCCCGGTATTTTTTAGCAAAGCGAAAAGAAAGTTTTTTTTTTAAATAAGACACTTTAAGTATATCGTTTTTAATCTGACATAATTTTCACCAAACTTTTCTTTCTCTTTTTTATAATCACGTGAAAATACTTTTGTTAGAAATGAAATATTACGTGCGCTGTCCTAATAAAAATAGTTGAAAAGGTCATCTTAAAATATCAAATAAATGTCTCGCGCAATTTTTAAATTTAAACTGTTTTGCAATATTATTTTTTGTTCATTTTAGTAATAAGTGTAATGTTACGTAATTCCTCCTATTTAAGACTTCTAACGCATGTTAATGAATTTATTATTTTATAATATTCTTTTTCTTTTAAAATTCATGTGTAAATATAGCTTTTATGACGTAATTTTCAATAAGTTCGTGCTTTTCATGTTTTCTGTTTGTAATAGTCACGTGTAAAATAAATTTTTAATTTGAACCAAACATTATTGTTTGCGCTGTTTATACAGTTGGCAACAGTTTAAATTAATTCCATTTTCTAAAATATGTAAAAAATATATCTCGAAATGCTGAAAATTTGAATTTAAAATAGAAATAAAACCTCAAAAAATGAGTCAAATTAAAAAACTAAATGCAGTCTGCACACCGGGAAATTCTGACGCATAAAATGATTAAATTCCCATGTACAGTTTTTGCACCTATAAAACTTTTTTAATGGAAGGATTTTGTCCAACTTTAGCATTAAATATCTCTTTAAATATTTCTTCGATTTGAAAACTGTCTGCATCAGCGTGTTTATCAAACATTTCCCTATAATACCATCGATTTTCATATTTTTGTGTGCAATATTTTGCTTAATATTAACGATGAAAAACCTCCGGTCACAAATAATTCAAAACCGGCGGCGGCGGTGACAGCGTTACTTACTTTTCTTTTAGAATAGAGAGATAGTAAAACTTCTGAATAGTGGACACCGCGGGATCGTTAAATAGAATCAAACATCGGGTCAAGTTATCCCGAATTTTGTTTTTTCTGCTCGGAATGAACCTAATTTTCTTTTTGCTGGTCGGGGTCACATTAAAAAAATTCTTGCGAGTCATGCATAAGTTTTTTGCCACTCAGATTGTTGGGTAAACATAATTGTGCTCAAACTTTTGTGAAAATGCCAACAATCTGAGTGGCAAAAAACATATGCATGACTCGCAAGAATTTTTTTAATGTGACCCCGACCTGCAAAAAGAAAATTAGATTCATTCCGCGTCGAAAAAACAAAATTCGGGATAATCCGACACGATGTTTAACTCTATTTAACGATCCCGATGTGTCCACTATTCAGAGGTTTTACTATATTTCAATATTACAGAATATATATTTGTTCATTCTTCTCTGAAAAATATAAAAATTATATTAGAGATACATTTGTAGAATTTTTTCAAAATGACATTAAAACATGATTTACTTTTCTTTCATTGCGGGTTCGAATCGGGTTGCGGGTTGCCAAAAATTATTTTTGCGGCTTCAGGTCGGGTTGCTGATCGAGGAATTTTTTTTGTCGAGTTCGGGTCGAGTTGCGAGTTGACTTAAAATGGAATTTGCGGGTTCGGGTCGGGTACAACCTGACCCGTGAAGAACTAGTTCATTTGCTAAAATTCTGTAAAACATTGAATACGGTTAAATAAAGTAAATGATTGAACTTTGTATTTTAGTATTGCTTTTATTTAAGACAATTATTATCTTGGTCAAAATAATTTTGAGTGCTACTGTAAAAAGTCAAGTAGTAGCATAAAAATAATAAACTAAAATTTAAAAACACTAACTTGATTGGAAGCAATGTAACAAAATGTACAATAAAATGTTGTTGATAATTGATAGTATTACAAATTTTAAATAAGAAAAAAATTCAAAGTGACTCATTCAAAAGAATTTCTGTTGCTTGGACTTATTGAACAATTATGGCTGCCCTCACTGATATGCTTAGGTATTTTCATATGTAATGTTGCATGTAAAACTGAAATAATCTGGTGACATATTCTGCAATCCACTGATTTATTTTAAATATAAATAGTGAATTGACGTTGTGAAATAATTTAATTTTTTAACTTTAAACACTGAAAGGTTATTGAGAAAAGGATAAATACGATACAAGTAATAAACACATGATTATCCTTAAATTTACAGCTGATTTTTACCAAACAGTATACACAATACTCCATGTGTGTTCTTAAAGTTTAGGCAAATACATTTTTTAGAGGGTGTGAATTTCATTCCCTTGTAAGAGAATCATTTATTTGAACATGCTTAAATGAATCAAACATTCTGTGTAAAAAGTCAGCACAGGACACAATCTTCCATACTTTTTTCGAAGGTAAGTATATTGGGGTATGGCCTTTAGCTCCTTCTGCGAATTTTTTTATGGCCTTAATTGTCTCAAAACATTTCCATTGAAGTAGTAATTTTAGCTTCGTGACCAACGTACACCAGGTGAGCACAGCCCTTGGTCGATGACATTAGATGCATTTCAGGCCAAAACTGTTGAAGAACAATAGCAGAAATTTGACTTCTTTCAAAAACAGTCGAATGGCGATGTGTTTCAGACCTAAAATATTAGTCATAACGTTATGAAACGACTCAAAAGATATGTGAGAAATTTTGAGCCAACTCCCTAAGACACATACGAAGATTTTCAAGCACCAGCTTCTCCATTTTATTCATGTTTGATTCGTTTATAGATGTTGATAGCCGATCAGAACAAACCAAATACGCTACCACTTCTCGGTCGTCTATGAATACTATATACAATTAATATGTCAGTGTTTTGGACATGCACGATTCAACGTAGGTCTTTTGCAACATCTTCAGTAATTCAGCTTAAGAAATTTAATTTGAAATTCAAAATTATGACAAACTTTTTGTTCAACTAATTTTTTTTATTGTAAAAATCGCAGGACTGTTAAAGTAAGGTCTGAAAAATAAACAAGTGGCTAAGTGTGATTACAGATCGCACAGAGGGTTTCGTTTAATATTCCTTTCAAAACACTTTATCCTTATGCAAAATCTGTTAGTTCCACATTTCGCAACCAGGGAGCGCACTCTATTCTAAACAAACCTCTATCCGAATGAAACCACAACCTAGTTACCTTTTACAACCGTTTTATACCTTTTACAGCCTATCCGTAGATATATTAGTCGAGGGAATCGGGCCCATAGCACCTGAGATAGGTAGGAGCCCCTTGGCGGTAAAAAATGGAACTAAAATATGTAAGTCTATGGTGCATAATATGAAAGAGTGGTCAAAGGGGTGTCGGCAAAAGTTTAAAATGTGCCCTCCGAGTGAAAAGGGGGGAGGATAAAAAATTGCTTAAAATACACAAGTTAGAACCCAGAGGATTAAATATAAGATTTTTTCGGAATTTTATGATTTGTCGTTTCATCGCAAGTGTTTAGCTATAATTTTACAAAACTTCAAGTCTTCAACTTAATTAGGTGCTGAGTTAGAAAGAAAAGCTTAAAATACACAAGTTAGAGCCCAGGGAGTTAAATATAAGATTTTCTCGAAATTGTAGGATTTGTTGTTTGATGTGAGGTATTCAGCTATAAGTATGCATAATTTCAAGTCTCTAACATAGTTTCTGAAAGGACTCTGTGACGCACAGTCAGACAGAGGTGCGAGACGAATAGGGTTTCGTCAGATGAACGAAACCCTAAAAAGTTCCTGTCAACGCCCGTATTCACCAAAACTGGTTTAAACCTCGGATCACGGAACTCCCAGGTCAGAGTTAACCCGGCGTTAACTCTGGGTTAAAAAATTTCGTATTCACCAACCTCGGATTAGCCGACCCGAGTGTTAACCCAACGAATTTGTAACAAGCGTTCTGATTGGTCGAAAAGAGGGTACGTAGCGTCAGAAATGTAAACAAGAGTTATGTTATTGATTTTGCTTGTTGATCGTCGATATATAGACATATTGTTTAAAGTAAGTAATTATACATTTTTATTTGCTTTTTGATAATTTCATCACAACTTGTATAATGATTACGATGTCCTCAGATTAGATTTATTATAGATGTTTTCCCGATCTTTTTTATGTACTTATTATTATTTTCAAACATAGTTTCAGTTACCCAACATAAAATTCAAACATATTGCAGCATCGGTGTGTGTTATTTCTGTTGGAATTCTCTATTTTAAAAAATTTTCAGGCTATAAATAATAAGCATTTACAAATTTATAAGTATTACTGTTATTCTTCTGTATGTATATATATATATTTTTCAATACGTGATTAAACTTTATTGAATATTACTTTGGATTATTCACGTAAGAAAAAAAAATAATAATATGTATTGTTATCCCTAACATTGATGAATCAAATTCCTATAAAATTATGGGATAAAGAAATAGTGACTGACTATATGTATGCTCACCCATCTTAATTTAGGTAAACAATAACTTTGAATCAGTTTATTGATAGTTGAGTCAAAGAATTTCTTGAAAAATGTGTATTTTATTCAGGTATGAAAATATTCTACTGCATTTTAGAGAGGATTTTATTTTGATAAATATTAAGAAGCAATTTAGTCCCTTTTCAACACCCCCTCCCCCCCCCAAAAAAAAGGGGGAATAATAACAAAAACAATTTAATTTTGTAAATTGATACAAGGTTCTGCTGTGTAATTTTTATTACTCCCCCCCCCCCCCCACCTTCCAAAGTATGAGCTTGGTTACAATTAACCTGATTATTTTCAAGATTTGTGACAGCAATAATACAATTCACCTTCAAATGTAATCGAAAAAAATAAAGAGGCCACTTTTTGGCAGTTTTTAAGTTTTTAAGTGTTAAAACTATTTTTACGATGCACAAGGAAAGTGTTTTTGATTCATGCATTGATATTTTAACATTTTTTGAGTTATCAAAAATAGTCCTTTATGAAATTTTACTTTAGAGAAAAGTGATGAGATATTATTTTGATGTTGATATTTTCAGTATATGTATAAACTTTTATAAAATATTGCATATTTTCTTTTACAGAGACAGTTTTACAACTGGAGATTTTTATTCGTTGAATGGGTATTGCTAGCTGTGTATTTGTTGTTTTGAATCGTACACATAGGCAATATTCTTTCAAATACTGCTGATAATGAGCGTGGTTGACAACACTGCGATTGGATGGTGTTGACGGTGTGTGCATTGCTCAAGATATTGCACATTAGATATGACAACAGACCATGACAGATACTTGACTACTCCCTCTTAGCTCTAAAGGTGTATCAAAACTTGTACTATGCCAATTACTGAGGTAATCAATAACATTATTTTTGTATGTTTTCTTTCAACTTGAATAAATTTCAACTGATTTATCCTATAATATGATTGTGCAGTATTTTTATGCAAATATATTTTTATTTCAGAATTTTTCATTTTAAAGCTTTTTAATATTTATCTTTCAAAAGGTACAATAAGGTTTGTTAAAATTCTAATTCGATAGGAACCTTCCACTTGAGTTATGAAAAACTGACATTGCATTGAGAAATTTTATGCTCACCAAGTATGGTCGCTGGCAAAGGGGAGTGCAGTTCTGTCCCTCCATGAATTTTAAATTTTCATCAATTAAACTTTTTTCATCAATTAAACTTTTCTCATCTCTGATGATTTAAAAAATAATTATAATATTTATTCTTCCCAAAAGCCTTAAAATAATTAAACCTCAAGAAAAAAAATGGAGAACGGAGGGGCATTTTGCCCTACAAAATCTTGTGTACAACATTCTTTTTTTTTATGTTAATGTATAATGATATCTCAGCGAATAATTATTGTTTTCCAGTTTAATTTGATTAAGTCATGATCCAGCTTACAATTTTTTTTTTAAATACATGAACTAACATAAAGCAGCATTTTGATTGGATGAGATTTCCTGTCTATAATCAAATGTTGAAATGTCTGACAAAATGTTCAATTAATGGACATTTTGGGTAATAAAGATGATTCCAGAATGAATAATTTTGTTATCTGAGGTATCATTGTAATTAAACATTATCTTAAATAGTGTGTTTAAGGGGACATCTCCCCATAATAATAACACAGGCCTGCGAAATTGAAGTTTTTGAAAAATACAAGAGAAGTTTTCGCTGATTTTTATGTTATTTGGTGGGCTGATTTCGAAAATGACCTCCATTTCCCCCCATCACATCAGAATTTTTTGTAACATCGATATCGATATTTTTGCTCAAATGAAAAGGACAATTTTGCATGTGCTATCTGGCAACAGTGATTTTATCCATGTAAATCTATGTAAAAGAAATCGATTCTCGGTGAGGCAAATTGAATTTTCAGTAATCGATTATTTTGTTATAGGTTTAAATGGTTTAAAACAACTGGGTCTGTCGCAATGTTGTGTCGTGTTGGGAAAATCAATTCGTATCGGAAAATTCTATCATTTAATTATTAGACGTTGATTCCAATATCTAATGTCTTATAATTACCTGGCAGAATTTACCGGTACGAATTGATTTTTCCAACACTACAAACTTTCCAATCCCCCAATATTTTTCAAGAAAATGTGACGTGATAGAATTTTTTCTTTGTTTTTTAATTAGCATCAAAAATACATGAAATTCAGCCATCAATACCCTTGTATTTTTTTCATCGCAGGCCTGTGTAATTAAAAAATAGTTCCTTACTATTTTAAGTGCCCCTTCTCCCCTCCCCCCAAAAAAGGAAAAGATTAATATTCCCTCATTGTTAACCTGCTATATTTCTTTTTATGTTGATATGTTTACAAGTTGTTGTATTAGTATGCAATTACAACAAAATATTCTTAGTTTAGCATATTTAATGTCTGTATTCTCCATATCTTCCTAAATATAGGATAATTTTTCAAATTTGGACAGCAAACTTTTGTTCAATTTGTGAAAAATTGTCAATGATTTACCAAATTTTAAGCTCAAGTAATGATGATCACTGGCAGGGGACCTTTTCCCCCTCCCTTGCTTTTAACACTTATCTAAAAAATTTTACATTTGATGATTTAAAATATGAGTATAAAATTTGTACTACTTAGTTATTCTGTTGACCAATTTCGTTAAACTACTCGCCGAATTACACAAATTCACATAATTTTTATTTTAAATAACGAAAGAACAAATAAATTAGTATAACATTAATAAAAATGGCAAATAAAGCGTCGAAATAAAAATAACTTTATGACGTAAATATAAACACATGTAACTTGCTTAAAGTCAAGTGAATGTGACATTTACGATCAACCATTATTGGCATTTAATCTTATAGTTTAGCAATAGATTTTTGGTCGACAGGATAACTAAGTAGTACTATAAAAATTTTTCTTCAAAACACCTTAAATAATTAAACACTAAAAGAAAAAGGAACTAAATATGATCATTATTTTCTCAGTTTTTCTGACTTGGCTAAGAAACACTGATTTGTCTTCCATTTTTTTTTTTTTTTTTTTTTTTTTTTAATACACAAATTAACATAACGCAGCAGCACTGCATTTTAATTGATTGGCAAAACAGTTTCAGTTAATGAACAATTTGGCTAACAAATGCAATTCCTGAATGAATTATTTTTGTTAGCCAAGGTATCCCTATATTTAAAAATTTACCTTAAATGGAATGTTCAGTGTTTTTGATTGATGCTTAAAGCAGCTCTCTCTCAAAAAAAAAAAAAAAAAAAAAAAAAAAAAAATCTCGCTCAACAATGTGAAACTTTTCTAGCTCATTTTTACAGTGTATAAGCATTCAATTGGTAGGCATGACAATTTCAGCAATTTAAAAATCAATACAATTTTTCATTTTTCAATAAATAGATTACTGCTTGAGTTATAAGGCTTTGTCTTATAATGACTTTTCCCTTTATCGAAAAACAGAAAAGGCTATTCAGTTACATACATTCTGAATAAGAGGCATGCAGTGTAGGGTATATGGCATATACATTCTGTATTTTATTTTTTGAAGAAACTCCATACATCGTCTGTTTCTCAAGTAAAGCTATACTGTATATCCTTTGCATCAGAGGTTTGCCTGTACCCGGCCTGGCAAAATCAAGGCAAGCTTTCAAACGAGCCGGGCCAGAAAAAAAAAATTGAACGAGCTTCCCTGGCCGTTAAAAAAAATTAAGTGGGCCTGCCAGCCCAATATATAAATGTTAACAAAGCCAATAAAATATGAGCCATTTTCAATTAATATGACTTTCACGGGAATAAGTCTAAATGTGCGTCATGAGTCAATACTACTTTGACAACATCAATACAGAAATGTAACATGTCGAGTGTAGAGATTGGCATCAGACAGTTACATGGTGTCCGAGTCCTGGCTTAATTCTTTCAGCAGACTTGTGCCGCACCAAGATCAGATTTGCATTTTTCTCTACATAGTCAAGCTAGGCTGGATATATAAATATGAACAATGCCGATAAAATATGAGCCATTTTCAATTAATATGACTTTCGCGGGAATAAGTCTAAGTGTGCGTCATGAGCCAATACTACTTTGACAACATCAATACAGAAATGTAACATGTCGAGTGTAGAGATCGGCATCGACAGTTACATGGTGTCTGAATCCTGGCTTAATTCTTTCAGCAGGCTCGTGCCGCGACGAGATCAGATTTGCATTTTTCTCTACATATTCGAGCCGGGCCGGAACTGGACTTAATTGTTCTCAGGATGTGTAGGGCAGGCAATATGTTTTGTAAAAATATTAATGGCGATATTGAACTCCTGTTAAAGGAATCTTTGGAAATATACCTCAAGCTGGTTCTCAAATTGACAGCTCAACAACGCGAAACTTTCTGACTCGTTTTTAACTGTAAAGACAAAATTGACTGGCATGACTATTGAAGGGATTTGGAATCAAATAACATGGTACATTTTTGATAAATAAATTACTTATCGAGATATAAGAGATTCTTGTCACGTGATTGCAGGTTTTTCCCCTTTCCTGTGCTGTCGCTTCCAGAAATTTCATTCAAAGCGCTAACTTTGCCAGTATTTTTTCAAAGATATATTGTCTTTATCAAAAAATTGTTAACGCCATTCGATTACATAGTTTCTGAATAAGAACACCTGCCAATCTTATACGTTTCCGCAGGGTCAAAACTAGCTTTTTTTGCACAAGGGGCAAACATGGATTTTGGCAACCCCCCCTCCTCTTCCGCAAAGTATGTTTACAAAGAGAATTTTACTAATTTTTAATAACCGACTTATTTTAAAATTTAAAATATGTAATACATAATCTACAATGGCGGATTCAAGGGGGGAGGTCACGGGTGTCATGAGCCCCCTCTGAACACTATCAAAAATATTCTAAAAATTCTTTTCTAAAAGGAAATATACACTAGAGTCCCCATTATCAGAGTTTTCGCTTTCACCGAGTTGTTTTCTTTTGATGGGCTCATGGCTTCCATTATTATGAAACAGTCATTATAAATGAAGTGTTAGGTGAAGATGAAAGAGCAGTTGTAAAAAGTTTGAACTCAGATTTTCTAGTCAGAATGAGAAAAAAAAAGGCCATAATTTTTTTTTTCAAAAAAAAATTATGAAGAGAATCAGAAGAAAAGGATCCAGTCCAAACGTATAATCCTTCATTTGGCGCCCAGGGCACATGCCCCCCCCCCCCCTTAGTTTCGGCCCTGCGTTTCCGATAAAAAAAAAATGAATTGAATTCAGAAATGTGTCAGAAAGCAGCTCGTTTAGATTTGAAAAAAGCCTTAATAAACGACAAAGAAATATTTTCAGAACTCTACTTTTTATTATACAGCTTCAAAAGTTATGATGTTTTATCCCTCCTTTTTTTCTTTTATTCTAAACTACATTGTTTAATGAATCCTTATTTGAATGTTGAAACGTCTAAGAATCTAAGCAATCATTAATGTTTCTATTGTGCATTTTCTGTCAGGCGATCACATAGTAATTTAAAAATATACTGCAGAATTATCCCATAAATATATATGCAGTATCTTTAAAGAATCTTAATTGTATGTTAAGAAAAATCTGCGAGTCGGGCCGGATTGGGCCTGATATAACTGATTTTTGAACAGGCCGGGCCAGTTTTCACTGATTCTTGTACAGGCCAAACTTTTAATTTTTACATCAGGACAGGCCGGGACAAGATAGGTTTTATTTGGTCCCGGGCCTGGAAATTGTGGCCCGTGCAGACCTCTTTCTACTTTATCTATGGTTACCCTCTGGTCTTTTTACCACAGTCAATACTAAAGAGCACTTCCAAATGTTCCGAGATTAAAAGTGACTTTGTGCATGACTCAGAAAATAGCCATTTTGAATCACAGTACAGTTTTACAGAGTAATGTTGCAAATTTCATGCATTTTCTCATGAAAATGACTCTTGGAGTATTTAAAAAATTCATGTTGAGCAGAGGAAAAAAAAATTACAGAACTATTAATGTATGCATCATTTTAAAAATACACTATTCTTAGAAATTTTCTTCAATCAGAAAGGAGTCGTAACACCCCCCCCCCCCCAATCCCTCTTTTGTCCAAATGGCCCTTTTTCGTTTGCCTCACAGAGCATATAAAGTTTAAAATCTTTAATCATATTAACATGTTTTGCTCTATTCATTATTTTGTAATTTCAATAAAAATAAATAACCAAAAATCTAAATTACCCCTCTCCCCCTCATTCAAATCTATAGTTTGACTTTTTGTCTCCAAACATATGTTTAAAACCGCTAAACAATTATGTAACTTGTATGAGAAATTTAATAAGGGTGTATACAAAATATTATATAACAGTTAGAAAGTGATAATTAAGAAGTTGAAATATACCAAATCATATGAAATTTGGAAATGTGGCAATCATTCTAACTCTTGTATGAGCAATTCACTGCCCTGAAAACAAACAAACAAATAAATAAAAATAACTGGATACAACAAGCTCGAACAGCATTCATGGGGGGCACTCAAAGCATTAAATGGACTTAATAGATTTTTATGTAGCGGGTCAGTGATGATGACTGCAGGCCAGTAAATTCTTATGCTTACTCAGGGGTCGATGCAGGGTTTTTTTCTTGGTTTCCATTTTGTGAAAAGTTATTTTTGTGAATTTTATTAGATTTTTGTGAAAAATAACATTTTGTAATGAAAGTTGAAATCGAGTAACTCAAATTCGAACTAAGTATTTATTAACAAAAACTTATTTAAACCCTTATGCTAAAGTTTTTTTTCTTCTGGTGAACTGATTTTAAAACGTAACAAAATAAAAATAATAAATAGTAGTAGTAAGTTTTTATGGAAAGGAATTTTGTGAAGGGGCCTGTTTTATTAAAAGGAATTTTGTGAAGAGGCCCATTTTGTTAAATTGATTTTTGGGAAGGGGCCTGTTTTATTAAATTGATTTTTGTGAAGGGGCCCCAAATTTTGCCTGGATCGACCCCTGTTACTGGTCCTTGGGACAAGTGCCATTTTTATGTCAATTCTACTACTGTTGAAGAATCTCAAAAATACTTTGAACTTAATAATGTCGCATTTATCAGGGTTGGGGGAATACATTCTTTTACTTGCCACTGGCGAGTGAACTTTTAGGTAGTCTTTGAAAACTGCAAGATACGGCCAATTTTTTTTTTTTTTTTTTTTTTTTTTTTTTACTGTAGTAGCTATATTTTTCAACTTTCCAAATTACTACGATATAAACATGGTACTAAGTTCAATTCTATATTAACTTTTAAAATATATATTTTTTATTTTATAGAAAAAAAATTATGAAAATGCCTTGTAGTAATAAACTATTTTTGCAGTTGCGTAAATTTTGTCATAATAATTTTCATCTGTACATTTAATTTTTCTTGCTGGTAAGATTTTCTAGAAATTCCTCACCCCTGGTCATTATATATGCATGTATAAGCACTTCACTCCCATGAAAAACAAAAAACAACATAAAAAAAATCACTGTATGCAGTAATCGTGTTTGAGAATATATCATGAGAGTCATGATATAATTTATTTCCTACTTCATAACTATATCTAGCCGGTATTGAAGAGATTATTACTCATATTTTTAAATGGAGATTGAATGGAGCACTGGGGAGATTCCTAACCATATAAACAATATACTACTTTTTTTCAATATACTTTTTTTTATCTACATCAAACAGACAGCAAAATTATGCAAAAATAATTACATCTGAATTATTATATTTAAAAAATATAAGAATAAGTACTTTTAAACATATTTCATGTGTCAAATAAGTTTTTATTATTTTATTATATACTAAATGCACATCTAAAATCTATCCACAGTATATTTATAGACATATTTATATTTTAAGAATATAATGGCCAAGAAAGTTAACTCACTAAACTAAATTTATTCGAACATAGTGAATAATTTAGAATTTGCTTATTTCAATACTGATTTTTTTTTTTTAAAACACACCTGGAAAACGATTTTGTTTATTTCAAGTATATTGTCTCAGATACTTTTGGCAATATTTCAGTGTTAGAAAGAGCTCTCATAAGTTAAATAAAAATATTCATAATGCAATACCGACTAAAAAAAGAACCTTCATTACTGGAATAAATAAATAAATAACGATTAAAACAATTGACAGGATACTTACTTGAAAAACTATTTAAATGTGTGTGCTTTAATTAGAAAAAAAATTAGCAAGTTGTAAAAAAAAAGACAAAATTGCATTTTTCAAATAATGTAAACATTTATTGAGAATATTACCCCCCACCCCCCTTTCCGCCGCAAAAAAAATCCTTTGAAAGCTGAAATTGTGTTTCAGCAACGCCAAGCGTTATGGGAATGAAATTCGAATACCTACAAAAGAAAAGGTTTTATTCTCGGTGACTTTCACCGATTCCTATATTTATTAAGATAAACAAATCAACGTTTGATATTATTCGAACATGAAATATAAGTTGAATCAATATAGATAGTGAATCCACAGGGCACAGAATATGCCTGGACACACCTAAAATTTGATATTTTTCCGTTGTAATCAGGGCCGAAACTAGCCTTTTTGGCGCCCGGGGCAAACATGGATTTTGGCGCCCCCCCCCCCCGCCCCTCCACCACAAAGTAAATTTACAAAAAAGAATTTTACTAAATATCTAACAGACAACCTATTTTTAAATTTAAAATATATAAAACTGAACTACGTAATCAGCTTTGTCAAACATTGATCCATTAAAATCTTTGAAAAGTTATTGAAAAGAATTGCATTTTAATCTTTTTAAACGTTTTTTTTTTGCATAGTCTAAATGAGGTCGATATCTAAAAAAGAAAGGTTTTACTAAGAATTTTACTCTGTGCATTCCCCTTCCCGTTGTCCTGGGCAGTCAGCGCCCATGGCAAGACGGAAAAAAAAAAAAAAAAAAAAAAAAAAAAAAAAAAAAAAGGAAAGAAAGGAAGCTCAACACAGTTCAGCGGAAAAAAAACAGCTTTCATGGAATTTTTTTTATCTAGACTGAGGGGTCACTTCTCCTTTGATAGTTATCCATAGTGGACAGTAGGGTGTCCCACAATAGAGACTGACCTTGAAAAACGGTAATGATTCTCCCTCGGATTCTCCTCACAGGAAGTGATTTAAAAGATAGAAAGCAAACGCATAGGCATGATACTTTGAAATTTTGTATTGTAATGAATCTTTTTATCTATTTGTAAAGTTTAATGCATTTGGTTCAGTTTTCCTTTTAAATTTTCCAGCTGCGAGACATTTTTATACAAATTTCATAATATATATATATATATATATAATGAATGTATATATATATATACATTCTTGTGTCAAACGTCAAACAAAATCTTCATTTTGGCGCCCCCTTCACCTCCTGTTAAAGCGGCGCCCGGGGCACGTGCCCCCTCTGCCCCCCCCCCCCTAGTTTCGGCCCTAGTTGTAATCATTGTGATAGGATGAGATGATAACATTTTAAGCAGCTCGGCATCCATTTTGTTTGTGTATACGTTACTACGCATGCGCTAACCCACATTCACAGGCAATCCGAGAGTTAACTGTCCGATTTCGGAGGATTAAAAACATGGGGTTAAAACCAGTGTTAACTCGCGAATTTAGCTTGGTGAATACCGATTTTGAGATAACCCAGCATTTAACACTAACTCGGGAGTTAACCCACGTTGGTGAATACGGGCGTTAGTCACACATGGCACTCAAACTCCACGTTTTAACAAATTACAGAGGTCGCAAATTACACAAAAATTAATTTTCATGATATATTTTATACATGTTTTTTAAATAGTAAATTCCAGGTATTTTTTACACAGAATGTGTTAATACATTACAAACAGCAAAGCATGATTCAAAGAATTAATATTAACAATTCATAGAATTATAACCTTTGTAATATTATGCGATTTCTATAATTTAAATTCTTAGTTTCTGTTGTCTTAATTTCATAGTGGTCATTGCATTTCTTCTGTATCTTAGTTGTTTTTCAAATATTGCTGAAATTACATGGCCAGAAGACTGCCACTATGAAAACTCTCTGGAATAGTATTTCAATAATTCTGGCATTCCATATTTCATCCCCGAATTTCAGGCTTTGATTAATAGGACGAAACATTTTACATGCATGGGTGACTTAATTTTATACAAGCTTTTCATGTCCACAACTTTATACGTCTTTTACATGAGTATTAAATATTTGTTACTGCTCGTCTTTTTAAAAAAGTAATAAGTATTTAACCAAACTAAGCTAAAAACTGCAAATAGTGATAAAAAATATACTTAAAAAGGCATAATACCTTTATTTAGATGAGATTATTTATTATGTTTATCTAAATAAAGGTATTATGCCTTTTTAAGTATTTTTTATTACTATTAGCAGCTTTTAGCTTAGTTTGATTGATTGTATGTAATTATCATACATACTTTAATAAATATTTAGTTCACACAAACTTTCATTCCCTTTTCGTCCTAATTAACACATTTTCCTATCTAAAAAATATCAAATTAAGTTGTCCAAATGACCATAGATGCACTTTCATACAAACGATATTTCTAAACATTATGTGTAACATAATCTCTATATGTTTAAATTTAAATAACTGTTTTGTACTTGTTGAATAAGCCTGTTCTAATTATTTAAAATATTTGTGTTTTTTAAACTCCACAGAATTAATTTATATGTCCTAGAAAATTAAATGCAACCACTTTTATTGCATTTCCATTTATTAAAAAATATATAATAACAGGTGCTCTAATTCCGGGGACCTCAAAACTGGGATCTAAGATATATTAAGTCTGCATGAGATATTAGAAGATATTTGACTGGTGAAAAAAAAATGATGTCCCATATTTGTTAGGAAATTAAATGATGACTTTTATGCTTCCTTCGATCTAAACCTAACTGTATACATAGGGTGTTGGATTTGCAGTAATAGGAAACTTGAGACTCTTATAATTTACAAGCAATATTATAATTTACATAGGTAATATGAGAAACCTCCATTCGCATTTTTTTATGCTTTTACACAGTTAATACTTTTAAAAAAATTCAAATTCTTACAAACAACAAAGAATGTAATCGCAAAAAATTAAATCTTTATTTAAAGTATAACAATTATACTTCAGTTATTATTCAAGACGTTTAACCCCTTCGCAAAGACAGTCCTTTGTTCAATTTTTAATCTTTTACCACCGGTTTTTCAAAACAGAAAATGTTCTGTAATTGAATCGTGAAAATGCTCTGATTAAATAAGGTAAATTTTACAATTAGAAATAAGTGGTGAGAATAACGAAGGATTCTGATCACCTTAAGTGACAAGTATACTGGTCGCTCATCCCCAAAGGGTTAAAGATGCTTTTTTTTTTTATTAATACCTTTAGGATTTACAATATACAAAAATTCTAACCAATAATTCTGAGGTAAATAAAGTCAGTGGAAAAAATAAAGATGCCCATGCTTTGATTGGTGAATTGTAAACTGAGTAATTTGTGCTACAGTTGGAAAAATTATAAAGTTGTAATAATGCCCTCTTCAGAGCACTGACAGACACTAAATCTTTAGGGTATTTGATGAGTGAATTACACATGAAGATAAATACAGTAGAAGATATTTATAACGCACACCTTGAGATGAGAAGTTGTGCATATTATAGATTTTTGCAAAATATATAGGTCATATTTCATATATAATTAAACTTACCTTGCAAACATGCTTTAAATTACATTCCTTGGGACCAAAAAATGTGCAAATTATAAAATTTTACATAATAGGTACAGATCATTTCACACATTATTGAATTACCTTAAAGCATGATCCAAATATGCCTGGGCAAAATCATTATAAATAGTGGTAGTTCATGACTGATAGTTTTGGGGGCACTAAATGCATGGCTGGCAAATTTATTCCTTTTTCAAAACTATATTTAATAATGAAATCTTTGCCTCGTTTTTGGCAGAATTTTTTACATTAAAAAAGGCAAACATTTAAAAAAAAATAATAATAAAAGAATATTTTTGAAAGGCAAGCATTTGATACCGCAAGAAAAACCTGTCATGAGCTGCCATTGGTTATAACACTCATTTACAAAATTTTTAATATAATAACAATGTTTTCATTAAAAAACTCCAAAATAATGTGTTAAAGACGACATTGTATCAAATTTAGTGTTAGAAGAAATAGCAATATTTGTGAAATACATGTGCTTTTTTAACTACAAAATTCAATATTTACATTTGAGGAATACATTATATAGATCTTCTGTATTAAATTTTTTTAGTGACGGGCTTTTGTGATTCAACAAGAACTACTTGCAGAGAGGTTAAATAATTTTACAGTATAAAATTATGGCTCTTGAGCTATTAATTATCAAACATAGTAATAGAGATTAAAAAAAAAATCATTAAATAATTTATTTTAAAAAATTACTTGTATTTCCATCAGATCAGATATACTATTACTACCATTTATTACTTGTAACATATTTATTAGAAAATTAACAACTATTTTGATGAATTTTTAAAATGTAAACAAAATGATGCCTTATAAACATGATCAAAAATACCTCTGGAAAAAATCATTATATTACCTATTTGAAATTTTTTTAATTTAATGCTATTAATTTTTTTATTAAAAAAATCGGAATTATGGAGATTAGGATAAAAAAAATGTTTGAAATTTAGCCCTCTAGAGGGTAGCAATATTTCTACAAGATGGATTGCAGGCTCTTCTTAAGTGTAAAATTCATTGTTTGCAATACAGAAGCTGTCTGTTATACAGAGAATTGCATTATAAAGATCTTTTATCGCAACAATGTTTTCATTACAAAACTCCGAAATAAGGTGTTAAAGATGAAAATGTATAAAAATTCATGTTTCGGGAAATAACAGATATTTAAAAAATATGTATGTGAAATACAGATGATTTGTCACTGCAAGATTCATTGTTTACATCTATGAAATAAATTGTATTGATAATTGCATTATAAAAATCTTCGGCCGAATCCTAGAACAAACAAAATACCCAATTTTGTCTTTTTTTTTTTTGTCATGCGTTAACATCCCTATGCAACCCAATCTAACCTAAAATATGGCAACTTGAAAAATGACGCGATTCGTCAAATTTCTTTACTGATGCCAGACCAGGGCCGGAACTAAGGGGGGGGGGGGGGGGCAGAGGGGGCATGTGCCCCGGGCGCCAGAACACAGGGGCGCCAAATGAAGGATTATACATTTGGAAAGGATCATTTTCTTTTGATGGACTGGTGGCTTCTATTATTACGAAACAGCCATTATAAATGAAGTGTTAGGTGAAGGTGAAAGAGCAGCCGTAAAAAGTTAGAACTCTGATTTTCTGGTCCGAATGGGAAAAAAAAATGGCATTTTTTTTCCCATTCGGACCAGAAAATGAGAGTTCTAACTTTTTACGACAGCTCTTTCATCTTCACTTAACACTTAATTTATAATGGCTGTTTCATAATAATAGAAGCCACCAGTCCATCAGAAGAAAATAACTCGGTGAAAGCGGAAACTCGGTTAGGCAGGACTCGGATAATCGGGACTCTACTGAATATGTCATTTTAAAAATGATCTTTAGAATACTTTTGTTAATGTTCAGAGGGACCACCCCCTTGGATCCGCCACTGTAGATTACGTAGTTCAGTATTACATATTTTATGATTACATATTTTAAAATAAGTCGGCTATTAGAAAGTTAGTAAAATTCTCTTTGTAAATATACTTTGTGAAAGAGGGGGGGGGGGGGCGCCAAAATCCATGTTTGCCCCGGGTGCAAAAAAGGCTAGTTTCGGTCCTGTGCCAGACTGACGTTTTCTACTATGTCATCATCTTGGAACCTTATTTCTAAGTAATGGTGTATTAGAAAACACAGGATAGCTCAATTTTATGTGACAAAAGTAAAGAAAACAATTTCAATATAAATTTATTAAAAAATGGGTAAAATCTTTTAAACAACCCTTCTAAATCGGAGTAATCATTTAACGATTGAAATTCTGATTTTTCAACAACTTTGAGAAAAAGTCATGTCATTTCAATCTTTAAAAGTACCTACTTATAACAGAGTAAATATTGAAATAATCCAAATTCTAATTTAAGCATACATGAACACTTTACATTCATTAAAACCCAAAATATATTTTAAAATTCATATTTTGAATGATAAAGCATCAATGAATGAACTTTCATACATCTTTTTAAATTGAACTTAATTTTTGCACAGGTGCTTATAAATAAAGAAAAAATAAAATGATGAAATAAATAATATATAGAGAGATTTTAAATAACAGCATAGTGTTTAGGATTTACAATGTACAAAAATCTTAACCACTTCTGAGGTAAATAAAGTCAGTGGAAAAATATCAAGATGGCAATGTTTTGATTGATGAAATCTAAGCTGAGTAATTTGTGCTACAGATGAAAAAATTATAAAGTTGTAGTAATGCCCTTTTCGGAGCACTCACAGATATTAAATCGTTAGGGTTTTTGACGAGTGAATTACATATGAAGATTAATACAGTACAAGATCTTTATAACACACACCTTGAGATGAGAAGTTGTGCTTATTATAGAATTTTGCATTATACAGATCACATGTCATACATGAAGTCATACATTAAGATGAAAATGTATAAAATTTAATGTTTCGGGAAATAGCATACATTTCAAAAATATGTATGTGAAATACATATGATTTGTAGCTGTAGTTTACATCTCAGAAATACATTAAACTGATAACTGCATTATAAAAATCTTCGACAGAATCCTAGAACGAGCAAAATACCCAATTTTGTAATTTTTCTGGCATGCGTCATCATCCCCATGCATCCCAATCCAACCTAAATTATGGCAACTTGAAAACTGATGCGATTGGTCCACTTTCTTGACTGCTATCAGACTGACGTTTTCTACTATGTTATCATCTTGGAATTGCATTTATAAAAGTAATGGCATATCAGAAAACACAAGAGAGCTCATTTTTAGGTGATAAAAGTAAAGAAAACAATTTCAACATAAAATAATTGAAAAATGTGAAATCTTTTAAACAACCTTTCCAAATCATTTGACGATTAAATTCTGATTTTACAACAACTTCGTGAAAAAGTGATGTCATTTCAATTTTTAAAAGTACCTACGTACATCAGAGTAAATATTGAAATTCTAATTCGTGCATGTATGAACACTTTTCATTCATTAAAACCAAAGAAACATCACTAGCTACAGCAACTTAGTTGTGCAGCATTCATAAAAATGTACAAAACTCATTAATGGAGTGATTAATAATGCATGTACGAAGACTGTGCATTCAGGAAAACAAGCAAAATAAAATCACTGTATACAGCAATCAGAAAAATGCACAAAACTCGCTAACATCCTGGCGCGATCACTAAACGTATGTTTTAAAGGGTAAAATTAGACTAGCCACGGGGCCACTAAATGATAAAAAGGGGCTATTAAGAAATTGTCTATCAGCGGCCACCTTATGGCCTTTTTCCTACAAGGACAAAATATTTTTTTTTACCTTACATCAGGGATTCTACTTTTATATTATATATTAACAGCATATTATATATTAACATTTATATTTAACATTAACATACTTATTTGGGCTATTCCATTTTAGATTAATACTAATAGAAAATTTAACAAAAGTTTACTGTTTATAACTTTTAAATTAAAAAGTGGTTGCTTATTAAACTGGTACTACTAGCCATTGGCTGCTAATGAAATTTTCCAGTTTTGCCTTTTAGCATGTATGAGAGACATACAATAAAATTTTTAACATAACTTTACTTAACAGACACCTCTTTTGTCAAAATTCAACACTAAGAAATATTTAATCATCGTAATTTCACAACTTCCCAGTGGTCAGAGCACTATAATTAAATTTTGCCGCAAAAAAAAAAAAAAAATAAATAAAAAAATAAATAAATAAATAAATAAAAATAAAATAAAATAAAATAAAATAAAAAATCAAACAAATGCTAACAATTTCTAACTTTATCTCACCGGCACTTTAATTTTCAAATTTTACGTCTAAAAATAGAAAACAAAATCTAACAAATACAGTAGATTCCCTCAAATTCATACCGCTTGGTACCAGAGGTTGTGCGGATTTTAGAATTTTTCAGATTTCTGATCACTGCTTTGTTTACATATTTTAAACAGTAACTTGAATGTAATAATGCAATCGAATATATAATGAATGCTTGCAATATACTAAAATGTTAAAATAATTAAATAAAGTAATAAACTAAAATCATAAAAGGTAAGATAATTTTAAAAATTACTAAAAGTAAAGGTCAAGTGAATAATTAATAATGTATAATTAAATATGCATAATAAAGTTGAGATCATTTTCCTTGAATTATGCAATGAAACTTGCCTCATAAAGGTACCCTATTAATTAACATCAAAATAATAAAGTAAGGAAGTTTTATTTCAGGTTTAGCCAGTCTTAATAACCAAAAAAGCTTGATTAATATATAAATATATTTGGGAAAAAGATTGTGATTACCAGTGATATTAGCAATTTCTTGATTTTTTTTTTTCCGGAATAAATTTATTCTTTCTTCATGAAAAAACATGAGTTCAGTCATATTATCGAGAATTACTTATTAAAATATATAAAGAATGATGTAAAACTAAAAAATTCTGTAATTTTGTCCTTGCATCTGTATTCAAAGTTTCATTGTTTACATCTTTGATGATGTGCGGATTTTAGGCGTTCGCGGATTTGAGAGAGTCTACTGTACTAACAATTTAAAACTTTATCTCACTGTCATTTTAATTTTCAAATGGTACACTTAAAAACCAACACATTATACTTTAAAGTACTCATTAATTGCTATAAGTGGTAAACATAAATTTTAAAAAGGCAAAATATCTTTAATTATTTACATTTCAACATGTTTCATTGCATCCGATGGCAACATTCTCAAGGAAAAAAAAATGATAAAAATAGTTTTGCGACAATTCAAATTGAAAAACTAGTAAACAAAAATCACGTGAACACAAGCATAATGAAATAACTGCAATATTAAAAATGAAAATTTGTGAACGTGAATTATTTTATATTATTGTTTCGTTATCCTGGGTAGCATTTCTTTCAAAATTTTAGGGAGTTCCATGGATGCTGAATCATTGCAAATATTTTCATTGTGAAAGAAGATCTCTATTGATTCTCTGATGATCTGGATGGCAAATAACATCTTGATGGATAAATTATTCTACTATTTTCAAAATCTAGTTGTAAAGGTTCTCTGTTATATAGTCTGGCCAGAGCTGTAGTTTTCTTGTTGAATTTATTACTTTGATACTTTATGTTTTATACCTTATTATCGATTAAATCTCAAAAAGAAAAAAAGTCTTCCATCTTCTAAACTTTCCACAGTACGAAACACACAGAGATGAGTTGCACCCTCAAATTTCACCACCAATGATGTCAATAAAGCTAGATCTCCACAAGCAGGGATATCCGAAAATAAAAAAAAAATGAGATTACCAGAAGTAATGATTTATCGCCTCATCAAATTCAAAGTCGCCAAATGTCTCACTTGTTTTGGGATCCCAGATCTTCTATTGTATTAAATGTTTCACTGGCAGACTTTTATGACATAACAGAAACTCCTAACTGCTTGCAGGATGCTTAAATGATTTTACAATATAAAATTACATCGCTTGAACCACTATTAATCAAATAGTAATAGGGGTAAAAAAATTTCATTTAATATAGGGGAGACCAGGGTACAGTGGCCCACTTTTGCAGTTAACATTTTTTTCTCTTTAACGGAGAGACCAATCTACCTGAAAATATTTGTGAATATTCTTTAAACCTTTCTATATGCCTCATAATTTTCGCAGAACATAGTTTCCAATACATTTAAAAAAAAAAAAATGTATATACACCCGTAAAGTGGACCAGTGTCCCCGGAAGTGGGGTACACTGGTCCACCTACTGGGGCACAGTGGTCCACTATTAGTTATTGTCTAAAATACAATATAAATCTACTTATAATTAATCTAATTCTTTTTTCTTTCCCATTTACCTCCAAAATATAATAATACAAATTTGCAAGTAGCATTTTGAAACAAAAAACATAAAACTAAAGAATTATCAAAAAATTTATTATATTTTGAAAATAACAATCTCTTCTTTAATATTCTGTTTAAGCTAAAGTTACATTAATATAATTCTACTTTTGTTTCAATAACTTACACAATGATTGTTTTAGATAAATAATTTTAGTTCTAATTTATATATGTGTTTAGACTGACTTAAAGGACTTTTAGATTTTTTGGACAATTTTTAATAGATTATAATTTTGAAATCCAATTTAACCAGAAATAAGTATGAGTGTGAATCAAATATTATAATTATTATTTTCAGTCATGATACAAAGTTCAAAATTTGTTTAGAAATAAAAAATAGTTTTAATAAGAATTTTTAAGAATCTGGTTTTATCCAAGTGTTTGCTTGGAATAATATTAATAAGTTTTAAGTCGGTTCAAATTAATTAAAGTTTATTTCAGCTTTCAAAAGTATTTAATACAAGAATTGCAGCAATCAATAAGTCTTTTTATTGCTTTTGAACTCAATAACAAATAAAACACAAGGTTTTTTTCATTATGTAATTCAGGACTATGCTGTCAGCAGTAGAATGAAGATCAGACTTGTAATGCATGGGCTAATAGATATCATTTTGTAACAAATCTCACTTTTTAAAATCCTAATACTCTATGTACCATCAGTTTTTAAAGCCCAGATAACAACTTTTAATGATATATTTGTGTAATGCAATGCCAGTTAGCAGTATAAAAAAAATAAATGTCAAAAATTTAAAAACAGACTAATTTAATTAGAATTAATCACATAAATACTATGGGATTTGCGACTAGTTTGCATTGAGTGGAATTCTCAATACACCTCCCGTGTCTTTAAAAGTTAATAAAAACCTATCTACAAAAACACGGCATGGACTAAGGCAGCATTGAAACTTTGTGACCTCCTTTTGAAGCACGCTTAGTACAATGACAAGTTTAAACTTTGAACAAGGGTACACTGAATTTAATTTTACAAAATGCCGAATGAAGTTTAAATATGCACTACTTATTGTCAGTACCGAATTAAGTTCATCATAAATGGATTATAATAAGATTAGAAAAAGAGTTATACAAAATAGCAATATTTGATATTATCTAGGCTTCATACCTTTCTGAACTTTTATGGTATACCCATTCATACTTTTCTGGTATATACAGCTACACCCAACCCTACATTGTATTGTTCTTTACAAAGTCTTATTATTCTTTTAGCAACGATTTTTTTTTTTTTAATAATACTGTTAATAATTCATATATTTATTGTACAGAACCTTCTGAGTGTAAGTAATACTCGCACTTGACCATTTATTGTAACTATAGGATAGCTAAGGAGATTAAGCTTAAGGATTATGAGTACGTTTCTGTTAAATGAATACCAGTCAAAGTTTTGCACAAAATATGGTAAACTGATTATTTCTCATGAACAAGATAAAAGTAATAGTAAAAAATTTAATATGTAATTTTTTTCTTTTTCAAGATAACCGTTTTTTTTTAAAAATTTATTAAAAGATTTACTTTTTTTATAAAATAGTGTTTAATATGGCTTACTCAATTTGGCATTTGTAAACCGATGAAAGCTCAGCTGTTAAATACTTTCAAAGGAAAGTATAATTCATACTGTAATATTTAATCAAGAAAATGAGTAACTTGTTTATAAAAGTATATGACAATGTATTCCAGATTTTGGAGCAACAAAATGGTAACTATGACCAAAGCATGAAGGTATACATATTGAAACCTCATTTCAAGATTCCTTTAAAGCTGCTTTTTAATTTATATAGATTTCTCATATAAATAGATCAATTTCTGTAAATATTTGGTAAAATGGAAATACCACCTTCCTATTCCAGGCTCACAGTGCCTTTATGCATATGCGCCAACTGGGCTTTGTTTATCCAAGTACACTGCACAGGTACCTATAACTAGAAAAGGAGAAACATCACCAAACATGCATCACACCTCCTGAAACCTGGAAAATTGGATGATTTGGTCGTCACAGCAGCAAAAGCCATCTAAAAAGGATAGAGTTGCAATGAGCCCCGTGAGCTTCGGAATATTCACAGAAGTGACAGGGCTCTTGATGTTTAATCTGGGTTTTTCGAAGGTATATATTATTTCACCAGAGCCTCTGAAGACCAAAACCAGTATGAGGAATGGCATTGTTCTTTAGACATGTATGGTGATTATTCGGCAAATCATATTTGAATTCTTATAGTGCCAGTCGCATTTATCGTCAGTACCGACGCGGATATACACCGAAACAGATATACAGAACATCATTTAATCAGATAATCTGGCATTAACAAAATATTCCACAATGTTAAATGATATCATCAAGATTATACTGGCTGAGTAATGAAAAATTTCCTGATTGCAGTGTTTTTGAATTTCCGCTATAATTTATATTCAATAAAATAGTTATATTTGTCATTAAAAAATATGTATGTCACTCATAGCAAGGAAAACCAGTCTGCTGATTTTATAAACATTGACCCCATGACTAAAATAGATCGTTTAGATAACTTAACAAAACAACTAATTTTAGGGAATCATTATAATAACCGAGGTATATAACGAAAAAAAAAAAATTACCTTTGAAAGTGCTTTTTGATCGAAATGTGAGAAAC
The DNA here is from genome assembly GCA_963932465.1 of Maratus speciosus. NCBI lineage: Eukaryota > Metazoa > Arthropoda > Arachnida > Araneae > Salticidae > Maratus > Maratus speciosus. The sequence goes on along the minus strand of CAWVRF010000174.1, from coordinate 1,080,204 downwards.
TGCTATTTTCTAAAACGCACTAAAATAGATCGTTTAGATAACTTAACAAAACACCAAATTTTAGAGAATCATTATAATAACCGAGGTATATAATGATAAAAAAAAAAAAAAATCACCTTTGAAAGTGCTTTTTGATCGAAATGTGAGAAACTGCAATTTTCTAAAATGTACAGAAACCTCGACAGAAACAAGATACGCTAAACGAACGATTCAATTTGAATGACTCGTAAATTGTAATGAATGAATCCTGAACATTTGTTAGTAACAAGCCTTGGAAGGTACACTAGACCCTAGGGAGAGTCCTAACTACCGTGCAAGGCACTCTCGTTCTAGTTGAAGGTACAAGCAGTTTGTACTAAAGCGTTTATGACGAATTCGTAACAGAACTTAAACAAATTTGAAAAATTAATTTTGCATTAAAATCCATTTTTAAAGATACTTGTTGTGTATACAAGTGAATCTGGTCTTAGAATCTACAAATTTTTTTTAGATAAAAAAATTTGTATCCTTCTTGATACAACATAATTTAGGGTTACCGAAAGCGTTCTTATAGAAATCTGCAAAGTGGAGCGTAGCATGGCTTTTTAATAAGATTTTACAGAAAAATAAAGGTAATCGTGCTTCTGTGTTTGATATTATCCCAAGCAACTTTATGGTATCGTTTTCCTAAATTGCAGCTTTTTTTTTAAACGTAGTATAATATAATCTTTTGGATATTTTGCTTGCATTTAATAGAGAATCCTATCTTTAAGTTCAGATTTATAAAATCTATACTTTCATATTTATTAACCTTATTTTCTGGTGTATGTCTATTTTTTAAACTTTCAAAAAAGAGTTATCATTTTTTATATTTTTTCATAATTAAAAATAATTATTGTTTTAAAACATCAATTTCTTTTTAGTAAAAAAAGAAATACTAAGAAGAAATTTTTTAATAATCAAATGAACTAAAGTAGAATTTTTCGTATTTACTGGGAAAAATTTGAAGCAGGACTGACACAACTCTTAAATAAGATTGCATCCAACAAATTTGGATTTAGCAAAAGCTTTTTATTTTTTTTAATATGTAGATTATAGTTTAAATTGGTGCTTTTAAAATATATTTTAGAGACAAAATAAATTGTAATGGAAAATGCAGTTTACAGAAATTGGGAAATATAAATTTGTGTATTATCAGATATCTTAAGCAAAAAGTACCTATCAACACAAAAAAAGGATTTAATTCTATCTTGATCATGAAAGTTATTCATTCAGAAAATCTGTATTCTTTACACTGGTAAATTAAAAAAGTTTGAAAATTTTACATTACAGAATCAGTATATTCAAAGTGGTCTTTTTAAAAATGCCGGAGAGATGTGTTTTAAGCAGCGGGTATATCCCTGGGTGTTTTCACTATAACTTTACTTGATAAACAGAAAGTATTCAGAGCTTCTTTTAAAATATCCAGAAGGTATACAATGTATACCCTCCACTACAGCTCTGGTTGTACCGTAATTTCCGGCCTATAATCCGCGGATTATCTGTTAAAAAACCTCAAAAATTTTAAGTGCGGATTATCTACCGGTGCGGATTATCTGTTGAAATTTTTTTAATAAGAAGTTCACGTCAGACATCCAGATTCTACCGCACGATTGTCAGTGTCGACCGTTCGCGGAGTTGCTCCCGATTGGTTCACATATGACGTGCATGCTAGTGGGAGTGGCTTCCGATTTTTATGTTATTTTTTTAGCCTTTTGGCAAAATGTTTCGAAGATGAAGAAAGCGTTTCTCAACTCATACCTTTCAAAAATTTCAATCTCAATCATTTATGAAATATTGTATTGTTATGACGTTGAAAGTTATAATAATGTCTAAGAGAAAACGTGTTATTTAAAACTACAGAATTTAAACTGAACGTTATTTAAAAAGCGGAAGGTGATTTCGATATAGGTATCGATTTTTAGCATAAATCTATAGCCAAATCGATATAGGTATCGCAATTAGCATAAATCTATAGTTAAATCGAAATAGGTACCGATTATTAGCATGAATATATAACCAAATCGATATAAGTATCGGAATTAGCATAAATGTATGCCCAAAATCGATATAGGTATCGGAATTAGCATACATCTATTGTCAAATATGAAAAAGCTTTTTAAACTGTAACACGCTGAAGGTTACGATATACATTCACAGTAAAAAATAAACGTTATTATTTTTAAAATCAGTTGTTTGTTTGCTTCAATGGGTCAATTTTTGTGAAATACTTTTCAAAATAACTTGTTAACATTGTGTTAATAATCTTTTAGATTACATATTCAGTAAGAATTTAATCAGACACAATATACGTAATAACATAAAAGCATTATTTTAGATACTAACGTGCTATTGGGGATTAAAAAATAAAAAATAGTATAATATACTAATATACCACATCAATCATATCCAACGAAAACAACTAACATTCGATGATTCGATTACAAATATCGATTGAAGCTCGATTATTCTGAAATGATTTAGATTTTGTTTGAGTCAATATAGACATGTATTCCCTCGTGTATGCCTATTACAAGAGTCATTGTTTGGAAAGATAAGAAGATTTAGTCATTGGTTTCAGCTATTTTGAACCATACCATAAAATTACAAAATAATCAAGCATAAATCTATAGTCAAATCGATATAAGTCTCGATTATTATCATAAATGTACAGCCAAATCGATCACAAGACATTCTACGTTTTAGATATAAGATTCAATGGAAATTTTTTTTGTATTTTTTTTTAACTTGTAATTATTTTATTGTTATTTTTTTTTTCAATTATTTTAATACAATTATCATTTAAATAGAGCAACTAAACAAATAGGGAGGTGGTTTATTAGTGGTACTTTCGAATGTTGAAAAAAAAACGAGTAATCCCCGTATAGTCCGGCGTATAATCCGCGAATTATACACCGATGCGGATTATCTGCTGAAATTTTTTTATAAGGGCTAAAAATTGCGACTGCGGATTATACGCCGGAAATTACGGTATGTATCATAATCATCAACATGGTTCTTCAGCATGAAAGAAATTAAACATGACAGGCTTTTTTAAAGCTATTTACTACTTCAAATTTTATAATCTTCAGAAAAAGTATTGTAGTATTTTCTTTTGAGGATTTTTTGCACATGACCAGGGGTTGGGAGTAGTGAAACTACAGTAGTCGCTACTGTTTACAGTAGTTTGTAGCATAAGATGCTATATTTAAAATCATGTAGTGTAGTGAATAGTGTGGTACAAAAAATCAATAGTTTGCACTGAGATTTGATGCTACTTTAGCACTACTACAGGAAAAAAGAAGGCTATTCTACAAATTACAAAGAGTAATTTTTTTTTTTTTTTTTTGTGTGTGTGTGTGTGTGCAAAGTTTGTTTAGCCTAACAATTGCAAATCTCAGAAAAAAATCTTATTTATAATGTATAAATATGCATCACATGAAGTCATAGGTTTTCCAAAGTTATACTTTCTGCAAAAATGGAATAATAATCCACCAAAGGAATAAATTTTTTTGCAGCCAACAATTTTATATGTATTCATTATTAGGTTTTCATTCTTTAATGTCAGGTTCTTCATTTGGAATTGTTTTACTTACAAATTTATTTACTATTGTTTGCATTGAGAGTTGTTTTACTATTATTTCTTGATTATAAAATTAGACAACTGAATATAATTAACTGTCAATAGAAATTAATACAATTAGCATATTACTGAGAATGTATTGGAGAGTAAAGTAAATAAATCTATTGGTAAATACTTGCCAATGGTAATTTACCATGTCTTCAATTCAATAATTGTTGTAATAATAGTAAGTAAAATTTAAGCAGTGGCATGATTATATAAAATATCTTATAGAAGGTCTAGCCCCTCATTATATCACTGTTTCATGCATTGGCGCACCCACGGGGGGAGCTAAGGGGGCTGAAGCCCTTCCCAGACTAGACTAGATATTTATTTTTTTTTAATTATGAAAGAGTGTTATTATTTTCAATAGGTCCTTAAAAAAATCTGAATTTTTGTAAAGATATTAATTTTGTCACACAATTTTTTTCTCTTTTAAAAATTTTATTATGAAATTCGAAATATTAGCATGTTTAAAATTTATTTAATTAAGATTTTAAGACCCTGTGCAACCTCATGCTCTCTTTAACACTCTAATATTTTGATAATTTAATAATAAAACTTTAAATCGTTGTTTGTAAACACACTTTAAAATTATCTCAATACAGAAACGCACCAAAAAATCGCAAAAACGAAGATATATTTTAGTACAGTATTTCATTTTTTAACATGTTAAAAGCATTCAGAATTAGCCCCACCAAAACTTTCCAGCCTCCCCTTGGCTGGTTACACCTCCGCTCAAATCAGCAGAAAAAATGTAAGTCAGGACCTGATCCGGCACGTCCCATCAAATCAAATGAAAGAAAGACAGAACTCGGCAGCGGGCCGTGCCAAATCTTGGCACATATGGGCCTCTAAAATATGCTAGCCCCCTCCAAAGCGTAGTCCAGGATGTGTATATAACTCTGTGTGTGTATATAACAGTTTCATGTGTATATAACTCTGTTTTCATATTTCCTGATAAAATAAGCTGTAGCTTAATAGCTTTTTTATTTTTCATATCTGTACAGTCTAAAGAAAGTAATGTAATCATGATAAAATCCAATTATGGAGATTTTTACATTTTTAAGTGATCTGAACCTGTTTTAACTATTTCTACAATGTATCCGTATGTATGTATACTAAAGTTTTGTCATGTTTTCAGATAGCCAGAGTTTGTCTTTGTAAGATTGCAAACTGTCTTTTTATATTTTGTTGCATTACTGTTTAATTTGAATTCTACAGCTCATATTCAAAATATTAGAATAACTGAGAAAAAGTAATAAAAAAAAATATTTTTAATTTATTTATTTTTTATACTAAGTAAATGCAATTAAATTTCTTATAAATTAAATTAGGAATGTTTAGGTAAGATTTTAACATTTACAAAATATAAAATACAGTACCATAAAATACCGTTAATCCCCCCCCCCCCAAACACAATGGAAAACCGTAAAAAAATTGGAGGGGGTGTTTACACAGTATTCAGGAATATCACTCACACAACCCATTTTAAGATGAAAAAGCAAACAAACTGCAAAAAGAATACTGATTTTATTTAAAATCGTCTGAATTTAATCAATGATGCCACCAGTTATGAATTGGTGATAATTAAAGGAGAATTAATGTGAAATATTCTAATATTTTGAACCACTTGAATAAATATTCTAATATTTTGACTTTTCAAAATAATTTTTTTTAATTAATCTTTTCAAAAATGATATTAATTTTAAGATAATAAATGAGTTTAATCAACTATAAGTTCTTAATAAAAATATCGTTTGCATATCTGCATTAAAAGACATTAAATTACCAAAAGATATTTTCAATTTGTAAAAAAAAAATAATGATTCAAATATTTTGAATATGAGCTGTACGAAGTGTTCGTAATGTTGAGTGGAGTCGTCAGTTTTTTTTTTTTTAAGTAACTGTATTTAAATATTGATTATATTATGTATCTCTCGTAATTTGACTGAGGAATTTGGCCCATTATAGCAACACCATTATCTCCAAGTGAAATAGTTGGTGCAAAATAAAATTCACTTGAAATGAAACATTGGCAAGAAAATAACATTGTAGGTACAAAAATATAATATTTGAAAATTACAGGCTTTCATGAACTATTTTATTAAATCAATATAAATATATACAAAAATTGAAAGAACAAAAAGATATTATACAATAAAGTAATAAAATAAAACTCACTTTAAATTCTAGGCATGAAATTGTAAATGTGTCTTAGCATTGCAGTAAACTTTTTTTGGTACTACTTAGTTATCCCGTCAACCAATTTCGCCAAATTATATAAATCGCCAAGTTATACAAATTGACATAATTTTTATTTTAAAAAAACAAAAGAACAAATAAATTAGTGTAACATTAATTAAAATGCAAATAAAGTGTCTGGGACTTTTATATTGGCATTTAATCTTATAGTTTGGCGATTTTTTTTTTTTTTTTTTTTTTTTTTATAGTTCTAAATTTTCAAAATAAGTTTAAGGCAGCTTCCTTATCATCAGGTAACTGCCAACTGGTAAATAGTGTTGACTCTGGAACAAAAGGGTCGCCAGGCCAGAATTTAATAAAACAAGACACATTTTTATGTACTTTCCAAAAACATATTTTGAACTAGATTGTTTAGAGTTTCTTTTTATCAGTAGAATTTTGTGATATTTTTCCAAACAACTAGCGAATTTCATGACATTCCCTTAACCAATCAGTGAATTTTACGATATTTTCCTGTGACTGATCAACAAATTTCACAGCTTTGGTGACATTGCGAGTGTCTGGTTTGTCCCCATGACTTACTGACAAATTTTTTAATATTTTTTCCCTTGCCCAATTAAAAAATTGCACAACTTTTTTGAATGATACATGTACAGTTTTTATATATATATATATAGCAAATGAAATGTGAATTTTGCAATTTTTTTCTTATGGCCAATCACCAAATTTCTTTTTTTTTTTTTCATGTGAGTAATCGACAAATTTCACATCTTACCTCTTGCTAGGCTAATTGAATTTCATTACTTTTATTACCCTTGGCAGATTGATGGAATTCATATTATCATTTTAACAACCAATTAACATGTTTTATGAGAAAATTAACTCAAAGTAAGGGCACATCAAAAAAGAGCACTAAGGACCAACGGATGCATAACGTAGGTGCGTAGGTCAAAAAGTGGGTAGACATTAGACGCAAATCCTAGAAATCACAAAATTGGCGCATGCATACCTGCAGTCTTGACTTTCGTCTGCTTCAGATTCAGAACAAACTGAAGGCATTTTTCTTTTTATCTATGAATATTCTTAAAATAATAATAATAATAATTATCATTATATGTCCTTTCTGTGACTACCCATAAAATTTTCATTTTATGATATGACAGCATAAGCTAGTGAATTTGAAATAAAAATTCTTTAAATTAAAGTTTAAAAAAAGAGAAAGGAGGGGTATAATTTAATACCAAACATTTAATTTATATGCTTTAACATTGAAGCTATATTTAAGTAAGATGTGTATATCTAGACTTAGGACTAGCATGTTTTATTTATTTTATTTTTTTTACTTTAAAGGAAATTTATTTTAGATTTACTGGTTTATGATATCATGCAGTAAATTGAAAAATGTATGGCTAGTCATAGAAATATCACATTTGATAATTATTATTTAGCAATTCAAAAAAGAGCTTTTTTTTTTTTTTAATTTTTTTTTTCATCTTGTTATGAAACAAGAAAATGTTAATTCGAAGAACCCCAAGATAATATTTTTCATAATAATATTTTGAATTTATACTTAAAAGAGAAAGGGTGAAAAAAATATTAACAATTATTTTCTAATAATTTTAGCTATCAATTACTTTCCAATACCTTTAGCTAAATCTTACTTAAATAAATAATAAATTTTTGTAAATAAAAAACGGCAAATTTATACAAAAGAAATCTTGTTAAGAAACAAGAAAAGGTTAATTTGAAGAACCCCCTAGGATCATATTTTTCATAATAACATTTTGAATTTATACTTAATAAAAGAGAAAGGGAGATGGGAAAAAATAATATTAACAATTACTTTCTAATAATTTTAGCTATCAATTACTTTCGAATTCTTTTAGCTAAATCTTACTTAAATAAATAATAAAGTTTTATAAATAAAAAAAGACAAATTTATACAAAATAATTCTCATAGCCATTCATAGTTTTTTAGTAATTTAGTAGAAGAAAATTATTTTTAATGTAAAAAACAACAACAAATAACTATTTATTTAAGTTATCTTTGACAAATAACTATTTAAGAGTGTGCTACATAAATATATATACTCTTACATTTGGACTTACAAAAATAGTAAATTTTTTCTAAAAATGTATATTTAAAAATTTAAATCCGAATTTTGCATTTACAAGTTTTTAAAAATCCTATAAATTAATTCATTAATTTAATTCAATTAGTATAGTACAAGATCTAAGTAAGATTTAGCTAAAGGTATTGGAAAGTAATTGATAGCTAAAATTATTAGAAAGTAATTGTTAATATTATTTTTTCCCATCTCCCTTTCTCTTTTATTAAGTACAAATTCAAAATATTATTATGAAAAATATGATCGTAGGGGTTTTTTTAAATTAACCTTTTCTTGTTTCTTAACAAGATTTCTTTTGTATAAATTTGTCTTTTTTTATTTATAAAAATTTATTATTTATTTAAGTAAGATTTAGCTAAAGGTATTGGAAAGCAATTGATTGCTAAAATTATTAAAATATAATTGTTAATATTTTTTTTTCACCCTTTCTCTTTTATTAAGCATATTCAAAATATTATCATGAAAAATATTATCCTATTGTTCTTCAAATTAACATTTTCTTGTTTCTTAACAAGGTGGGGAAAAAAAAATGAATAAAAAAAAGCTCTTCTTTGAATTGTTAAATAATAATAATTAAATGTGATATTTCTATGACTAGCCATAATTTTTTCAATTTACTGCATGATATCATAAACCAGTAAATCTGAAATAAATTTCCTTTAAAGTAAAAAAATAAAATAAATAAAACATGCTAGTATTAACAGACGCTAGTCCTAAGTCTAGATACACACATATACTTAAATATAGCTTCAATGTTAAAGCATATAAATTAAATATTTGGTATTAAATTATATACCCCTCCCCCCCTCTCTCTTTTTTTTAAACTTTAAGGAATTTTTATTTCAAATTCTCTAGCTTATGCTGTCATATCATAAAATGAAAATTTTATGGGTAGTCACAGAAAGGACTAATAATTATAATAATAATAATTATTATTATTTTAAGAATATTCAAAGATAAAAAGAAAAATGAAATGTAAAATTAATTTAAAGAACCCTTCAGCATGTTATTTTTTTTAGGATTAGCCAGTAGATGACGGTCGTTTCTAGTGTTGGAGGTGGCTTCAGTTTGTACTGAATCTGAAGCAGACGAAAGTCAAGACTGCAGGTACGCATGCGCCAATTTTGTGATTTCCAGGTTTTGTGTCTAATGTCTACCCAGAAAGTGCTGCCGGGCACATAAAATAGTCAAAGAGAGCCATCAGGCATTCCACCCTGCCAAATTGGCCTAGTGTCAACACTCGTAAATTATATCTCAGTGTCTATAATAAATGTAACTTATAATGTAATAATAAATATATGTGATTCAGAAAATGTTGAATTAAGATTTTAGCAAGATTCTGATTAATTAATAATAATAAAATGATTCATGTTAAGTAAATGGCAAATCATCATGTTTTACAAGGTTTGCTGTAAAAATCCTTTGCACGGTCAAGGTTGAAATAAATGGCGCATTGGCATACATTTTGGTATGCTGTTGCTATGATTGGAAAGTACTGAAATTTGTAATATGTGTATAAACTAACAATTTGGAGACATAAATGCAAAACATTTTCTTTTATGTAATCTCTTAATTTTTAATGCCCTCAGTTTATCACACTTGATTGTATCCCAGCAGATGCGATATAGCAAGCTCTCACAATATTATTTAATATGCGCTTTTGTTTCGAATATAAATTGAATCCTTTTGCAAAATCTGAAAGTAGTGACTAATTTTGAAAAGTACTTTGTTATCAGTACTTTTTAAATTAAGAAGTGGTAGTTGACTACAATTTCAATGAAGTAACTGCAGTTTCAGTTTGCTGCAATAAAAAAAAGTAGTTTTTCCAACATTTGCGCATTACTTTTACGGAACACTTTTAATATTTTCTAAAAAAAAATTAAGTGAAAAAAGGAGCTTTTATTTATCTATATTTTTTTCAAACAAAACTGTATTTTGCCTTCTATGTTTGTTCTAAATTTCCTATGTGTAGGTTGTTTTGTGAATTAGCTAAAACTTGCATAATATATATATTTTTTAATTTCTTAATTCAACAGCCTGTGAAGGTTAATTCATGTGACCAAGATGTATCACAATGGTATACATTTGTATGATATATATATATACAGTGGTGGCCAAAATTGTGGACATTTTTTTAAATTTTCATGTTTTATAACTTTGTGTGCTTGTAGAATATATTAATTTTCATTTAAATACAAATGTTTATATATCAAATTCAAGGAAAGTTAATGTAGAATAAAAAAAAAGACAGAATTAAAATATTTGCATTACAAAATAAGTTACGCTTACTTTATTCTAAAATACAAACACAATTAGTCATGAATACTGAAGTGCATTGTAATAAAAACTTCCTAGTCCATCACATTGACTGTTCTGAAAACCAATCAAATGTCAGTACCTAAACTGTAGTATATTTTGATTTGTAGAAGCAGTATTTTGCTGGAATAAATTTTGCTGAAGGGTGAATACTAGTGTAACTAAATAGAATTTTTGTTTTTTAATATTTCTATTTTTTTCCTTATGCAAATAATTTAAAACAATGTCATCAACAACAAGAACTGATTGGACATCTACAAAAAAGAAGCAGAATTGCCATATTGAGAGAAAATGGCCTCTCTTATGCTGAAATCGCAAGACAGGTTGGTGGATCAGTCACGCTATTTGGCGTACAAAAGTTGTGCTTATGTTATGAAGAAACTAAATCAGTGATAAATAAGGCACGATCAGGCCGAAAAAAATGCACAAGTGCTTCTTGCGATAGAAAGATAAAAAGAATATGCCTCAATGATAGAAGAATTTCATCAGATGCTGTTAGTTGTGAAATGAATGCAATGGGTATTCCAGTTAGTTCAAGAACAATAAGGAGGAGATTAGCAGGTTTTGGACTGAAAGGTAGAATTCCGAGGAAAAAAATATTTTTCAATCTTCAGCAACGCAAGAAACGAGTTCAGTGGGCAAAAGAACGCATTAATTGGTCAGAAAATCAGTGGAAGGAAATAATCTGAGTAAAATATCGCTCTTTGGTAGTGATGGGCGAAAATATGTGAGACGTTGAGTAGTGGAAGATGTGCATTCTGATTGCATTGGAGCAACTACAAAGAACCCAATAAATGTTTCATTTGGGCCTGTATGTCTGCAAATGGTGTAGGCCGTATTCATGTGATTGATGGCATTCTGAATGCAAAAGAATACATTGAAACTGTCCTGGAAGCGAAATTGATACCTTCTATCAGGGATCTCTTCCCCAATAAAGCAACATTTATCTATCAGCAGGATTCGGCTGCATGCCATACGGCAAAAATATGCAAAGAATGGTTTAAAAATAAAAGCATACTATCATTACCCTGGCCAGGGAACAGTCCTGATTTGAATCCTAGGAAAATTTGTGGCGACGTTCGAAAACCCTTTTACAAAAAAGCGTCTATCTAATAAAACGCAACTTATTGAAGCTATAATTGATTCTTAACATCATGTGATTAAAAAGGATGAACTCCAAACATTAGTTCTCTCAATGAAATGACGCTGTGCATCTGTAATAAAACACAAGGGCTGTTCTACTAAATATTGAATGTGTAAGTGTAACTTTAAAATTTAATGAAATCTAAGATCTTACTTTTTGTAAGCGTAACTTTTTTTGTAATGAGGATATTTTAATTATGTTTTTTTTATTAAATTCTAGATTAAATTTCTTACTTGATACTTAATTGAATTTGACATATAAACATTTGTATTTAAGTGAAATTTATTGCATTCTTCAAGCACACAAACATATGAAACATGAAAATTTCATAAAATGTCCACAATTATGGCCACCACTGTATATTAAAATTTCCTTGTGTTTTCAAATACCCCAAGTTTGCTTTTGTAAAATTATAATGTATTTTTTTTATTTATTACTATATTACTCATTATTGGAATTCACAATATTCCGCAAAGTGTTCAGAATGTCCTGTGAAATCACTCCAGACTTTTTTTAGTAACTGTATTTAAATATTGATTGAATTATGTATCTCTCCTAATTTTGCTAAAAAATTTGTAATAGGTGCATAAACCAACAATTGAGAAACAAACACAAAATATTTTTTTATATTATTACTCTTAATTTTTAATGCATTCAGTTTTACCACACTTCTTTTGATTATCTCAGCCAATGTAATTTAACTAGGAATCGCGGTATTTAATATGTGTCTTCAGTTTTGATTGTAAATTGAACCCTTTGACAAAATCTGAAAGTAGCTAAGTAGTGACTATTTTGAAAGCAGTTTGTAGTTACTTTTTAAAACAAGTTGTTGTAGTTAACTACGATTTTAATAAAATAGTTGTAATTGTAGTTTCAATATAATAAAAAATAGTTATTCTGACCCCTGCACATGAATTTTACCCTACAGTTTTATTTTTAAAAATCTCATGAATTTTGATTAATGATTTTCATGAATTGTACCTGGGTCTTTTTTCAAATGAAACTATTTTGGAACTTGTTTGTCCGTTGCAAATTGCATGCGTGTAGAGTATTTTTCAAATTAGTTGAGCTTATTTAATTTGCTTCTTATGTACTTACTAATTATAACGGATTACGAGGGTTAACCACCATGTGACCAAGATATGTCACAATTTTGTACATATATGCGATGTCCATTAATAATAAATCCATTAAAAACGAATATATAAATATAGTTTACCAAAAAGTGTTTTTGAGGAATGGAGATACTATATTTTAAAAGAAATTAAACGCCTTTACCATAAAGATTTTGAGGGTGTCTCGGGAGATTCTTACAAAAATTTGATTAAATCCATAAAAAATCTACAGGATAATTTTATCATTACATATGTGGATAAAGCAAACACTAACTATGCTATAATATGCAAAAAATTGTATGGTGATATTCTAAGGGAAACCTAAAATAATAGGGAAATTATCAACTACTAAAATCTACTAAACAGGTTATTGTAAACAGAGTGAAGACGTTCTATAAAAAATTAAAATCTAAGCAAAAGAGTGCGGAATTTCCTTATCTTGTTATGATTCCAAA